>OZ007507.1:18090022-18455022 GCA_963931865.1 Axinella damicornis | reverse complement strand
AATTTCGGTTATTTCACCGAAATTTATGGGTGTTTATGTAATATTTTAATAGATACCACTTTGCAGTGCATTACGGGTTTTAGTGCACGAGGGCAATCTAGTTAACGGTCGAGGGCGAGATAATGCACGAGCCAAAGGCGAGTGCATTATCCACCCGAGACCGTTAACTATAGATTGCCCGAGTGTACTAAAGCCTGTAATGCACTGCAAACTGGTATCTAAAAGCTACTTAGTGCAACTCACTGACCTGAGACAGCCTTTGATCTTTGAAAAGTGTGCATTATCTAGATAATGCACACTAAAGTGTGCAATAAGCGATTCTGAGCCGTCTGATTCGTTGAGGGTCACGTGAGTAGCACTAACAATTAATAGTCACATGGTTGAAGGTTATAGTCAAACGGTTGAGAGTTCACATGAACAAATTACGGTAAGTTCTACCAGGACGTTAAGAGTGCCAGAGGTATGTTTCTGCAGCAAACTTGGCAACCATTCTCAATAAATTATGGCACATTCGACATACCAGAAACAGCACGTATCTTGGGCTAGGAATGAGATATGAAGCTGGGATTTGCACCATTGTGATCAGCATGAATGGAGCTTTCAAACGATGTCCATTTTGCTGTAGGTTGAATTTTGACCCAAAATCATGAAAAACCATGGATTATAGCCTTTGGTCGACTGCGATTTTTGGCAAAAATGTGACCAATATTGAAAGTCATTTTTAGGACCTTAGTGGAAGGTTCTTTTCGTGCTGATCACAATGGCGTAAATCCCAGCTTCGTACCTCATTCCTAGCCCAAGATACCTAGCATAGTAATGTAATGTGACTTCCAAGCAACTAGGAATTCGTATCCGCATCACGCCTCGCACGCACTGCATGCGTATGTGTGACCTGATCACGTGCTTACAAGTATGTGATCTACAGTTCCAGAGTGTGGAGCTGAGTCGATTACGCTTGACTCCACATGTAGCTGCTCTAGCTCTGCAAGCCCCGAAGGCTTGTACCCTACAATAGTCTCACAACCAAGGAAGGGTACCGGGTGGAGTCACTACACATTCCTTCACATATATTGTCACATAGTCAATGGTAGAAAACAGCACAGTAAACAAAGCCTGAACATGAACTGAACTGATGGTCAGCCAAAAAGATAATATGACATGTTATACTGTGCTGTGCTATAGATTTCCATTTAATGCCCACCATCATCGCAGTAATTACGTAAAACCACTCACATCCTGTAGCAGTTCCAGAGGAAGATCAAGCTCTTCCTCACTAAGCAAGACTTTCGCAGTGGAGCTCATTTGCACTGTCTGCACACAATCATTGGCGGGTTCTAGCAGCTCAGCTGTACACGCTGTAGCTGTGAAGGGAATTCCGGAACTGTGTGGCCTGGGAACGAGGCTAGCAAGCAGTAGAGGAGTTAATAATTAATTTTTGAGACGGGTTAAATTCTGGTGTCTTGTGCTGGGAACGCCGGTGGTGGCCGGTGGATGCAGAGCAGACTCAATTGTAGGTGGATTTCCAGAAATGCACGAGTTTATATACTGTGTAATGCAATACTGGGGTTGAGTGGTAGTTTCCATTAAGAGGAGGTAGGGAAAGGGGCATCAATTAGAAAGGAGTTCACTCACTTGTCTCTACATGCAGGATTGCTAGTGCCCTCGTATTACAATGGATGTGGGTGAACTGTTGTCCTTCAAGCCAGACAGGTCTAGCAAACGTCCTTACGAGGAAGATTGTTCAGAACTAGGGCAAGACAAGCCACCTCCAGCTAAGGTCCCCCGAGGGAGGGATGCGACATTGAACTCGGTTGTGGGAGCAGGTTTATCAAATTTGAACGGAGTATCAGACGAGGAAAAACTGCGACTGTTGCAAAGTCTGGATGACGATGACACCAGTGCAGAATTGGGGGACGTGTTGGATGCTGGGGGGGTAAAGAGAATGCTTCTGAGTTTTGAGAAGAAAGTTCTGAAGAACCAAGAAATGAGAATAAAGTTCCCAGACTTGCCTGAGAAGTTTATGGAGTCGGAGCTGGAGCTGAATGATGAGATTCAAAAGCTACATGTCATTGCAACCGTTCCGGAGCACTATCAAGTGTTGATTGAGACAAATGCAATTCAGACATTAGTGGGACTCCTGAGCCATGACAACTCGGATGTAGCCATTGGTATCATCGACCTCCTGCAAGAGCTGACGGATGTGGACACACTGAATGAGAGCGAGGAGGAAGCAGAGAGACTGATAGAGGGACTGCTGGGAGAGCAGGTACATTGTACGCTCTGTGTAATTTCATCGAGCATCAATTATGGTACTGGGTACGATTGTATCCCCACATGGTAGTCAGCCTTTTTGCCGTGCAAAAACACTTGATTATCATGTGTATGGAGTGGTATTACTTGAGATGAGTTCACCTAATGTCGTTCCCAGGTCTTCGCCCAACCAGTTACATGTACTCTACCAGGAGTGTCGTTGCCACTAAAAACAAATATGTTTCAGTCCTACAATATTCCAGTATAGTAATATTGGTGAAACGTACCTCCATTGTTACTTAGACTCTTATGTGTACCATCATTAACCTTCGCTAGGTTGTGGCCCTGCTGGTACAGAATTTGGAGAGACTGGATGAGAAGGTGCGGGAAGATGCCGATGGCGTCCACAACACACTAGCAGTGACTGAGAACATGTGTGAGTTCAAGAACGCCGAGGTGTGTGCTGCGGCTGGGGAGCAGGGTTTACTACTTTGGTTGTTGAAGAGGCTTCGCGTACGCCAGTACGATGCTAACAAGCTTTATGCATCAGAGATTTTGGCGATCCTGCTCCAAACAAATGAGGCCAACCATCGCCTTCTTGGGGAGAAGGACGGCATCGATATCCTCTTGCAAGCATTGGCCTACTACAAACGCAGGGATCCGAGCAGTATTGATGAAATTGAAATGATGGAGAATTTGTTTGACTGTCTCTGCTCGGCCCTGATGTACACCCCGAATCGTGACAGGTTCCTCCGAGGGGAGGGGCTACAGCTGATGATCCTTATGCTCAAGGAAAAGAAAATATCTCGAAGGAGCGCTCTCAAGGTCCTCAACCATGCCATGTGCAATGCAGAAGGGACAGACAACTGTGTGAAATTTGTTGAAGTCTACGGCCTAAGAAGCATTTTTCCAGCCTTCATGAAAACGCCAAAGAAGTCAAAGAAGGTGGGCACATCTGAAGAGGAGCACGAGGAGCATGTATGTTCGATCTTTAGCTCTCTGTTCAGAAACGTCCAGGGTACGGCCAGAGATCGACTCATTAGCAAGTTTTTGGAGAATGATCACGAAAAAGTGGACCGTCTGATGGAGCTTCATTTCAAGTACCTTGGGAGAGTCAGAGACTTGGTTCAGCAACTGCGAAAGGAGAATAACTTGAGTGTATCTGCCGAAACTGAAGCTGAAATGTACCTGCGCCGTTTGGATGCCGGTCTGTTCACTCTTCAGCTCACAGACTATGTCATTGCTGAACTGTGCCATTGTGGAATAGCATCAGTGAGGTCTCGAATCACCACCCTTCTTAACCAGCACGGGGACTCGCTTCGCACCGTGAAGCAGGTTATGATGGAGCACGTGGACAATATGGGGCGAGAGGGGAGCAAGGAGGCCGTACAGCAGCATAAGCACAGAATTACTGCACTAGTGACTGATTTCTGATTGAAGGCCGTGCATGAATTTCCTGCTGTTAAGGTTTTGCTTTCAGTTTCCACTTTTTGCTGCAGTACATGCAACACTATGTTGTGACGCATCCTGATGGTCTCTTTAATCAGTTTGTGTACATGCATGCAGTACGCTTCTGTTCCTTTCCCATAATTAGAGTTTCAAACAAGATTGTCAATTCTAAAAGTATAACATTGTTCAGACCATAGCTACAAAACTTCATAGAAAAGTATAAGGACGCATGTACAACATTTTATGACAGCTGTGAAATTGTAAATGGAACCTGACTCCATTTCTTACAGCTCCATGACGTCAGCTTGTTGATTTGAAAGAGGAAGCTGGTGCACTTGAGCACAGGTAATGTGCGCTGGTCCTTCCACCACCTCCCCATCACACCCCAGTCCTGACCACAACTGGCACAGTATATCTTGTGAGTGCGAGACATGCCGTGGGGAACTTCAGTAGGAGAGTGATGGTCCTTGATGGAGATTCGCTTTCTAAATTCAGGGTCGGTGACAACGTAGTGTTGACTGGAGTGAAAAGTGTGCACATCAGAGCCGTTACAAACAAATGTCTTGCACTTTCTGCAAATGAGTTCAGCTTCATAAGCGGAATGTTGTTCTCGATGCAAGGCAGCATGCTGCTCTTGAGCTGCTGTGCTTTTCAGAATTTCTTCTTGTCTCTTGGCCAGGTTGTTTCTCAGTGCCTCACCAAAGGGGAAGAATTTCAGTGCATCCTCCACCAGAGCATGTTTCTCTTCGTTCAATAACTCTTGGTATTTCTTATTCGAACTGGTGGAGATTACTGTAAAGGTCTGGCTACTTGTAGCCCTAGCACGACCTTTAGTTTGCACTTGAGCTATCTCATTTGATACAGTCTGGTATCTGATCACCAAGTTGCATGCAGGAACGTCGATGCCTTCTTCTAGCACTGAGGTGGTGATAAGAAGGTTGTGTTTGCTATCTCGAAATCCCTGAATGGCTTTCTCCTGTTCGGCCTTGGTCATCTTTAATCCAGTGTCTCTGGTTTGTCCGGTTACCACTTGAGAACGGATGTTTGAAAGGGTGGGCGTAGAGCAGACCCACCTTTGAAGACCTGTGGCTTGCTTCTTTGTCTCAACAAAGAGAATCGCAATGGAATCTGGCTTTTGTGAAAACTGCTGAACAAGGATTTTTTCAAGTCCTGTCAAAAGTGGGTTCTCGACTCTTGGAAAGGTGGCAGACTTTGTTTTCAGCTGGTGCATGGTTTCTGCTAGTTTTCTTTCAGTCCATGTAGCGTTTTCTCCTTTAGCAACACTGAATTCTTCAAGCACTTCAAGCATGTCTTCATAGGTCAGATCCATGTAGACTGCCATTGCTTTCGAGAGGCATTTGAGGAGGTCGCAGGTGCTGATTTTATCCCTCGCAGAGTCGGTCACAGTCCTCAGATATTCTGTTTCCTTCTGTGGAATCCAGTTTCCGTGATATTGCTGCGACCACTTGCAGTGGGTGCATTCCAGTTGAAGCATCTTCTCCAAATGAGACATGATCTGGCACGTTAGAGCAATGAGAGGCTCGTTCTCATCGCGACCATTGACCACTGCCAACGTCGACGTTGGCTTGTTGGTATGCGTGTCAAGATCTGCCACGTTCCTCGTGACCACCTTGATGCCCCCAACGGCATCCATGTGAGCACACAAGGAAATTAAGTGATTACGAACACTTATCAGACTTGGGTTTGAGCCCTCTCCAGCACCTGGGGATGCCGTCAGCCCAACCACTTGAGGGAGCTTCGATTCATTACCCTTTCTCTTTTTCTGTAAATAGATTTCCATGATCTTTGCGTAATCTGTGTTCTTGTGCGTATGGTGGCACTCGTCGATAATGATAAGTGTGACATCGCTCATTTCAATTTGTTGGGTTTTAAGCTTATTGAAAAAGCAACCTGCTGTCGAGACCACGATATCAGCTCCCAGATCAGAGATGCGTCTCTCGTGTTTCTCCACAGTTGTTGGTGACAAATGCCCAAGAACCGCCTTTCTACTCTGGGCCACTTCACCTGTTACCTCTTCAATATGTGCACCATGGATCATGCTTTCGAGAGCTCCCTTCTGCTGTCGTGCAAGGGGAACCTTGTTCACGATAAAGAGAACCCGTCCTCTATGCTGACACTGCTGTAAATGCTCAGAGATGATGAGACCAGCAACAAGTGTTTTCCCAGTCCCTGTGGGAGCACAGATGATGTAGTTTTGTTGACTCAGTCCAGGGAGAGCCAGCTCCCACTGGTAGCTGCGGATAGAGTCGGCCACTTCCTGTTTGAGAGCGTATTTGCTGAAGGTAGGTACAGCTGGCTTTTGAGTAGGTGAGGGATGTATATCCAAGGGGCCAATCAAGCTGGAACAAGTTTCGTTGATCTCCGGATCCACCAACTGACCTGTATAACACAAGATTAGATTAAGGTTAAATTGAGTCGGTTTGTTGGTTACCATAGATACACAGTTTTGGAGATATATGTATACATTCACTGCTATGGCACTGGCGATCACCTGAAGCAATGGCGTGTTCTTCTGATGAAGGCTGAGTAGTGACCTCTTGCATCAAAGCCTCACTTTGCATAAGGTAATCCCTGATGTTTTTGGCAACTTGGCTGTGTTCGATATCGATGAGGCATTCGATCAATGTCTCCCATGTCACTGGCTGTCTTCCCTCTCCCCTCAGCCACATCTGGAGGGCCTGCATGCAGCAGGCAAGGGCACCAACCCCCCAGTGGTCTCTCCTGATCACTTGGATTTTGTGACCAGTGTCATCAAACTCCAGTAAGGTTGCAAGCTCCTCCCAGTGCGCAGCCACCTTGCTGGCAACGTGGCGGTACAGTTCCTGAATGGTAGGAGTTCGGTCTGTGGAGAACAAAAATACAGTGCATGGTTGCTAATGTGACCATGCATGGTACGTATATACCGCAGTCTCACTCACTGAACTTCGTATTTCCATCTAGCCCCTCCCCCCATCCATTGCAACACAACACGTAAGCTTACAGTAGATATCAGAGGTTAGGCAGCTTACCTTTGTATGACATTGTCACCTATTGTTCACTGCAGAACTCGAGTTTTCTAAGTTTGTAGCAGACAGCCTCCTTTTTATATTCCTGGAAACCCCTGCGTTCCACATCAGGTCCCCCGTTGATTGGGCTACCCGTTGCAACGTTGACGGGCCACCCCCGGGGACAACCCCTGGGGTAACGGGACAACCCCTGGGGACGTACCGGAGAACCTCACGCGCGCTATAAACAATGTACGTACAGCGGCAAATTAAATCAGTTGCAATTGCTAGCGCAAGTGTGGGAATATTCTCATGGCCGACAAACTTGAAGGTACGGTAGCGCATTTGACCGTTAAAGCGATCAATACTTTTGTTGTCACTGCCTGCGTACTATTCTTCAGGATTTTGCATGAATTAAGGAACAGATTGTTGCCGCTTGCATGCCCATTGCAATTATAATTAACTTGGCATGGGGAAACTTTGTGAAGTAGAAAACAAAACTTGTACATGGGATTTGGCTGATGGAGATGTCATTGTGTCAACCTCAGTATTGCCTTACATGCATTGAATTGTAGATCATAAACCCAAGCCCAGTGAGCTGCAGCGTTATGTCAAGCCATCCGCAGCATCTGGGTGGGAGGAGTTGGGGACGGCGCTGGGACTGGCGGATGAGGATGATGGCCAGCTACTGAATGAAATTGAGAACAAGAAAGGAGGGAATGAGGGGAAGTGTTTCATGGAGGTGGTGAATATTTGGCTCAGGGGGGCTGGAGTTGCTCCAAAGACCTGGGGAACTCTGTTGCACTGCTTGAAGGAGATTGATATGCATGACGCAGTCGGATCAATCCAGGAAAACATCTTACATTGTAAGGTTAATAGCAAAATGCCTGCATGTACACTTCCCCATAGCCCTTGTTGGGTTTCCCCACTCAGCACAGATACTACTGTACATTGTCATGGCAACCACGCCATGTTTCATAATAGAGTAGAATGTGCCAGTATTGTATCTGCTAGACTTCTCCTAGCCAACTGCATGCAGGGTAATGCCCTGCGAGACCAATGATACCTATACCTAGTAAAGAATGCCATTGCAATGTTGACATCAGTAGCTGTTTACTGTATTGGTGTACCTCTCCCACTACTATTAGACTTTGGGGGTATTCCCTAGCTCATTCCTTTTAGAGTCTGTTTGTCAGCAGTTTGATAGGGTAAAGTACCTAACCTGGTGTTGTCAGCAATTCGTATTGTAAGCATTGTAACCCTAACCTGCATTCTGACGTAACCAGGAATCATTTAGCAGGTTGTTTGTGCCAACTTTGTGGCAAATAATTCAAAGAATATCTTGCATGGTTGCTATACTGGTCTAATGAATCTTGAATTTCTAAGAACTTGGGAGTCAATATTATTCATACAGTGTCAGGGAATAGTGAATTCCAATCATGCATCAATTAACTCGTTACCTACTACTGCAAACAGCTTAAAGAAACAGAAGAACATGTACAAAGTATATATTAATGCCTAATATAAAATCTTATGGGCTGATGGGTATCCTCCGGGCTCATTTGACTGCTACGTACAGGTGCAATTAATATCCATTGCACCTGTAGCAGCCAAATTAGCCCGGAGGATACCCATATAAGCCCATAAGATTTTATATAGGGGGTTTAATATATATATACTTTGTACATGTTCTTCTGCTTCTTTAAGCTGTTTGCAGTAGTAGGTAATAAGTTAATTGATGCCAGCACTGCATGATGGGAATTCACTATTCACTGACACTGTATGAATAATATTGACTCCAAGTTCTTAGAAATTCAAGATTCATTTGACCAGTATAAACTAACAACCAAGATATTCTCTGAATTATTTGCCACAAAGTTGGCACAAACAACCTGCTAAATGATTCCTGGTTACGGCCAGAATGCAGGTTAGGGTTACAATGCTTACAATACGAATTGCTGACAATGCCAGTTAGGTACTTTAAGCGGCTGTGCAGCCAAACGATTTGTTTCATTCCAGGCTTGATAGAGCCTTACCAAAATAGCCACCGTGTTTCCACGATCAAACACCGTGGCTACTAATATTTCATCATGCGATCTACTGTGGCTACTATTCGAGGGTGGCCACTAATCAAAGGCAGCATTTATTTATCTCAAGGAAGTGAGGAAACGGATTGGAGCACTGGGTATGCACAAAGAAGCCTGAAGTTTTGCTTCAGCCCTGTGTGGTACCATCACAATCATCCTGATAAAATGGTAGAAAACTGTCAAAACCATTACTGTTGTGACAGTCGCAGGTCGCTTGTCCTCCGTGCCTTCACCAGAAATGCCAAACGTTCTTAGACAGCTCTCGGGGTACATTACCAACAACCTGTTCTCCTCTCTTCATGCACGCTCACAGCAAAGCAGTCACGGTTGCCTCCCTCCTCAAACGCTAAACAAAGCACTTCGATCGATGACCCGCGGGTCATCCATGGGGTTACTCATGTGCTATTTGAATACTAGCTATAGTATAGCTAGCCGTGGCTACTGAACAAGGGCGGCGTTTATTTCGTTCAGCCCTTCAGCTATTATTCGAGGGTGGCCACTAATCAATGGTGGTGTTTGATCACGGAAATACGGTATTCTGCTATCATGCAGCTAGTTATGTTTGATTTATTCCTTGTGTAGTACCACAAAGATGCGTCGATGAACCAGAAGCTATTCATGAACAACAAGCCATGCAAACGTGCAGTCAGCCATCCGAGGAAGAGCCTGTCGATTCCCCACCGGCTGAACTAAGGGCTCCACTGTTAGGCATGACTCAACAACAACAGCAGCAGCAGCAGCCTTCACATACTCCTACCCAAAACCCGTCTCCACCACCGTCAGCTTCTCCATCGGCCATCGATTACTCCCTGAAAGTTGACGAGTCCAAACCAGTCAGACGTTACCAATTGGAACTGGCCCGACCCGGCATCAATGGTAAAAACTACATATTCTGTGCACCCACTGGCACAGGGAAGACATTGGTCGCAGGCATCATCATTGCTGATCACCTTCAAAAGAGGCAAAATTTGGAAAAGAAAGTCGTTTTTGTCGTCCCAACAAGACCACTCGCTGAGCAGCAGTGTCGAGAGCTCCAAAGCCTCATTCCTGGAGCTAAAGTGATATCCAGCATTGGGGATGAAACTGGGATGACAATCAAGGACGTCCTCAAACACAACGACATCATCGTATGCACCGCTGGAAAGTTATTGAATGAGTTAAAAGGCAGCCTAGTTGCTTTTAGTGACCTTGGATTGATGGTACTTGACGAATGCCACCATGCTCGCAAAGATGCTCCTCATGCCAAGATGATGGAAAAGTACCATGAAGAGAAGAAGGAAAGTGGAGCTCATAGCGTTCCTCAAGTCATTGGCTTGACTGCATCTCCTGGAGCAGGGGAAAACCCCACCTTAGAAATGGACAAAACAATTGACCATTTGATCTCACTGTGTGCTCTCATGGATGCCACAAGTGGGATACAAACTGTCAGAGAAAATGTGAATGAGCTTGACAAATTCACAAACAAGCCAACGTTCACCCTCAAAATTCTCAACCGTCGTAATCCAAGGGAAGAATTCATCCAGCACATAGCAGATGAAATGACAAGGCTTGAGAAACAAGTTGATCTGAAATCTCCCTTCCATAAGTGGTCCCAGGAGTATGAAACATCTGTTCAACAAAAGAAGCAACCCTTGGAACTAAGTCCCGATCCTGACCTCAGAGATCACATCCGCATTCTCGATCTCCTGCTGTGCTACTCACAAGCATTAAATATCTACATGGACTTGCAGGACAAAGATGCCATCAGAATTCTGAGTGATTTCATGATCAATGGGCTACCAGATGATGAGAAAGCGAATCGATCTGAGAAGCAGCTCAAGCAAAGGCTCGGAAAGCTAATAGATCACCTACGTCAGCTACGGCCTGTGCTGAATCCACTCCTGCAGCAGGCTGAAGATATCCTACGCACTGCGTTCATGAGGAGTCAAAATTCAAAGGGAATACTCTTTGTGCACACGAAGAAGCATGCTTCATCCATGTGTGATTGGATATCAGCACTCCCAATAGCAACCAGTTTAGATATTCGACCTCGCACAATCACTGGCCATACCCGGGAGACAGGCTGCGGCATGACCCAAGATGAGCAGGAAGAAGTGATGGAATGTTTCCGTAAAGGTGAATGCAATCTTCTAGTGGCCACTTCAGTGGCTGAAGAAGGCCTAGATGTACCCGCTTGCAATCTAGTCATTCGATTTCAACACGTAACCAATGAAATCGCCAGAACACAAACTCAAGGCCGGGCCAGAGCAGCGGAGAGTGAAGGCTTCACTATCCTTTCGAGTGATTCCAAGAAGGCATACAAGGAGATCAAAAATGATGAGCTACAAGCTCAAGTTGACGAGGTGCTGGAGAAGTACTTCCCATCTGGTCGGCATCTGCAAGAACAGCTGTCAGAGAGACAACGGCAGATCATCCGTCAACGTCAGCTTAAAAGATCATTGAAGCAACAGCAGCGGAAAACTAAAACAAGAGAAGATGTTCGGCTGAAATGCAAGAAATGCAAAGAGTTTGCATGCTACGGCTCAGATATATACACAGTAGAGAATGCAATCCATTACATTGTGCCGGATGAAGACTTCAAAGCGCACAAGATTGCGATAAAGCTCCATCGTTCTCCAAAACAAATGACACAAGCAATGAATAAAACACACAAGATCCACTGTGCCAAGTGCGACGCTGATTGGGGCATTATGTGTGTTTGGCCTATGGAAGGACATGAATTTCCAGTCCTGAAATGCAAGAGGTTTATTTTCGAGATCAGTGGAGTTCCACATTCAATAAGGAAGTGGTCAGACGTGCCATTCGAGGTCCCTCCCCTTTCTGATCGAGCTCGTCGTTCGGAGAGTGACTCTGAAAGTGACTAAGTTGCTACAGTTGTGTGTGTTTTATTATGTTTCTATAAAGTTCCTTATGTAATGTACAATGGTTGGCCTATTGATTGCTGCTACTTTGTCATGCACCATGTGAAGTTGTATACACGTTTTTTGCTATTGCTCATTTTTAATCATTTCTGGAGTGCATGTGAGCATTAATTAATCACAAAAGTAGCTAATGCAGGAGTGATGCCACAGCATAATTATGCTCACACAACAGACCAATTAACAACCATGCATAATAATGCATATGGTTTCAGCGATCCTTGCATTTGGCATCAAATACCACTGCTGTATAATTATATACTTCCATTATAAACACTGATTTTTGTGAGAATTATCGATCTGAAACATGATAAAGTCAACAGCTGAGACATTCATTGAGCATAGCTGGTGCCTACGTACTGGGTGACTCCCTTTCATTTGCAAATTCGGTCATAAACAAGTTACATAACAGCCAACACAGCATGTAAGTATAGACATTAACTTGTTGGGGGGTAGACACCCTTAGACTATGTATGCATAATGTGCTTTGATCTTCTGAACTTAATGAGGTCTCTAAAATCAGACAGACAGGGGGGTCTGCGAACGAGACTAGCATCCCTCAGGTCTCTAAAACAGCTAAGAGACCTACTTGTGTGCAATCACCTCTAGCTAAATATAATTTGCAGTGGCAACACTCACCCATGCGGTGGCCCGGTAGGTAGCTATCGCACTAACTTCACAACATGTACAGTAGTTAGCTAGCTTGCTAGAAGATTAGGTATTCTATCCAGGGATGTCAACATGTAGTCGCGGCAGTCGGTACCCACAGCACTCAGCTATACTTGCATTGTGGGCCAGGCCGCCTGAGCCTGAGCTAGCTTAGCCTCGTTCCCAGAGCAAGCTAAGTTGGTTGTTGGTTGAATGCACTAACTTCAGCTAGCCAAAAGCTATGTGCGCATGCGCAGTCATTGCAGTACGTTATCGAACGTGTGCGTACAAATAGAACACATTTTTACGGAATAACGGACTATAAAATGTAGGTGGGGCAGGCTCGCGCCCCAGTAAGCAAAAGGAGAGAGACAGCGTTCAGTTGCTGGAATTGGAATATCCTCATGGACAATCCTGAAGGTACAGTACCTCACTGACGGTGATATAGCTACTCTCTTTTAATTTCACGTGATCTCGCGTAGTCAGACTCTCTGTGTACTTTTGAATTTTTCAGTTTTTCAAAACTTGTTTCTACATAGCTCTGTCTTTTGAGCAGTTGCATGCATCTGGACAATTCGTTACTGTTTGTTCTTTTTTGAGACTTTATCAGTGATCACAGATTTAGTTTATTACCATGTATAAGCAACATATCTATAACAGTCTTTGTGTGCCTGCAGGTGGAGGATATATATCTATAACTTTACATATACAATGCTTTGAATTGCAGACAGGAGGCCCAAGCCCAGAGAGCTGCAGCGATATGTCAAGCCATTTGCAGCATCTCGGTGGGAGGAGTTGGGGACTGCACTGGGACTGGCAGACGAGGATGATGGCAAACTACTGAATGAAATTGAGAACAAGAAAGGAGGGAATGAGGGGAAGTGCTTCATGGAGGTGGTGACTGTCTGGCTCAGGGGGGCTGGAGTTCGTCCCAAGACCTGGGGAACTTTGCTAGGCTGCTTGGAGGAAATCGAGATGCACGAGGTCATCAAATCGATCCGTGAAAATTTCCTGCAATGTAAGGCTGATGCTGCAAAGCGCAATGTGTTCATACATAATAGTTGCTCGCTGTCATGACACCACACTGCTTAGCCTTGTCAGGTTTCCCTCTTAGTAAAAACATTGCTACTTTGTCATGGCAACCATCATTTTCCAATATTGAGACATGAAGGGCATGCACTATAGCTCATTAGTCAGCTAAAATATTGGCGTGAGTGAGTTAACATTCCACATACTGTTTGCAGCTTCACTGTTTATTTATTCAGCAGCTTATAGCTATGTACTCAGCATTGTATGTCACCCACTTAGTCCGTCTGGGTTAATGCCTTGTGGAGCCAAAGATAAAACAGCTAAGGTTGTATATAAACATGCCAGATTATGAAATCTCAGAGACGAAAATGGCACCTGCTTAGTGTATTGTAGAGCGGAATTCCATTGGACTTCCCATTGTAGTCTAACCAGGAATTCCATCGGACTTCCCATGTAGTCTAACCAGGTGTTGTCAACTAATTTGTGCTAACTAGCAATTAATGAATCTTGACTTTCTGGAATTTGGAGTGTGAATATTCATATCAAATGAATAGTGTATTCCTATCGTGTTGGCATCAAGACTTAGTGTCTGCATGCATAACAACTCATTCCCAGGCTCCACCCAGCTTGTACTATAAAAAAAATCTGGGATACAAACATCCTCACTGAATGCTATGGTATCATGCAACTAGTTTAACCCTTAGGCTTCATGTGTCACAGAGTATTAGGAACTGACAGTGCACATGAGTATTTCAAAGGGTTTTACACCATTCAAACTATTTTGCCTTAAGCTGTTGGGTGCTTTTCAGGCCATGTACGAGGGTTTAATTGATAGACGTTAATGCTTATATCTCTTGAACTTGGAGTAAGTTGAAAAACTCAGAGGTGAAAGGGTACCAGGTATAACATAACTTATCACATTCATAATTGTAGCACAAAGACTCCTTGATGAACCGGATGAGCAACAGCCAATGCAAACAAGTAGTCAGCCATCTGAGGAAGACACTACCTATACTCCACCACTAGAAGCTAGGGATCAACAAGGGCAGCAGCAAACGCCTACCCAACAAATGTCTCTACAACCATCTGATCATTCCCAAGCAGCTTCTCCTTCGGGAATCGATTACTCACTGAAAGTTGAACCATCCAAACCAGTCCGCAATTACCAATTAGAACTGGCCCAACCCGGCATCAATGGTGAAAACTACATATTCTGTGCACCCACTGGTACAGGGAAGACACTGGTCGCAGGCCTCATCATTTCCGATCACCTTCAAAAGAGGCAAAATTTGGAAAAGAAAGTCGTTTTTGTCGTCCCAACAAGACCACTGGCTGAGCAGCAGAGTCGAGAGCTCCAAAACCTCATACCTGGAGCTAAAGTGATATCAAGCATTGGGGATGAAACTGGGATGACAATCAAGGACGTCCTCAAACACAACGACATCATCGTATGCACTGCTGGAAAGTTATTGAATGAAATAAAAGGCAGCCTGGTTGCTTTTAGTGACCTTGGATTGATGGTACTTGACGAATGCCACAATGCTCGCAAAAATGCTCCCCATGCCAAGATGATGGAAAAGTACCTTGAAATGAAGAAGAAACAAGGAGCTCATGACCTTCCTCAAATTGTTGGCTTGACAGCATCTCCTGGAGCAGGGGAAAACCCCACCTTAGAAATGGACAAAACAATTGACCATTTGATCTCACTGTGTGCTCTCATGGATGCCACAAGTGGGATACAAATTGTTAGAGAGAACGCAGATGAGCTAGACGAATTCACAAACAAGCCAACGTTCACCCTCAAAATTCTCAACCGTCGTAATCCAAGGGAAGATTTCATCCAGCACATAGCAGATGAAATGACGAGGCTCGAGAAACGGGTTGATCTGAAATCTCCCTTCCATAAGTGGTCCCAGGAGTATGAAACATCTGTTCAACAGAAGAAGCAACCCTTGGAACTAAGTCCTGATCCTGACCTCAGAAATCAGATCCGCATTCTCGATCTCCTGCTGTGCTACTCACGAGCACTAAATATCTACATGGACTTGCAGGACAAAGATGCCATCAGCGTTCTGAGTGATTTCTTGATCACTGTCCTACCAGATGATGAAAAAGCTGATGAATCTGAGAAACAACTCAAGCAAAGCCTTGGAATGCTGATAGGTCAACTACGTCAGCTACCACCTGTGCAGAACCCTCTCCTGCAGCAGGCTGAAGATATCCTACGCAGTCAGTTCACTAAATGTCCAGAATCGAAGGGAATACTCTTTGTGCACACAAAGAAGCATGCTTCATCCATGTGCGAATGGATATCAGATCTCCCAATAGCAATCAGTTTACATATTCAACCTTGCACGATCACTGGCCGTACCCGGGAGACAGGACACGGCATGACCCAAGATGAGCAAGAAGAAGTGATCGAATGCTTTCGTAGAGGTGAATACAATCTTCTGGTGGCCACTTCAGTGGCTGAAGAAGGCCTAGACGTACCAGCTTGCAATCTAGTCATTCGATTTCAGCATGTGACCAATGAAATCGCCAGAACACAAACTCAAGGCCGGGCCAGAGCAGCAGAGAGCGAAGGCTTCACTATCCTTTCTAGCGATTCCAAGAAGGCTTACAAAGAGATCAAAAACGACGAGCTGCAAGCTCAAGTGGACGAGGTGCTGCAGTTATACTTTCCAACTGGTGAACACCTTCAAGAAAGGCTGTCAGAGAGACAACAGCAGATCATCCGTGAACGTCAGCTTAAAAGATCGTTGAAGCAACAGCAGCCGAGGACTGAAACAAGAGAGGATATTCAGCTAAAGTGCAAGGTATGCAAAACATTTGCATGCTACGGCTCAGATATATACACAGTAACTGAGGATGCAACCCACTACGTTGTGCCAGATGCAGACTTCAAGGAGCACAAAGTTGTGAAAAAGCCACACCACTCCCCAAAACAAATGTCGCAAGCAATGAATAAAACACACAAGATCCACTGTGCCAATTGCGACGCTGATTGGGGCATTATGTGCGTCTGGCCTATCGAAGGACACGAATTTCCAGTCCTGAAGTGCAAGAGCTTTATTTTCGAGGTCAGTGGATTTCGACATTCAATAAGGCAGTGGTCACGTGTGCCATTCGAGGTACTACCCCTTTCTGATCGATCTCGTTGTTCGGAGAGTGACTCTGAAAGTGACTGAATCCATCTACGTTGTTGCACTCTGTTGATTTGGGTTTTTATATAAACTATAAGTTAATTCACATACTTAATTATTTTGCTTGTATAGCCTTGTTCCCAGACCCCACCAAGTTTGCCTAAATACATGTTACTGAACTATACCTTATTTGTGCATTTGGTTTATAGTAATATTCTTGCTGTGTATTTCATGCAGGTATTTCCTGTTGGTGTGCTGAGTTTGTTTCTCTATTCACTGAATAGCACTTTCTCCATAATTATGTTTTCGCTGTGCCCTTCAAATCTTGGTATATCGTGCACCTGTCTGTCTCTGCTGGTGTTCATCACTTTCCACCATAATTAGCTAGGTCATGCGTTTTGTGTATAAGTAGCCGATTATTTGTTTGGCTAGCTATGTTCAATTCCTGTTGCTTGCACCTTATAATAGCAAATATTTGTACAGTCCTATATTTGTGCCTAACGGCAAGTGCGACTATATACTTCTCTCTACCCTGACGTCACGCAGTGTATCCCAGGCCCTCTCCCGCTTTTCCGTACTGTAAGTGACGAAAAGCTGGGTGATGGCGCCGGCCTGGGAACAAGGCTAGATTCCACCCCTAAACTCAGCAGCATTAGATGCCTGACTTTGAGAATCACTGAAATTGCACTCGATGTAACTAGCATTAAGATGCCCATCCACTGCTCAATTACAGCAGACAACTGACATTTAGCCCCTCCCCCACACCTACGCCCCCATGTTGGTTGGCTTATACATTACTTGTCTATTAGCGAATGTAAAACTAGTGGACTTCTAGTTTGTGTGTAGCTAGCTAGCTAGCTATGTATGAGCTGGCATGCACAACACAAACACCAGAGAAGATATGCAGCTTGTGAAGACAAAGATTTATATATGTTCCGCTCTTTGTGTGTGTTATTGCACTGTCTTTTACCCCCTTTGTACTCAGTGGTTTTCTTGCTGATTCTCAATCCCTTAGTTTGTGTAGCCGTGAGGATCATAGCTAGCAACCATTGAGACTCATGGGATAAATCCATGAGAGTTGGTAGCTGGGCCTGGTAGCTAGTTATTCTCAGTATGTCTGATAATATCCTGCTGAACTATTATATTCATGGCATCAACTGTCCCTCCTACTTCCGGGTCATTGCGTAAACAGACCCGCAATCATGGCTGCCAGCATTCTGGACAAGAACTGCTGGCCAGATTGGCCCCAGTGGGAGTGCTATGCCGCCAACTGTGCTGGTCTCGTGAGCACTGCTCTGTGGTTCATTGTACTGCTGCCCCAAGTGCTCAAGAATTGGTACAGGCGGTCTGTTGTTGGACTAAGCTTCCTGTGGGCCGTCGCGAACTTTACAGCGTCCCTCGTCAACCTTTTCTATGCGTTTTCCATCCAGCTGCCCCTCTACACACGAGTATCTGCTGTCTACATGCCGATACTGGAGTTCACGATCCTGTTTCAATTCTTGATCTACTCACACAAACCTGTGACTACCCGGCTGCTGGCATTGCTGGTGTGCCTTCTCATGTGGGGGACTATCATAGAGTTGGAACTCAACCTCCCCGATTCTCGTGACAAGGTTCAGTGGATAGCTATTGCGCTGTGGTCTATTGAGTCATTCCCACAGATCACACTGAATATCAAGCGGCAGTCCACTAGCGGCCAAGCTTCCACATCTGTTCTGATATCATTAGTTGGCAAAACAACAGACTTTCTGGTGACGTACGGGCTGTTCATACCACTTCCTTATGTGGTCATGTGCTACTTTTCAAGTTCAACTACCTTTATCAATGGATTCCAGGTCAGCATGTGGATAGCATCAAGGGGGTGACACTCCCATAGACACTCTAGTCACAGCTGCATGCGACTGGGGTCAAGAAATCACAGCTGCGACCGGGAATCTTGACCCGATATACTAAGGAAGGGGTGGAGTTCCTCTGTATATTATCGGGTCATGCATGCTGTCAACGGCTGAAATACAGCACAATCAAATGGTTAAGCGTCTATTTGCAGTGTGGTCAAGTGATCAAGTAGCAAAATTGATGGTGAAGACTACAGCGAATATGGGAGTGTCATCCCCTTGTTTAGAGATCAAAGAGATCAAAGTATAGCTTTAATTATTGTTCTGCACCCAGGGGCCTGATTATTACCCTGACCTGTCTCTCCTTCCCCTGAAGGTATTTTGGTATGGCAACGAGAGCTGGTACAACCCGCCACAGAAAAAGGAAGAGAGAGTGGTGTCCACTTCAACACAAGATGAAAACACTAAACTGCTGGAGGATACACCATTCAATGACGATGGCGATAAATTATGTCAACCTCAATCTCCAATTGCAGGCAGGTCTCAGTGTCGCTACTGGGTCGTGAACGTGGTACGATATGGCTTCATGTCGTACATTTCACTTGGATTGACTGTATTTGCTGTTGGAATATACTGGAGAACGAGATCGTACTTTGCACTCTTGGCACCTCTTGCGTGTCTCGCTGTTGTTGTTGTGACCAGTGAGTATTATAATTTGAAGAGGAGAGGCCACTTGAGGAGATGCGAAGAAGCAGAGAGGAAGGTTGGGGAAGTGATCTCAACGTGTGGTTATAGGAATAGGAATTCTCCTGTTCAGAACAGTAATGGTGGGTCAGAATCAATTCAGTGATGTCGTGTTGTGCTTGTAACACGCATCGCAAGATTGTGAGTGGTATATTTGTCATGATATCTCATAGTAGTGGAGCCAATATTGCAGGCACATCACAGGTTATAGTACTAGTGTCATAACAAGCCTTGTTCCCAGGCTACTTTCGTTGCTGTGCAGGGGCCGCAGGAACCTGGGAACGACGACACTACATGCAATTACGTTACTACATGCAATTACTCAACATGTGGCTGAAGCCCAAAGTGAGTGGATCCAGCTCCCAGGAGTGACATATCATACTGGCGGTATTAATACTATACAAGCCAGCTGCAGCTGTTACTGAGGCCGAGCTGTATTCATGTGATCATGACCCTCAGATGCCTCAGAATCGATCACATGACTGAACATTAAATTGCACACTTATAGTGCACAGTTTCGAAGAATGATGGCTGTTTCGGGTCTGAGTAATTTATAGTTTTTGTGCATTGCTGCAGTGGGGTAGTTAGCACACTTAGGCAATAGAGTCTAGTCAACAGTCTCAGGCGAATAATGCACTCCCCTTCTGCTTGTACATTATCTCACCCTTGACTGTTAACTATATGCATGCCCTCATGCGCTAAACCCCAGAATGCACACTGGTATCCATAACCTTTTAGTTAAGCCGTTTTCTATGCACATGACAAATTTTAAATTAGTGGTGACAAATATTATTGGTGAGTTGTCGCTATATTCATACATGTGTATGTGTGTCATGCTGTCAGCGGTGGAGACATGACGGCATACATGTGTAACACTACCACCCCCATCAATACACCAATGATGAGCTTGGCTATAAGCATGGTCCAGATGTCCAGCGGACAGATATATTGGAACTGGTGGACAATCAGCGGCTTGAAGTAGAGCAAGATCAGCATGGTGCCAATCAGAGGCCGGAGGGTTTTGTTGATGTCATTTCGGCTCCATAACCACAACAACGCACCAATGATGATCAGGAACAACTAGAGGAGATGTAGGGAGGATTTCACAGACGACATTGTAGGTACAGAGACTGGGTTCTGTGCAACGATAGCCAAATGGTAGCCTTGCACTAGAGCTGTACCCAGGCCTCTCATCCCAAACTCGTCACATGCAGTGACGTACCTGGACACTGGAAGAATGGCGCCTTCTCAGGAGAAGCTGCAAGGCTCACAACTAAATGTTTTTCGGGCTATCCAACAGTTGTACGGAAGTCGCAGCTTCAAGCGTCTGACGGTAAGGCACTAGTGATGAAGAGTGTTTGAAATTGAAACTACTTCCACACAGCCATACGTCCGGGGCTGACAGCCGATAGACTCTACTACACCAAAACGCATAGATTTGCATGCTGTGCTTCCAAGCTGCCCATCTTTCCTGGAATGTGCCACGCCTCCAGATGTCCACCTGACATCCCAGGATGTCACTGCAAGTGATGAGTTTTACCAGGTCTTCCCCTGGTTCAGAACCAATGAATGAGAATGGGAATGAGGTTGCTCACCAGGTTGAGGTTGGAGTCCAGGGCTACCTGGAGGTGGGTCCACTGAAACTCCACCCCCCTGGCCCCCACCCACAGCGGAAAAAGCTTAGTGGATATCACCTCCGCTGTACCCCAGCCTATGAGGGAGAGGCAAGGGGAAGCACACTCACACAGCTTGCAATGTTGGCGAGAGTAATCAGCAAACAGGCTGGTCCTAGAACCACACGTCCTAGAGGACATCTGGTTCTAGGATGACATGTCCTGTTTAGGACCAGCTGTCCCCCAGGAATACGTTATGTATAATTATGCAGGTTCACTGGAACCATCTGCACAACTACACTGGCCAAAATGCTATCAGTTGCAATGAATGTTGACCTGTTCACATTACTGCAAATGCACTGGTAGCTAGCTGCATTATCACATGACCTAAATTCAGAAATCTGATTGGTTGAGACAACGTACGTACCTATTACGGTGACCATGACCTTCATTTCCCCTCTTCCCAGTATCTTGGTCAGGACAACGTAGATCCCCAGAAGGTCCAGCAGGTCCACAGTACACTTCAGCGCCTCCTACGACAATCAAAAGATATGCAATAGCCATGCAGTCAATGAACAAGTAACGATTATTGCCAGTGAACCGTGTCTCCATGGAGTAAAACTGAACTAGAAACGAACAGAATGCCTAGATGCAATGCAAAACGGACACCCTTGGGCCTACATGTGTCCTAGTTTCCATTTTCCAATGTCAAATGTAGTTTGTCATCGGTTTACAAGAACTACCTCACCTGCACAACTTCATTCTTGCTGTCCTCCACCGCGTTTAGAGGAAAGAGTGACGCCAATAGCAACATCTTGGTTGTGTGTGTGTGTGTGTGTGTGTGTGTGTGGGGGGGGGGGGGGGGGGGGGGGGGGGGGACTGCATCAGACATGCACTAAGACAACACACTAGTCTGGTTCCATGGGGGAAGGGGATCGTCATCTATGCATACAGATTTTGTGTACCTTTATTCCCTGTGTGATGAGGTACGCTGCAGCAGCCTTGACACACCTCCAGAATACACTGGACTCTGACCTGAAAGAGACAGGTCCTGTCACACTCTTGATCCCATCCCTCCGCCTCTCTCCCCCCCCCCCCCACTGCTTAGTGTCAGCTAAACCCGCATAGCAGAATGGGTGGAACAGGGGCATGTGTGTGGGTCCATGTCCAGGCTTGGCCTTGGTTGACACTGGGTGGGCCACTTCCTTCCTCCCTCACATGAATGGGCCTTTGCATTTACCGTTGGTCATGTTCACCAACTGACCTTTGAAAGTTTCAACCAGATATGTTGTTGGAGGGGCATGCCACTTTACAAGTTCAGTTGTTTGTGCATATATCCAGCTGCTTCACAACCTCTGTAGAAGCGCATAGTGACCATAATATTGGTATAGGTGAGTGTGGCGAGAGGATGGCCCACGAGACTACCTTTGGTGGTACAGGCCTGACCAAAGCAAATCTGTTTCTGACACCCTTTCTATAGAGTCTATGGGATTGCATATTGGAGATCGTGCAAATTGGCATGATGCAAATTTGCAACCATCGCAATTCATTCTAAATAATGCCCCACAGTATGTGAGACGTGTAGCGTATACCCTACAGGACATCCAGAAATTATGAAACTTACAGTCCAGAGAAACGGTAGATGATGAAGTAGGGCGCATAAGCAACCCCAATGCAGTTGATAAAATGGAGCAATGTCATCACTGTCCTGTACTGTACAAGTCTACGTACGTGTATAAAATACGTGTGCCTATATTTCAGATTGCGCATGCGCACGTAGAACTCGGGTGGAGCTGTTTTTGCTGCTACATTGTACCAGGAGCGCATGAGCCGCCGAAGGCGGCGAAGGAGCGTGTAACTTCAGTGCCATGTAAATACAAATTAGTTACGTACTTCCGCGTTTGAAAATAGATCGGGAACGTCATAAGTTTTCTGGGGGCAGTTTTATTGGCGTGCAAGCCTTCAGGGGCGTCCTGACACTCGCTGGTTCCCTGCCTGTCTCGCTCTTGCAAACTTCAGCACGGTCATGCTCCGCTTGATAGCGCGTCTCATGGGAGAATCCTTCACCTGGCGCATAGAAACTTGCGGGGAGATACTTCCTGAAGACTACAAGCTGAAGATTCCTTCTAGCACGACCCTTGGATCGGCGTGGAGTTCCTTCTTCAAACCGAACTCGCTTCGCTTGAGGTAGCTCACTCTCGATGTCTACGCTTCGCCATAATTTGCGGATGGCTCTGTCAAAACAATGCTGTACTACTAAGCTAAGTACGAGTCACGTGCACTGTATGGCGTCACGCAACGTCTAAATGAGCTTCCGCTTTCCAAATATGGAAGTCATTACTACTACAGATTTGTATTTTCATGGCACTCACGGGTACTCGCGAGTTACACGCTCCTTCGCCGCCTTCGGCGGCTCATGCGCTCCTGATTGTACTTATAGGCTACTTAGTCACTTGCGATATATCTATGGCGGTGTGTAGTCTAGTTTCAACGTCATGAGTCAGGCGCGAGGTCGTAGATAAACTCTATTGTCTATCAACAGAGCAACAGTAGACGAAAAGCTGCACAAAAAAAACAGAAGGCAGAATCCCTTTGAGAATGGCAAACGCAGCAGTCACAGTGTTGACAGCCGGATTGATGCTGCTCTTGGCCACATGTACCACTGCGCTGCCGACTGGCGCTCCCACCGCCGCTTGCACAACCCTGACACCGCAGCACTTCGGCACTACTCCATCGCCCTGCGGTCCAAACTGCCCTTTCTCCCTGGCTCTGACTGCAGTAGACGGTAGTCCTCCTCCGAACCCCATGCAATACCGCTGCGGATCACTTCACACGAGTAAGACATTATTATGTATGAGCATGGAATCACAGATTGCTGTGTGTAAAATCTACTTGAGAACCTGACTGAAATGCTGATGCCTTGCATGTCCAAATATCTATATTACAGTCACTGTTTTTGTTGGCTCATGAACAATCACTAGCTTTGTACATGTACCTGATCAGCTCAATATTTGCAATGATATGTATATCACTGCATGTGAAAGCCCAGTTGTTTTGCAGTTGGCATTGTTAAATGCTCCCATGTATAGCTATATGCATGCAGCAATAAGCATGATGCCATGGCACTCATGTTGGGATTCAGTGTGTCTCATTCCTGTTACCAAAGTGTACCTTAAAAGCATTACAAGTGGGAGGCCACTCGTATGCTTGTCACCAAAGTGTCCATTAACAAATCATCCACCAAAGTGTTCCGTCCGGATGATCAGTATATCGCCCAAAGAGTACGTGTTGGGACCTAGCTATACATACTTATACTTGTTCTGAGCTGTTTTCCAATTGCAAGTGAGGTAACCAAATTAACTCAGGTCAATCTTCTTGTATAGCAAGTTGCCATTCTAGTAAGCACTCTCACTCTCCATAAATATCACCTGCGGCAACAGTTGTGTGCATGGCATGCAATGGAATTCTGTACCTTAGCATATGGAATGCACACTGCGATATCCACCTTAAGTAATACAATGCCCTCTTTCCTGTACGTTGATTATGTGCAGTCTAGAATTCACAAGCGTAACATCCATGGGTTGTATGACAGTACTGTTAAACCTCTCAATAGAGGACACAGTGGGAATTCAGGTGGTTTTTCTTTTGTAGAGAGGTTGTCCTTATCTTTGAGGTTTAAAATGTATTTGAACTAAGGGAAACCAATCGTTCTAATTATAGGACCATGAAATTTGTCCTTTGTAGAGAGCTCAGTTTGTTATAATTTATTGTGTCCCTATTTCGGACGGTCCACCACGCATTGAAGGGATAAATTTATGTAGCATCATCTTCCTTGTATTCCAGTTCGAGTGCAGACAAGTGATCCCTCCATGACCTTTAGAGGGCTTGTGGTACAAGCCAGGCAGTCCACTCCCACATTCTCCAACGATGCTGGCTTTGTGGGCAGCTTCACCATGGCCCCAGCCGAGGGAGACTGGAGGATATGGGCTTGTGCTGCAGTATGTACAGCTGTATACGACTTGTGTCAATTGTTGCTCAGTCTGTTTAAGTCTGAACAGTGTCCGATATGTCTTCATGCATTTAGGTAGAGTAAACCGGAAATCAATCCCATCTACATGCAACAGCTTGGAGTCAGCATTGTACTGTCACATGCAATAATTATTTAATTAGAGTATTCCCACCCAGATGATTTTAGCAAAAACAATGATCTCCTATACATGCACTCAAACTTACACTTCCATGCATTGTATAGACTGTGATGAACTGAAGAAACACCTGTGGTATGCCAGTATCTTGTCCGGCAGTGAAACTTATTGCTGCTGTGCTTTTTTTTTGTATGCTTCAGGACTCAGCTACCCACACCAACCGCAACGATAAGATAGCCGTAGATCTCACATGGCAGGCTCCAGGAGGACCTTCAACTGCCAATGTCACTTTGTGGTATGTATACATGTATATAGTCTTGTCAATTAATATTTTGACAAGTTCTTACAGTTCACCATAGAGTGTACTGCCTACAGTGTACATGCTTGATGTGTACGTGTTTAGTCTGTCCAACAACTGTTTCAGGAACAACTGAAGTCGCTTCAATTGTCTTATATTTTTGGCCTCATGCAGTTTCCAAATCCCTAACCCGGATATCTATCATTTCATTCCATACGCAGGTTCTCCATAGTGCGGATGTTTGTGAACTACCATATTCAGTTGAGAGGACTGGACTTGGTCAGTAGTGCATGCATGCATATCAATAGACGTAATGCAGCCAGTGTTACTGTTCAGGGAATCAATTTGAACCGATTCTCTGAAATCCTTGAACATTGAGAAGTAGCTATGACAACATGATCCAAAGAAGACTAGTATGTTGAAGATCACGTCTTTACCAACAAACTGCGCTTAAAGAAGCAGAATATGCATGGTTACACCTAATTGTACATGCCTCATGATTATGAAGTATTAGTTATGGAAGACCATGGCATGATGGAAATGCGTTAATTTGGTTGGCAAAGAGTTAGTTAAGTGATTGTCATGATTCAAGCTGTATATAATATATGTTGGTACTGGTAGCTACATGTAAAGCAATCATTATGACTTCACACTCAGCTACACCTAGCTACAATGCTTTGGCTACCATGAGAAACATTAATTTTGTTGTGGTAATTCATCGTTGGTGTGCATGAGTAGTAATTACTACCTGTATCTTAGCACTCTCTCCATGCATGTAGGCACCGGAACCTGCATCTTGTGCCCCTGCTACCACTGCCCCTCCTACAACTGCCCCTCCTACCACTGCCCCTCCTACAACTGCGCCTCCTACCACTGCCCCTCCTACCACCCCTCCCCCCACCACTCCTAGCCCAACCACCCCCCCTGGTAAGACAACAAAACGTGTGCGTTGTTGAAGATCCTGTTAGAAAATGGGGTGTACATGAATGGATAGAGATTGTTTTCTCGAACCTGCAGAATGGCCCCACATCTCACACACATCTCACATGTAGAAGAACTTGTGCTGAACTTCATCAACAACAGTCCTCGGGTGGAGGGGAACAGCATTTCAGTGGATGTCCAAACCAGCCGTCCTGTGCTAACCTTCCTGTGTGCACTCACTGGCCGTCCATACCAGGATTGTGAGTCATAGGAATTGTACAAGGTTCTTGGTAACAAGGTGGCAAGGTGTTAGACAGGTCAGCTGCTGGAAATCAAACACTTAACTTGGTATGTATCAATGTGTTTGACAGCTGTTGGAAATCAAACGCTTTCCATTCTGCCCTTATCCCCAGGTCCCATACAGATTTTTTTAAATGAGGCCAGGGAACAAGTCAAGGAATCATCTTTAGGGATGGCTGGTGACTGAGTGGTTAAAGAACTTGACTGCTAGCTAATCGCAAGGTTGAAATAAATAGGCCTTCTTGAAGGTATTTACACCTGACATTGTTTACACCGCATCCTTCGGAGGGGATAAAAAGCCATTGGTCCCACGGTGCTGGTTGAATGCATGGTGGTCTTCCTCATGGCTTGGGTAATTATGCATGCAATGTTATTTCTAAATGAGAGAATTTGAAATTCACGGCTGCATGATCACCTTCACTTCATTAATCCCACTATGGATGGATGCCAGGGATGTTGCAATTACTGCTTGCTAGTAATCTACAATTACTAGCTCTTTCCAGAAGCCAATTAGCATTATGATTTCAATTAATTTCCACAATAATTATGATTACAATTACGCACAATATACATCGTATGTTTTAACAACACGTGCTCAGTGTACTGGAGGTCAATATTTTGGTGCGGAAAAGTAGTACAATATTGAGCCATAGCCAATAGCAGTTGCTTGTTAGCCTCATTCCCAGGCCTACCCCATACTTTCTGTTCTTCGGTTTGCGTTGACAATAATACACGGAAACCGAAGAACAGAAAAAGTTGCAACTACTCAGACAAAACTTACAAAGGAATTTGTAATTACTTGTAATCCATTACAATTACAAACTATACCTTTACAACAACCCTGAGTCATTGGTTGCAAGTGTTCTCCCTACTTTCCTTACTACCCACAGGTTCATCTGGCTCTACCACTTTCACTAACGTTCCTCCTCGTGCGAACGACAGGCCCTACATCCTGCGTGTTGCTGCTAACACCTCGGATGGAGTGAGGACTGTGCTGAGGAGAGCGATCCGGATAGGTTAGTTCAATTCTGAGTGATTACTATGGTCATGGGAGCACATTGTATATAGAATTAATTGTTTGCAAGCACAACAATATTTATTATTGAATCACATGTGAGCATAAACATATTTATCCCCAATTGAAACACAGAACTGCCCAATATATGTACCGTACATCTCATCAACGACGGAGTGACTATCAGTGGAAACAGTGCTACCGTGGAGTTTGTTGGCACAGGACCTAGCAATGCTTTCCTGTGCAACCTTGATCGCCAGGAGCTTGTATCATGTATGTGAATAGCTAAAATATAGGTCTCCCTTCTTGCTGCATGCAATATTACGATTGTGTGTATAGCTAAAATGACTGACATGCTACAATGGGGTTGCCGGCACAGGACACAGTGTGCTATAGCAAAAATAGTTCTCCCTTGTGCATTATGATGGTTGTGTCTATATATACCTGAAATGACTATATTATAAAACCTGGTGATAATGTAGTCAGAATCTCTAGGCCAATCCTATAAGTAGCTACTCAAACATTATATATTATGTTACGCAGCACAATTTTCCCCTACCAGGAGTGTAATATAGGACTGATTTTTTGTTCTTAATGGTAGAGGGCAAAGTTTCAAAATTTGCAACATCTATCTATCTTATTGAAGTATACAAACTGAGAGATGATTATGCTGCTAATATTATGCGGTACACCGCTCTCTACTTTGCAACATAACCACACGCACAAAAGCAAGTAATGTGTTGCAATGCAAAGCAGTGTGTTCAGATGTGTGCACAACTTTGGTATCCTATTGTCTGTGTATGTTGGTAGACAGGAAGCTAGACCCAGTGCATTCATGAAGCTTGCCCAACACCAATAGTATATAATTATGCTCCCTTACGACTTTGAGTCTAAAGTTGGGAGGGCAGTAGCTAATGTGCACATACTCAGGAGGCTGATAAATTGTTAGCGAAGCTAAAAGCTCAAACTATAGCTAGCTAAATTTTAAATCAGCAACAAGGACTTTACTTGGCATGTTTAGCTGACTCGTATCATAAAAGTTGGTCACTACAAATTTTAAGGCATAATTGAAGGGCTCAGAACCAGAGTGGCCTAACCCACAAAAATTGAATTAGCCCCCCTAAACTTGAGAATACTGTTAAACACATTTTAACAGCATTCTCAAGTTTAGGGGGGGGGGGGGGGGGATTCAATTTTGTGGGTTAGGACGCCCTGGTTCTCAGCCCTTCAGTTATAGCTAAACAAGTGGAACCATTTGTTGAAGATTGCCTTTTTTCCTTCAAGCTAAAACCTCCGACATGTGCACACTTAATTCATTTCACAGGCAGCAGTGGACAGGTGTTCAGTGGCCTTTCCTCAAGGGGGCACAGGCTCAAGATAGTTCCGGACAACTGTGGGATCAATCGGCGTCCACTGGTTGTGGAGTTTACCGTGGGAGCTTAAGTTTAAGAACTGGCTTATGAACAGAGTACTCACCTAATGTATGCATGTTTATATATAGCTATACTATTTAAGTTCTGTGACATTATAACATCATGGGTTGCTATAGGAATCAACTGTGCAGGGCCTGCTAACTAGGCATCATATATATTGGTGTCAGTCCAGGAAGTCCATATTGGTATCAAATATCCTGATCCAAACAGTCCAAACGTTTTAGAAGTAATGTCTAAGTATTATACCCACCACACTACAGAATTGCATAATACATTACTTGTTAATGTGCATCTTGTGTCCTGCTTTCTTGTAGCAGTCACCTAGCCTTGTTCGCAGGCCCCCACCCATGGCCATGTCTTGCAGGATGGGAAGGGGGTTTTTTTTGTTTGTGCAACCAAAAGCGGCGCACAGGCCTGGAATGAGTAGCAGTATTATCCTTGGACTATAGGTTGACACCATGCAGCCTGTGAGTCCAATTGTACCCATGCAGTCTAACCATCACAGTATTACTGACTATAGTAGCCAACAGTAAGTAGACTACTCTGATCCCTTGTATCGATTTCAGGATATAATAATAACATCCATCAATTTGGACTCCCCCTTACAATGGACCCCCAAGAACTAATTTTTTGATATTCTCAAGGATGCTTGCATTTTAAGAACAGCAGGGTGTGGTCACCAGAGCCATAGATAATAGAGCCGACCTACTATCTACGCCAGAGCTCTGATCAGGGAACAATCAAGGCTATGGGTGTGGCGGGAGGCTGGCCCGCGAGACCAGTGATAAAGCCATAGCACGGAGGTGCACGGTAGGACAGAACTCCGTGCATTTTCATTATAAACACGGGAAGCAGAATGGGAAGAGGGAGCTATTTTATCTTGCTGGCTCTTACAGTCTGCCTCTTCGTTCATGCGAGTGAGTTCAGTAACAGAGTAATTTATTTCGTCTCCAGTAGATTTTCTTGCTTGACAGGTGATCTGTTGGTTCTACAGGCTTTGGTTTGGTGCAAGAGTCTGTCCCTGAAAGTGGGAGCACACTAGCCGGAAATGAGGGGGAGAACATCAACATTATGTGCACACTGCTGCGGGAGGCTGGGGGGCCGCAGAGGATCACAGAATGGTTCATTGATAGAGGTAGTGGTCCTGCACTGATTCTTAGTACTGATCCAAATTTTGTGATTGTTGGAGAACGAGTATCCAATACTACCGATTTCACCTACCGGACAAACTTCACCATACTGAGGCTAACTTCAGACCTGGACAGAGTAACCATCTACTGTGGACTGGGAGGAAACCCTGTCAGGCTCGCAGCTAACTTCACCCTGAGAATCTACCGTAAGTGACTGCTACCTTTAATTATGAAACAGTTGTAAATGATATGAACCAATATTCTATTTCCTTCACCTGCTTCAGGGCCGCCTAGCTTGGTCAACCAAGCAGTGACGGCTGTAGAAGGGGGCATTGTTACCACGATCCCTCTTGGTCAGGCTCCGGAGGCATTTCCCTTTCCCCAACTGTTCCAGTGGACCAGGAATGGAATGGTAGTCACGAATGGGACTCGAGTAACGTATGGCTACCCTGGTATCACTTTCCAGTTCTTCAGTAGGGAAGATTCTGGTACCTACAACCTGACTGCTACCAACTACCGTCTGGACGACACCAGTGTGGTAGTGGGGACGGATATGGTATCCTTCACACTGGATGTGCAGTGTAAGTTGGCTCTTTGCATGTAGTGTGTAGGGGTTGGAGTGTATTCATTTAAGAAATCCAGTTGGTAGACTAGGGTCCCTATGTCTGCTTACATTTCCTAATGTATTTTTGTTGCTGTAAGTAATCTGTGAGTTGCATGGAATCTATTATATGGCAGTGATGTGATTTGTAGTTTGCCAAATGAAGGTTGATTCTTCCCCAGTGAGGCAGAGCGTTACTAAAGTACATTTGTACTTTGCCTCAGTTCCTCCAGACATTGCTCCACCTGGTGACACTCAACGTGCAGTTCTTGAAGGAGGTGACATCACCCTCGTGTGTGGCAGCAGTGTTGATGGCAACCCCACACCCACCATCTCATGGACAGACAACAATGGCACCGCTGTCTCTGATGGTCCAGGGATCTCTGGCTCAAACACCCTAATGCTAGCAATCACCAGCGTCACTCGTAGCCACACCGGTAACTGGACCTGCAGTGTGGAGAACTCAGTTAGCAACATAGACCGTCAGATCGTGCTGGTTGTTGTTGGTGAGTAGTGGTATATGTGTGTGCTAGCATGTGAGCAAGTTCAAGCATTTTGTCTGCATGACGTAGCCTATAAGCATTTGACCCTGGGAACTGTATATAGTGCAATGCATGGTATTGTAGGACGAGCCTAATCGAGTGCATAATGATATGTAATACAGCAGTCGTGGAGTCGCTTCATAAGCTGAGCCTTCAGTATAGATCTGGCTGCAGTGTCCATGGACTAATTCTGGCAGTGTCACAGGTATCATCCACATCGATGGGTGTATTTTAGATGCTACAATATCAACGCTGTTAATCATTTAGATTCCGTAATAGTTAGATGCGGGTAATTCCAAATCAATTCAGCAAAAGTTTGCAAATGACCTTCTCAGAATTGGACGAAACTTGGTTTGTAAGTAGTACTTGTGGTTTTATGAAGCCAGACAAAATGTTACTCTTGTATGTTGTATGGCTTCCTGATTATAGCCCATCATAGATTCAACTTTTTCCTGATTTTTGCTGGTATAGCAACTATATTCAAATCCTCATAACTTTCTCATACTTCATTGTTTTGTAATACCGATTGCACCATCTTGAAGCATGAAGAATGGGCTTTCATATGGTATCTTATATGATGTACGGGGAGGCTGGAATTATGGGGAAACGACATAAATAGCCTACATGTCTTTCTATAAGAGCAAATATCTTTAGTTGAAGGCCTAGCGAGTATCACCACTAATTATCAGAAAATTTAAAGCGGCACTTTTCTTGTAAGGTCAAAGGTCAAAGTTTAGGAATGTGCATCTCTCCTAAACTTTGTTAGATGAAGCCATATAAGATACCATATGAAAGCCCATTCTTCATGCTTCAAGATGGTGCAATCGGTATTACAAAACAATGAAGTATGAGAAAGTTATGAGGATTTGAATATAGTTGCTATACCAGCAAAAATCAGGAAAAAGTTGAATCTATGATGGGCTATAATCAGGAAGCCATACAACATACAAGAGTAAGATTTCGTCTGGCTTCATAAAACCACAAGTAGTACTTACAAACCAAGTTTCGTCCAATTTTGAGGGGGTCACTTGCAAACTTTTGCTGAATTGATTTGGAATTACCCATGCTGCAATAGTTAATTTACTTATATAGTACCATTTAAAGTTCTAATCCCTATTGTGTACAGTGTCACCCTCTCAACCGACGGATGTTGCCATTCAGAGTGTGGATATTGGACCCACATATGCGAGAGTCTGCTGGCAGGCCCCTCTGTTCCTGGGTGTCCCGGAACTCTCTCGCTACCAGGTCACGGCCACCCCAGTTGGTGGTGGGACATCAGTCACTGCTGGGACTACTGATAGCAGTAGAGACCTCAATGTGACCGGACTGGCTCCAGGCACCAACTATCAGTTCCAGGTGATGGCCATTTCTGAGTTTGGGAGTGTTACAGGGAGCAGTTCTCAGAGTGAACCAGGATTTGCCAATACGACTTTCACTGGTATGCTATGTGTTTTGTGAGTGTGTGTGTGTGTGTGTATGTGTGTGTATGTGTGTATGCATGCACACATGTATACACATAATTTGCGTGTAGTGGGTGCAGTATACCTAACAACTAAATGTGTCGTTAGGTTTTGTGAGAATCCTGAATATCAATGCATGAATACATGTATCTGCCTAGTGCTGACCTCACTTACTCTTGGACCACACACAACTCTGTGTCTGTTGTTTGATGTCGTAGTTATGATTGCTTCATCTCTTTGCTGTAGTCCCGGCCCCTTCCTGCCAGGGTACTCCATCATCCGCTGGTGGTGTGATCACCGTCCGCTGGGACTATATACACAGAGGGGGTCTGGACCTCACCAGGGTGGTCATCACAGCCACCAAAGGAGTGGAGAGCGCCCAGCTGGATGTACCGAATGGCAACCTGACCGACCTTTCCCTGATGTCCCTTGGGGTCGCTACCTTCACGGCAGGGTTCGAATATACCTTCACCGTGACTGCCTACAATAGGATTGGCCCTGGCACTGCAGTGTGTGACCGTGTGACACATCTGATTGGTAGGATGTGTTTTCTTCTGTGCTGCCCATAGATCCAGCAGCCTCATTCCCAGGCCGCGTGGGGACAAGGCTGGTATTTTCTCTCTCCTCTTAATCATCTCCTATTATTCTTTCCTCATTGACACCCTGTGGGTAGTCGCCCCAATATGCACCGTACAGTACTTTAACATAGAGCTGCAACCAGGGTCACAATCTGTGATCGTAAACTGTGACTGTCCAAAAACGGACTGCATGATCACACTGCTAAACTGCCGGTGACCCTGTGTCTGTGACCATGGCAAATTTTGCCATTACTGTTTGACTGTTTTGTAGAATACGGAGAATTACAGTAGACCACACCCATGCCACACCTACACCCACCATATACAGTGCCTGGTCATAGTTCGAAGTACAGTGCTTATTGGAGTGACCATGAAGTCTGTCCTCTTAGCAACACCCCAGTACGAACCTGGTCTTCCCTCCCCTTGTACAGGCATCCCCCGAACTCCTGACCCTCCCGTTGGCGTATCCGACACTCCTGGTGTTGTTCTGCTCACCCTCAGCACACCAGAGTCTGGTACTACACCTCCTCAGATGTTTTTATTTGTTGTGAATGTCGTGCTGGCATCTAGTGGGACTACAATTTCCCGCACTCTGGAAGCCAATGACTTTATGGATGCGCAGGCACGTCAGTTCGCAATAGATGGTCTGATGGCAGGAGGTGTGTATCTCTTCAGTGCACAGGCTCAAAATGAGTTTGGTTCTTCAGACTTCTCCGGAAATTCCCAGCGGGTACAAGTTGCTACAAGTAGGTTTCAATTGTGTGTGTGGGTGTGTGTGTGTGTGTGTGTGTGTGTGAACCAGCATTTCACACGAAATATTGCAAAATGGCGATCTGTGGTATGTACGAGGAACTGTGGTATGTACGAGGAACAGCCATCACTCTGATCCTCTCTTTATGATGGCTACTATTCCTTAATTCATACCCTTCCCTCCCTTCCAGTGGATACCGCCACACCCCCCACAGGAACCACCGGGACAGTGACTCCACAACCGGCAGGTGTGCTGGGTATTAGTTTCTGATAGCAGTATGTTGCCACGCACCGTATTCCGTGTCACGGTGTTCGTTCATGGTGGGGCCTATTTAAGGGCGGTAATTGTTTCTTTGGGCCGTATAAGCCTCGTACCCGGAAAGACGATGTTAGGGTAAACCCTTCAATATCACCGGCATACAAGGCGAAGTACTGTACAATGAGTGGATGGCAACCAGGACCTGGGATTTAGTGTCCATAACCTCAAGACCGAATGCGAGGGTAGTAGATTAATGATTAGGCATGAGGTGAACCGTGATAGTAAGACATGCGTGAAGCATCGTGATTCTGTACGGTAACTACAAGACAAGGGATATGTCTACACTTTCTTAATGTGCATTGAAATGTGTTAGCTAAGTATCACATTGCAGGCATCCATGAATGAGAATATAAACTTGTAGAATGGCTGCATATCTCACACACAACTCACTTTTAGAACCACTTGTGCTGAACTTTATCAACAACAGTCCTCGTGTGCAGGGGAACAACATTTCAGTGGATGTCCAAACCAGTCGCCCTGTGCTAACCTTCCTGTGTGCACTTACTGGCCAGCCAACCAAGGACTGTGAGTCATAGGAATACTGCTGCGGATGATAGTAGGGTTACTGTTGTGTGAGCAGAACAAAGTACATTTTGAGATTTGGAAGCTTCATTGAGTTTTCAGTCTTAACTGAATGAATAATAACGTCAGCCGTTGTGCACAGGTTCATCTGGCTCTACCACTTTCACTAACATTCCTCCTCGTGCGAACGACAGGCCCTACATCCTGCGTGTTGTTGCTATCACCTCGGATAGAGTGAAGACTGTGCTGAGGAGAGCAATCCGGATGGGTTAGTTGAAGCTGACATGCTGATCATGAGTGAACAGTATCTTTGTTTTCATGAACTGATGCAAGCATGTCGTTGCCTTTACGATTTTTCTACCCCCCCAATTGAAACACAGAACTGCCCAATATATGTACCGTACATCTCATCAACGACGGAGTGACTATCAGTGGGAACAGTGCTACCGTGGAGTTTGACAGCACTGGACCTAGCAATGCTTTCCTGTGCAACCTTGATCGTCAGGGTCTTGTTTCATGTATGTGCTTAGCTATAATCTGGTCTCTCTTGCATAATAGCTACTTTATGAAATACAAGTGGTGGTATTATGAAATGGACTTTTATGAGGTAGTATTTTTGACTTGATAGTAGTTGAGATATATTTATCTTCAGGCACTAAAGATGAATATATAGTAACATGAAACTATGATAAACTTTAATAGGTATCGGCCAGCTAGACTAAGTTTTCAGTATATCGAGTCAGAAAGGCAGCTAGAAATTAGCTATTTCATTACTGTTACCGGTATGCCATTTGCACTCTGTCTTTGCCAAGGGTGAAGTTTGTTCACTATCGTGGTCAGACGGCATGCGTTTTGATCACAACATGTATAGTTACGCAATAAGTTCCCATGCAAGGCAATAACGTTGTGTTGTATACAGAGGTACAGAAATCTAGAACCAGCATGTGGATGCACAATAATTACATTGAACACATGCACACACACCCTGTGTGTTTCACAGGCAGCAGTGGACAGGTGTTCAGTGGCCTTTCCTCAGGGGAGCACAGGCTCAAGATAGTTCCGGACAACTGTGGGAGGAATCGGCACTCACTGGTTGTGAGGTTCACTGTGGATGGATAGGAAGCATAAGAGAAGCTACTTGACTAAAATCACGTAGTCACACACATTACAGAGTGACATACCCTTGCTGCAGTTTGCATATGAGGACTTCCTGTCTGACCAGCTTGTTGATTCAGTACCATGTTCATACAATATGCTTTTCTAACTATCATACCAAGTGCGGAGCCTTTATTGACATGTTATCTTTCTCGATCGTTTTGTGTTTCAACCTGTGTCAAGATTTCATTATTCCACTGTATGACTTTTCTATCATTACAACCTTCCATTGTGAGTCACAGGAATAATAATTAGCCATACTAGTGCTCTTGTCAAGGTGCCAAGTTGTTTGACAGGACAGCTCCTGGGATCAAAGCTTTTTTAATTCTAGTTCTAGCCTTATTCCAAGGCCCAATACGTTGAAATATTTTCGTATATGTATGGGGCCTAGGAATGACCATTCAAGGAAGTAAGCAAAATTACAAGCTTGCATTTAATGCCTTACAATCACCAATGACTATGGAACAGTGCTTCCTGCATGAGTGGAGTGCAGCCACTAGGTTGCATGTAACGAGTTGCATGAGTACTAGTTCTCCCTGCATGTCATGCATGAGCAGAGTACAGCCATATGCGCAAGCTAAGGATGTGATGAGAGTTGAGTGCTATTCGTGAAGCTGCACACTTGCAGAGTTCTGTTGGTGAAGCGCTTACTGTTACTCTAATTATGTGGTGAGGTGTTATGGAAACCCACAGTGATCAGCTATACAGAAGTCTACAACGGTCAACCTTTTAAGACTTCTGTCACTCAACTATCATCACATTCAGAGGCATGCAGCCTTAGCTAGTGCATGGCTGCACTGATATCATGACACACAGGGAGAGTTAATGCTCAACTATACAATCATGCTGGATCTGAATGACTAGTTCTTCCAAATGTAGTGATGTGTATGGATGCCCACAGTGGTCAACTATGGAGCCCACCAGAGTAGAGTCAATTAGCTACTTTGATTTCCACTGCAATCTAGCACTCTTGTACTGCACTCGTCCATTGTATGACTAGTCTTCCAGATCTTCGAAAAAGTTTGTTGCAGAATAGTGGTATGCTGAACACGATGAACCTCTTGTGATGTAACCTGCATGGAGTTCAGCTGTATTAATAGGACATTTTTAAAATGTTCACAGCCTCCTTAGCTGTATGATGGCACCCGTGGACTGTACACCTATAGCTGTAAGAGAGTGGAACTCAATCCCAATGGTTTCTGAATCACTTTGAAGTCGTGACTTCACAATGATACAGAATGCTTTATCTAGAGCGAGACGGGGTCTGGAGTTTGCAACTAAGTCTTATATCCTGTTGAGCAAGAGCATCAAAGAAAATTCCAAAATCAAGGAATCACTTGTTTGTCCTGTTGAGAGGGAGGATCAAAACCACCAACATCCTTAATCAAGGTTTCCTAGTCCAAATTTATTCCCTTTGTGTGAGTTGTTAAAAGCTAACAGTGGAGAGACCTGTAGTATGTTAAGAACATGGTTTCATGGTAACCAAGCTCGCTACTTCCAGTGTATAAGATGCTGCAATTAAAATTATTGCCATAATACTTACTATGGGTATGAATACCTCTAATAGGTGAATTAGCTGCTTAGCTACATAATTAGGCCTCTTAGTCATAAGAATCAGTATAGCGAGTGGAAATGGAGACCAGACTCAACGGGCCAATCTACTGCCTAGGTAAATAATTGAGTTCACTAGGCTGCATAATCATGCATCTAAGTAACTAATTATACAATCCACCTTCCGGATGATAGACTCCATGCTGATATGAATCCATAATCATTGTCCAGTCATTGGTCCGATCTCTCTCTCACTCATGATGATGTCATGATGATGATGATGATGATTTCATGATGATGATGATGATGATGTCATGATGGCATAGTACATGTAAGATCCCACCCTCAAGAGCATGGGATTTTACGTGTAGTTTAGTTGCTTGTCTGGTATTTCCTGTGAATATACAATGCCATCACTAATATTATTGTTGGGTATACCGTAACATGGTTAGCTCAAATAAACATGAGCTAACCACCAGTCAATGTGTACGTGACTGCAGAGTGATGTGGAGGAGGGGAATCGGCATGGAGGATGGGGCAGGCCTGGCTGCGGCCATGCATTAGTATCTCCCTGCTGTATTTATTATTTTTATATATTCGTAAATAGTTATTATTGTTGTGTTTATGCTCAATTTTGTCTTGTACTCTGTTTATAGCTAGGTGCTGGACACCCAACATATACTTTCCGGTTAGTTGACTTATGTACTTTCTGATCCATAACCTTCTGTTCTTGTATGTACTTATGTGAAGTGTATGTTCTTGTTTTGTACTTTGAATAGAGCATTCCAATTATGTCTGTTTTGCTGTAGAAATAAACATGATTGATGTTGTCGAGCAACGATAAAACCAAGTATGTGGATGTCGACAAGGGCTGGAATCTGAGCTGAAAGTAGATGCACAGATGGCCTGCCTTATTCTTCACTCATCAGCATCACCACTAAGAGGGCTAGTATGGATCCTGGTCAGAAAACACAGTAGTCAGACATATGACATTCCATCATATCAGAGCATAGCCTCGAACCCAGGCGAGCATGGAGCCGATTATCTGGCATGATGGATTAGTTACTTAGAGTACATTGGCCCATGAGTTTCTTGCATATACATAATGGTCTACCGCACTATACCGATTCAGTTTACTACAATTATGCAGCCAAGTAGTTAATTCATCCATTTAACTCTTTACCAACCAATGACTGCAAAAGCCGTCATGAGCTCCCATAAGAATTTATATGGGGAATTTAATACTAGGCGTTATACTTTAATACAGGGTTTTGCTTCCCTAAACTGTTTCTTATGGTTGGTAAAGAGATATAGAGGTCTTCACATCCATATGAAACAACACATGCCCTGTATATACACTGGAGTGAGGTACATGACAGCCATCTCTTCAGGTGCTTCAGAGGTCTTGGCTGCATCGATTGCTATACTATTCATGCTGAAGCTAACTGAAGTGTAATCAATCATGTTGAAGCTACGTAACTAAAGTGTTTACGTTTACTATTGGCTTTAATATTATTCTTGCTTCCAGCAGCTCTAATTTATAGCCATGGAAATCACATAGTAGTCGCATGGTTGCCGCATGCTTTGAAGTCAGAGGTTTTCTTTCTTTTCTTTTTTCAGACATGCAGTATAGTTGCCATTCTCTTGTTGAAACTTGTCGGCTGCTCTAGCTAGAGTCTACAGGTCACCAATACTGTGAATTCAGTTTAGACAATCATGGAAAAGGGAAAAGTGCATCGATCATTTATTTTAATTTAGAAACCTTTGAGCTTTATTGTAGAAACCTTGAAGATTATCGGTTTAGAAATTAAGGATGTGGGTTGTCTTGATGCTCCTGCTCAAGAGGACTTCTTGAACTTTGGGAATTGCGTTGATGCCCTTCTCTACAAGATGCATGTAAGCCCATTACATATCATTGAGAATATTAACAGGAAGCATAAAGGAAGTATACAGCTATAAGTTCACTTTGAAGTCATGGCTCTTAAGGATTCATATATTTTTCTGAAGCACCCAGAGTGATGCACGCCCACGCTGAGTGTGTGTATGATGTACAAATAAAGGTATATCACAATATGCTTTCCTTGCAGCAAGTGAAAAGGAAGTTGTGGACAGGAAGACTGTGAACAACTCTGCAGGTAACTTCCTGTGCAGCAGATATGCCTTTATATGTACACTTGTTGCCAACACTGCATGAGTGTGGGCGTAATGCTGGGGGGTTCAAGGTCAACGTTGGTCTCATACTGGTTAGGCATGTGTGACCTCCCTCTACGTATGTAGATTATATCGTGCCACTCAGGCAACGTACAGGTGCAGGCCACTCTAGGCCTATGGAACAGTACATGTGAACGCATCAAATAAAAATCGGGAATAAAACGCATTTCAAAGTTTGCACCCCCCTGAGATGGGAATTGGTTCTAAATGTGTTTCAGAAGATTTTCAAGAATTGAGTTTCTCCAATTTTCAGGCATTTCTTCGAAGGGGGTGCACAAGTTTTAATCCATTTTTAAGCAATTTGGACAATTCCCCACATTTGACTGTTTTATTCCCGATTTTTACTTGATGCGTTCACACATGCAATGCACGTGACACTCTGAAGGGTATTTTTCTCTCCCTAGAACAAGTTCGTTGCATGATGGGTAATGACAATTGATGCATGCATGTTTACTGCATATTGACCATGTGCACCAAAGTAGTGAATCTTGTTATGTAAGTGTAGCTGGAAGCCAGGTGCATAGCTGAGTCAGTTTACAATATCAAGGGCAGGGCATAAGTATGCAAATATCTCTATTGGACGTATGTGGGTGCAACCTTGGAAACTAATTAGGTTGCTAGGTGATCAAATAATAATTATGGGTGCTATTACCAAGGTGCCGTACAGTCCAGCGGTGATCACTGAGTTGTGTACATCAAGAGTGTGAAGCAGTATTACTAGCATCCCCCAAAAGGATTACCGAGGTTACAAATTAGCTGCATCCAAAATCAACGAAAGTACCAATTAGTAAACTCAAACGCTAGAAATCAAGTTGCCAAGGTACTAAAAGTAGCCAGTGATTGGGGTAATTATAATACACTATACACAGCTGCATGTTGATAAACTAGTAAACAACACAAAGCTGCATGTTGATAAACTAGCTAAGTGGGTGCATGCATCTGGAGCAGAGCTGTTGGGATATATTCTTGCATAATCCAGGGTAATAGGTTGATGGAGGCATGTACCTCTAGCTGTGTGTGCTATTCGATTCTGATTAGCTTCATTGACAGCTCATCCCTTACGGATTATGCAGCAATAGCTAGTCACCACGGCATCAATTTAGTTATCAAAACAAACAAATTATATTAGGACTACTTTACTGCAAATTCAAAGCTAAAAGACAACCCAAGCAAAGGTTTGTTTATTTTGACCTTCTCCTCAGTAATTCTGGAAAGATCCAGGAACTGATATCAGTTAATCTGCTAACTATATGGTCCAGACCTCTGTAGCTGGGTGTGCTGTGAAATCTCTTCATTGGCTACCCAGGCATGTATGCAACCGCTCGTCCCTTGCAGCAAAATCAACCATAGTATTATGTCATGCAAGTGTATGACCTAACGTTGTGGGGTGCAGCAGGATCGATGGACTAAGTTGGAAGGTTGAAAATCAAGGATTAATTAGAGAACCATGGTTACTGCCAACCCATTAGCAACCCTAATAGGATGTACTTCCTTATTGGAAATAGTTTCCTGCCACCTGATACCCAAAACAGTATATCTACCCTGTTCTCTTTGATGTGGTCAATGTATAATGATGCTAAAGGAGTCCACACTAAACTAAGGATTCATGGCCCTGAGACTATTTAAGGAGACTCCAATCTTCAGTTTGACTATCTAAGATTCAACGTGCTTCAATAGCCTGGCATAATAATGTTCAAGCACAACGTACCAGCTGTGTTTCTTGCTGTGATCATCTCCGGAGTGGCAGCGCAGACTCCCATACCCCTTTCAGCTGCAGACCAGAATGAGATCGCACAAGCTCACAATTACGTTCGCAGGAGAGTTGTTCCAACTGCAACAAACATGGAAGAAATGGTGAGTTGCATGTTGATTTCATGCATATCTTCACTCCTGCCTGCATAATTATGAGTTCCAGTCTGAAGTTGTTTACGAAGTTGTTGTCCATGTTGTATTTTTTGTTTGTTTGTTTGTTATGATTAATTTGTTTTCTCCCCACTTGCAGACCTACAATGCTGAGCTTGCTGGCGTTGCACAGGCATATTCCCTAATGTGCCAGTTTGAGCACAGTAATAATGACCGTTCTCCCTCCTTCTCCACCATCGGTGAAAACATCTACCTTGGTCAGGGGGTTGCCGTGAACTACACAAACTTCATTGTCGATTCCTGGTCGAATAGTGAATCTGTCAATTATGACTTCGACAGTAACACTTGCAGAATACCTCCCTGTGGCCATTACACACAAGTGAGCTCATACTTCTTAGAGCACTGCATGCACTTTGACAGTACTTCTAATAGCACATCTGCATATTCTTCCACTCCATAGAATGTCTGGGACAATTCTGCCAATGTTGGTTGTGGTGCCATCAGATGCCCAAGAGTCAATGCTAACGGTGTCATCTTTACCAATGCAGTGCTCTTCATATGCAACTACGGACCAGCGTAAGGATTCATGTTACAAGTGCATTCATATTCAGATTCAAGATGTTACTCTTCTATATATAGCTAAGGGTCAAAACATATCTTTTTTCCACAGAATCTCTTGTAGCATACTTGACTGACAGACTATATTAGTTATTCAATCAAGTGAGCTGTGTGTGATCCACAGAAGCCATGTACATTGGCTAGCTATGACTCACAGGAAGTCAGTCCATAATAGCATAAGTGGGCTGGTGTACTGGTATGCTAATTGCATGCATAGTTCTGGTTTCAGTGCATGGGACCATGTTCCTTATAGGATGGATGTGGCACTGAAGTCATATTCATATGCGTGGATGTGGCACTGAAGTAATATACATATGCAGCTGGTTGTGGCAATGAAGTCATATGCGTATGCACTGGTTGTGGCAAGTAGACTGAACCCTTTTGTTTTCACTATGCACTTCCGCACAGATTACATACATCAACTTGTAAAATTGTCTGCATAATACTTGGCTATCACTGCATCTTTCTTTCCCATGCAATATGTAGTGGAAACTTCATAGGGCAGCGGCCTTATGATCGTGGGGTACCTTGCAGCAGTTGTCCGAGCAGCAAGCCATTTTGTGATGCAAACCTTTGCACTGAGCGAGCTCCAGCAACCACCTCACCACCTACCACACCGACCACTGCAGCCCCCACAACACTCGCTACTGAGGCTCCCACCACTGTTCAAACAGAGGCTCCTACCACTGTTCAAACAGAGGCTCCTACCACTGTTCAAACCGAGGCCCCCACCACTGTTCAAACTGAGGCGCCCACTACTGTTCAAACTGATGCCCCCACAACTGTTCAAACCGAAGCCCCCACTACTGTTCAAACTGAGGCCCCCACCACTGTTCAAACCGAAGCCCCCACTACTGTTCAAACCCAAGCCCCCACCACTGTTCAAACCAATGCCCCCACCACTGTTCAAACCGAAGCCCCCACCACTGTTCAAACCGAAGCCCCCACCACTGTTCAAACTGAGGCTCCCACCACTGTTCAAACTGAGGCCCCCACCACTGTTCAAACCGAAGCCCCCACTACTGTTCAAACCCAAGCCCCCACCACTGTTCAAACCGATGCCCCCACAACTGTTCAAACTGACGCCCCAACTACTGTTCAAACTGAAGCCTCCACCACTGTTCAAACCGAAGCCCCCACCACTGTTCAAACTGAGGCCCCCACCACTGTTCAAACCGAGGCACCCACCACTGTTCAAACTGAGGCGCCCACCACTGTTCAAACCGAGGCACCCACCACTGTTCAAACAGAGGCTCCTACCACTGTTCAAACAGAGGCTCCTACCACTGTTCAAACCGAGGCCCCCACCACTGTTCAAACTGATGCCCCCACCACTGCTGAAACTGTGGTCCCCACTTCACCCCAAGGTGTGGTATTGGATGTCTCAGCTACTTAATTTTAATTGCATAGTCATCTATAGTATGCATTATACATTGCTGGAAAGCCATGGAGCTTGGCAGATCAGCAAGCAAGAGTTAGCAGCAATAATAGCTATAGCCTGGGTTTGCAGTTTTGGGTGATGCATATATAGTGAAATCATGAGCAGCATGTTGATTTAAAGTTCAGTTTTATCCCAAATCAATTTGTCCAACAGTGCGACCTGTCAACCTCATCAATGGCAGTCCAAGGGTGGAGGGAAGGAATGTCTTTTTGGATGTTCGGACGGACCATCCTCTCGAGTGTGCTATCAGGCTTGCTGGGATGACATCTGACCTGGAAGGCTGTGAGTGCACACTATCTATAGACACCAGGATTGTAGGCTATAGCTCCTACGTGTGGCAATGGTTGTAGCCCACTCTGCATTCATATATACTGTATGCCCTGTTCAAGAATATGAACTAATCAGCTGTCAATTTCAGTGAGAAACGCTGCTTTGAAAATATGCAACTTCTCTATCCTCTTAGGTTCATCAAACTCTTTTACATTCAGAAATGTGACCCCTGATGACAACAAATTTTATGTTTTGCGTGTGGTGGCTATGATTGATGATGGTATGAGGAGTGTACTTAGGAGACGGATTTGGATGCCGGGTGAGATCAATAAATAATATTAAGGGTTGGTTTCATTTGATTTTTGGTATATTCCCTGTAGTGCCATAAGCATTTGCCACCATGTAAATGTCACGTACAGTAAGTCGCAAGGCCAAAACTGTGCAAGTTCTGTCACTGTCAGGCACAGATTGTCATGAGTGTGAAGGCTTCCACGTCACCTCTGGAGTTACATACTGCAGTAGCTAAATAATAACCTAGTTCTAAGTCGGTGGCTAGGTTGGGCGGCGCCAACAGCATACTATCGCAAACTATTGTGACTTCGCTAACTTTCAGCAACTCCGTGGCTGAAAAGCATGCAGTTAGCTCAATGTCCTGCATTCATGCACCTAGCTGATTAATATAATGTACCAGCCTGCATACTATTATGATTGTTGATCTATGTTTCATATGCACACACACAGCTACTCATAATATGTGTACCGTACATCTCATCAACAACGGAGTGACTGTCAGTGGGAACAGCGCTACCGTGGAGTTTGACAGCACGGGACCTAGCAATGCTTTCCTGTGCAGCCTGGACTTTGCTGCACTCATTCCATGTGAGTATGTGGGGGGGGGGGGGGGGGGGGGGGGGGGGGGGGGCAGCCATATTTAACACTGTGTAACTGCATGTTCGTTCACACACTACAGGTTCAGCCATATTTAACACTGTGTAACTGTTCGTTCACACACTACAGGTAGCAGCCCCCATACCTTCCCTGGCCTCTCGGCAGGGAGACACCGTCTGAAGATTGTGCCAGATGGCTGTGGCAATAATCGTCGCGCAATTACCACAATATTTGTGGTGTGACATATGTCAATCCTTCAAACAATCTCAGCTTCAATGTTTAGAAAAAGGAGTGATAGCGAGCAGTAGTATGTTTCAGCAACCTAGCAATCTCCCTTTTTATTTTTGGCTACAATATTTCAGAATCTGTGTTCACATGCATTCATGCTTGCTTGTGTAATAAGTATGAATAGTTGCACTGACAGATGCTTTGTTCTTCTTTGAGATGATTGGTAAAGAATTGGTTTATAGAGCACAATGCTGTACCGATCACATTTCAACAATGGCCATATGTATTTAAACTCCCCCAATCCATGAATTCTAGTGTATCCTTACAACTGAAGACTACATCAAGCAGAATCTGATATATTAATCCCTGATACACTTGTACACGGCCAACAGGAGTCACTCCTGGCCAGTGTAGCTTGTCTTGATCCTTATTGTTAGGTGTTACAGACAGCAAAACCACACATTCCCAAAATAATCCATAGCTCATTAGTGCCGGAGACCAGACCCACTGTCTGCATGCATGGTGAGACATTAATCCTTGTCATACATCCTTTAACATTTCACATCGCATTGCTGCTTGTATGGTACCACTGAACTGTTGTAACTAACTGGTAACTAACCGATATCAAGGCACGCATGCGCCTACTAGCTCATGCAACGTTACTGCCCTAGCAACCATGACCACAGTAACCAGCACGCATGCGCATCCCTGGATAAGTTCACTTCCACTCATCACCACACCCCCTCAGTGCTCGTTCATGTTAACTTAGTTTACCCTGCGTGTTAAACTGCATCATATGATTAAATCAGCATGCATGCAAGTGATTGTTTACAGCTACAGGGCATGGTCTCTTAAGGTATTCGTGCCTAAAACTAGGCTACAGGACTACGTACAGTATAGCTAGTGGCCATGCGTAAGACATGCATCAATGTGTTAATGGCAAGTGATGTATATACCAATGGTAACTTCAACTTGAAACGTGTTAGGAACAACTGTGATGCATGCAGACCTATTCTGCAGGATGTGATCATGAAGCCACAGGTAATGTGTATTTCCCTCCTGGCCAGTGCAGTACTAGCTGGTCCATGTTTGGTGTTACAACTGAAAAACGAAACCGTGCAAATTTCCCACATCCTTAAAATGGCTGTTCAAAGTGGGGTAATATACATCTAGTTGGAACATTCTACTCTTCCATCAGTCCACTATTCACATTATTGTCATTTCTTGAAAGGCTGTGAACCTTGCCTCTTACCTCAGTAGTGTTCCTTGTTAGGTTGTGTACCCAAGACTATCCTCACTGTACAGGTTTAATGGCTGTCTTCCTCTTTGCTACAGTACCTGGTCTTCAACATCGTGGTGCTACTGCTTTATTTTGGTTCTATTTCTATTCTTATTATTCACTGAGCTAATACTCATCATTGCAAGAGAGGGCAGATCGAGTACTGTCGGTTGTTCCAATAACTGCTTCCTGTAGATGTGAACAAAACGGGAACAGTGCTACAAAATGTCAACAGGAACTGCAACATGAAAGTGAAAATATAAGCAGAATGATGTTAACATGGTCAAAACATCCACAGGAGCTTTAATAGTGTGTGTGTGTATGTGTGTGTGTGTGTGTGTGTGTGTGTGTGGGGGGGGGGGGGGGGGGGGGGGGGGGGGATGATGGTGAATCCACATGCACAGTTGTGTATGCCTCATGGATATTGATATACTGTGCAAATTTCGTACTTTACACAGATGGCCTGGCTTGTTGACTGGCACCAACCTACTACCTGGAGTACAACGTAAATCAGCAAGCAACATTTTGGCCAGTGTGGGTGGCTGAAGAAAGAAGATGCATACAGGACTGTTTGCAAACACTAATATGATTTTGAGCACATCATGTGTACATGAGCATGGTAGTAGCTAGCTATACGGATGCAATACAAAATACAAACTGAATAGACAAATAAATGACTATCAAGACAAGGTAGTTGAGGGGTTCCAAGTTCAGTTTCGGGTCCAGGCCAAGTTGATGGGGATTCAGCAAATACCAGCACCCAAACTCCTTGCTTGCACAGGGCTGCCTGTTCGAATTGCACATTTGTGGGTGTGGTTAGGGTTGGGTTACGGTTTTTGCGCATGCGTAGTTGATGGATCTGTGATCGAGAGACTAAGTAGAAAGTACGTCCAAAAAAAAAAATCGCCAGGATCTGCATGACAACCTTCTGTTATTGAGATGCAGCATTCCTGGGTAAAATGAGCTGAACTGATATGACACTATTATGGTGGAGTGTGATGAGTGTTATATAGGAGTGCATAGGTCTGACGTATGGTCCCCGACAGAAGATGAACAGTGCATGGCTTTACAGCAAATATCCTCTCTGCATGTATTCTTGTACATTCATACTGTACATGCTATAGCACTGATGTGCCTCTATCTTCTTTTGTTTATGCTAATGGTATTGCATACGTCATTTATGCTGACTATAAGAAAGTCTAAGGTATTATTATTACAGCTGAATTCATAATTGGTTTATATTTTACAGATGCCTAATTCGTACCATTTTCATGGCACGATGAGATGTAAGTGGCATTCCCATGTTTCACTGCATCGGAATGCCCCGTTTTCACATGAATATGACATTTGCATGAAAATGGGGTTGTGCAAATTCCATGGGTTACCCATATGGGACTGATTTAAGTCACCCTTCCCATGCCCATGGGTGTCTCCATGGGATTGAGTTAAGTCACCAAGCACGACACTCTTAGTGGAAATGAAACTCAAAGTGGTGTTTGGAAAAACACAGTGGTTCCAGGGTCAGACTAGTAAGTATGATGGAATGACCGGAATTTACTTCCCATGTGATGGTGAAACTAGGTAAGTGCATCCAAATGACAAGGACGGGAGGTTAATTTGTTTGCTAACTGCAGGCATCATTGTTATATCCCTATCCACTAGTATGAGCTGAACTTTAGTGAGCACATGTATAGGTTATTGCACTCAAGCAGGATTTAGAGACCAAGGGCGAACCCCGAGGTGATTATAAGTGCCTCCCGAACAGTACCAGGCTTAGAGCTTGGGTTATATCTTTCAGTTTCTCTGCATGAGATATGAGGTGTCTCATTACATCTTTATTTAATCTCCATTACAGAAATCAGCACTGTACTAATTATTAGTGACTTGCTAGCGTAATTACATTTCTGATTCAACATAGCAAAGGACACACGTTAATTAGCATGCAGTTTGCTAATACCAGCGTATCCTATTAAATGAACATAAATATACGGCGATAAGGAAGTACATTGTATATAATATCATTGGGTAGGCCATTTTGCATTAATGAGGTACTAGGAACAAACTCACTTCAACAAAGGAGTATTGCATTGGTACTTAACAATTTTGCAGTTCATGTTGGAGTTCTCATGACCATTCCAGTGACTTGGTAATTGGCTGGCACTAATGGAGTGAGACAACAGGAGCACACTCCTTATATTACTTGACTTAAGATCTACCCACAATAAATAGTGTGTTGTGTATTATTCATAGGACCATTTGAAGTCATTCTCTGGGTAATTGGCAGGGACTTACTCTGATGATGTGGGATGACAAGGGCATACTCTTTCTTGACTTGATATAAGATGGTCCCTGACTCCCTGCGCTATAAAAATTAATAGTTGTGTGGTCTGTTACTCATGGGATCATGTTATGTCATTCTATGAACTTGACTGGGTATATAACTTACTCTGATGACATGAGACAATGGGCATGCTCTGGAATGGTCCTATGAGTAATACGCATTATATATCTTCATGGCAACTTAAGTCAACTGTAGTGACTTTTAAAATGCTCCCATGGGTGTCCAATTAAGGGTTCTGGTAACTTAAATCAATCCCACGAGACACCCATGGGATGTTCTACAATTTGAAGTCAATTTCTAGGCTATCTGAAAATGGGAATGATTCTGGGATGCCCATTTCACTTGACACAGGCATTAAATCCTTGACCCCAGCAGCCCGAATAGATCATCTATGCACGCCAGACAGAAGATGAAAAGTGGTGCAGCGTTTGCAGTATCCCGTCAGCAATATTTGGACAACTAGCTATAGGTCACTAAGTGGTTATTGGTCAGGAAGTAAGTAGGGCGATGGTTATGGCCAGGGCCAGTTCTAAATGCGCATGCGTGCCCGGTACCTATACTTAAACTATGTACTTCCTGCCGGACCAATAATCACGTCGGATAGTTTTACTGCTGTACTGTTCATTGTCCAAACGTTGACCAAAAAAAAAAAAACTCATGGCACATGCAGGGGATTGTTGGTTAGTTGAGGTTTGTGTCATCGTATACGTTTATGCAAATGTATACATCTGTTCACTAACAGGAGCAGAAGGAATGTGACCGAGTCGAGAGGGCTACAAGCAGACAAAGATCAAGAATGCGAGCAGATGGGGGAGGAACTAAGAGCGTTGGAATCCAAGCTGGAGGCGAATGAAATGGAGCACAACAGACTACAAAATGAGTACGAGTTAAAGCTGAAGGAGCTCCGTGATAACAAACAAGAGCTCCAGCATGCTCAGCAGTGAGTAATACTGTAGCACATAATACGTCGTTCCGCTGTGACACCTATATATCGGTTTCGTTTCCGCTGTGGCTACTTGTCAACAGTTTGGGATGTACAAATGAAGGAGCAGTTGCTCATACGTACATGCAGTTATGTAGACACTCCAAGTATACCCCAACCGTTAACGCACTTGACGCTGGACTTGACGCGAACACCAAACGTGCACACCAACGTACTAAAGTGCTACGCTCGATGCAGAAAACTCGTACTATTCCCCCATGCGCTTCTGCCTCCACCGCACCGGTGTATAGGTGTAAGAAACGTTTAATACTTAATTGATGAGTTTATGACTGACTGAACAGGGCTAGTGGACTGCCGCGTCACGAGCAGAATTAAGAACTAAATGTTCATAACAGATTCATAGTAAGTTACTAACAAGCTATAGCTGCATGTAAAAGATCTTGGACTTGCAGGACTGCATGGGTTATAGTTATTTGATGTGCTGACTCAGATTGGCATTGCCACTCAAGGTACTTTAGTAGTATTCCCCCTCCCACCACCTCCTCCCCTTTACCGCAGTATGAATAATTTTATTTGTGCAATATATATAGCTATACACACTCAGCCAACACCGTGGCTTACTAGCCTCGTTCCCAGGCTCTCCCACGCGCAGACAAAAAGCGACGAAAAGCTGGGCGGGGCCTGGGAACGAGGCTAGTGGCTTACAGGTCATTGTGTAAACACTGATAGCTAGACCAACAATAAACTTATAGTGCTAAGAGTGATTTGGCAAAAGAGCATGGTAATGTCATCTCTGCTAACTTGCCACATGTACCTGCATGAAAGACGACTATATAGACAACAAACAATAACTACAACAACAATATTTACTTACGAGCTGGTTGCAGGATATAGCTAAAAAGGTTAAACAGTGATATTATCTCTGATTATACTTGTATGACCTTAAATTGTTGAAACCTGGCAAGCAGGAAAACTCTTGCGAGGAGACTGGTGCTGACGACTTCTTAATCCAATGTGGTATAGCATAACCACAGACCCATGGCATAGTTTGGGGTGAGCCTGAGTAGTGACTATACTGGTATAGCTGTCTGTAACAAGAAAAAGAAAAATTTAATGACACGACATCAACTGCAAATAGCCACCTATTCCAATCAATATTTACCATGCAGTACCGACAATTAAGGCTGTAGAGTGTGGATGCACTGGACAGGTGATTATGAATATAAGCATCGTGGAAGCATCGATCACCATTATAAAGTTCTAAGCAGCTTCTCCAATCAAATAGCTAAGTCAATCATCTCATGAGCCACTAGATCAGTTGTACTTTGTGCACTACTTTGTGGTGCTATATATAATATCTCCATTGATGTATTCCTTATTTCTCTTTCTAGATGCAGGTTTACAAGAAGCTGTTGTTGTTGTTGTCAACTGCTGTAGCCTCCATATAACATAGGCCCGGTGTGGATGAAAGATAGTCCAGTCATTTCATATGTGTTGTACTGGTTGAGGTTGGGTACACAACCGTCAACATTATTCACTTCAAATTTGTGATGTATAAACTTAGCCTCATTCCCAGGCCCACACGCGAAATGCGTTCCGCGTGTGGGCCTGGGTACGAGGCTAGTATAATTAAACTCTATGATGCACGTGCAGTAGATCTAACAATGCACATGCACACATGCACTCATATTCATATAATAATTATTATGTCTCATAAGCTCTCATGAGCTGGCTGCTCCTGGCAGGTGACATAAAAGTTTGATTGATTGATTGATATGCAGAAGCAAAATCCACCCTGAATTATTCAGTTAATTTGTGCCTGAGTCAGTACGTATTAAGCGCCCATGGTTTGGAACAGGGGGATGGGCGCTAGATACGTACTCAGACTAATTAGGCATGCAGTATCCGCCCTCCCATTCAGCACTGTATAAACAACGAGCGCTTGAGGTAAGCTGTGAATATCAATGACCGGCTATGAATATATAAGTCTCTTGATCGCGCGTCCTGGGAAATGCAGCTCAAGACTTTTGTGATGGGTGGGCCCTTACTACACTCCCTAACTTTCGCGTGAAGAAGGGGTGGGCGCTTGATGCGTGATGGGCGCTTGGTACGTACTCTGCAGTAAATGCAATGGTACAATGATAAGGAGTGCTTGAATGTGCCAATGGAATTGCTCAGTCTTAGACTAGCTATGTGTGTGCAAGCTGTTAATGACCCTGTTTGCTTCCTTTTACACTCAGCAAAGAAGACTATTTAGTAGCTAGGCTAGTATTTTGTTTATTGATTAGATCAGAGGAATGCGAAAAGGGAAATACAGGTATTTCAAACACTAAGTCAAGGAGTAGTAAGTGCAATAAGTGCACATTTGTCTACAAAAACTACAAAATCAAAACACACACAGTAAGCTTAAACCACACAGCTAGCTTGATGCTGCTAAAGGAACTACTGTCTGTCCGAGCAGTGAAAATCGCTTTTCTAGCTAGCTAGCTAGCTACATAATATTATGGGCATCTATAGTTAGCATGAATCGTCGGACCCCGATAACGATTTGATGCAGTTCGAGCACTAGGCCAGCTGCTTCCCCCAAGCAGAGGATGATGCGTCATCCTAGCTCTGCTTGGGGGAAGCAGCTGGCCTATAGTGCTCGTGGATATTGATCTGCTAGAGAGGAAAAGGGCTGTAGCTAGCTAGCTAACTTGTATGCTGGTAGTCTAGTTTAGCTAGCAGCTATGCTCGAAGTGGCTATGTATTGATCTGGCAGGAAGTAGATTAGGGCCAGGGCTGTTTCTAGATGTGCACACATTTCCAGAACCTATACCTAAAGTATGTAGCTATTTCCTGCCGTACCATGAGAAACCACTGACCAGGTAGCTAACCGTGGAACTAGCACCCTGGAACCGACAGCTTTACATCCGAAGGATGCGGTGTGAACTGTATCAGGTGAAAAACACCTTCACGAACACACATACTCATAGGGATAGAGCTGAGTTGACTCCTAGCCCAGCGAGAAATCTCATATGGCCATGAATGGTGGGATTCACTGCAACCGCTTTCGATTACTGACTCGCGGCTAGCTGAGTCGAATGCTAGGCCACTAGCCCTCCACTGTGCTTTTGCAATTATTGGTGGGGTGTTCAAATACAGTAGCAGTTATTTAGTTAGTGCACTGTGACTATATTAGTTCCAGTCATCGGTAGCTAGCTACTGTTTGTAACTTATTTCCAAGAACTGCTAGGCATTGCTAGAATCCCAGGGACCGTAAGTGTTCTGTAATCTGACCCCTATTTCCCTTAAGCTGGCCACTTCGCATACTGCAATTTATCATAGCTGGTAGGGGGAAAATTCAGTATGCAGCTGGCGCATGGCTTCTTCTGCCGTCGTTGCCATGCGCCAGACTAGTTGTGTGATGTAAGGTAAGGGGATTTCCAGACAGAAATCCAGGAAATGTGTGCGTTAATTGGGGCGAGTCATAAGCTAGCCGCCTCTACAAGTTGGCCGGGACAGAGCTGACGGATGCAGTCAGAGTCTGCTGAAGTATTCACTAAGACTTAACGCATCATTTTGAAAGGTGAGTTTTCCTTACTCATAAGATGGGGCTAGCTAGCTTAGCAGTAGTATAGTATGGGACCCGTCGACGTCATCAGTAACAAATTTATAGTGGGGCCCAATTTTCCCTTGACACCGGTAACCTAGACCGTTCGCAACGGGAGGAAGGTCTGGGCACGTACCTACATAGCTAGTATAGTCTCGTGCCCAGACGTCCACGCCCACTGGCCAAGAGCGTCAGGCGATTTCTTGTCACACATGGGGGTGTCACCATAGATAACTCGGAGAATGCATCACATTGTGGGGCGAGCGTGAGCAAGTGCAATGCAGAACGAGTATTTGCAGTCAGTCAGTCAGTCAGTCAGTCAGTCAGTCAAATTTTAATGTCCCCTGCCAATGCAACCGGTCCAATGTTGCATGACTGGGGTGACTGGCAATCAGACACACATGTGCACAACACAAGGACCTATGGGCACATGCTGCACACTGGTCTATGTGTTCTGCAGGGCATGCCGGTGTCACAGCGGATCGCGTCCGGCCGCGGATAGTGTCCGCCCGGACCCGATATGCTAGCAGATTGTGTCCGCTTTCGCGGATAGTGTCCGGGGGGCGGACGCTAACTGCTAGCGGATGGAGTCCGCCCGGACTCGGTCCGCTAGCGGATTATGTCCGCCTGGACACTAGCTATCTGTTTAATAGCAGATACTGTCCAGGCAGACACTATCCCACCCCGCTGACACTATCCAGGCGGACACTATCTGCTAGCAGATACTGTCCAGGCGGACACTATATATATATTTATGCTAGCAGATATAATATTATACTGTCCAGGCGGACACTATCTGCTAGCAGATACTGTCCAGGCGGACACAATCTACTAGCGGATAGTGTCCGGGGACACAACCAGGATAAGAATAATTGTAGCATAAGTAGTAAATGTTGCATAATAATTTATAATAAGTTGAATGTTGCACAATAAAGATGAATAATAACAATGTTGAATAGTACAATTGTTGCATAATAATAAGAACTTCATACTCTTGCGCTTCACTCAACTTCTCCTTCGCCATTTCGCCCACTGGACTATGTGAATTCAACTCTCCAAGACGCGGCCTTTTATACTGCAGTGCTCTCTTCAAAGCATGGCCTTCGCGCGGGACGGTTGTACGGACAGAATCAAAACCATGGCCTTCGCGGGACGGTTGTACGATCGGCCGGACTGAATCCGCGAAGCCGGACCGTTTCCGCTAGTCCGGGTGGACGCAATCCGCTAGCGTATTGCGTCCGACCGGACACAATCAGCTAGCGGATCACGTCCACCGGACACAATCTAGGCCGGACGCAATCCGCGATGACAGTGATAGGCATAGACAATAGAACTACGTAGAAGGGATTGGAAACGCGCAAAAAATTTACGGGTAACCCGAGTACTATAGCGCGTTACGGTCTGTAATGGCCTCTGCACAAGCCAACTAACCTTTTTTGGCAAACGCCACACCCTGTGTCAAAGTACAGAGGAAACAGCTGTCACCACAGACCGCCTACTTGTAAGAGCAGCTGTCCATGGCTTCCAAGAGCTGAAGAGCGGAGGTGCGAGGTAGTGAATACGCGTTTTATAGCCTTTATTGAGGTAATTTGTGCTCGTGTAGTTTTATAAGACTTTGTATAAGTGTAGTACCCATGGATTGGGTGGGGGTCAGTTTGGACTTACAGTCTAAATGTCACTGTAGGGTAAAATTGGTTCGTGTCACTGGAATTATTATGCTATTGACTAAAATGTCATGTAATTTCCCTTGGAAAACACAACTCTTTGTGTAATTTTTTATACAAGCCGCTTTACTGTGTGTTACTTATTCTGTGTTGAGTAGGTCAGGCACTGTTTACGATATGCCGTTAACTGCAGGATTTAGATGGACGCAAGCAATTATGAGCAGAATAGTGAGAGAGATTTGGCGTCAGTTTCATCAGATTGATACTTCAGTGTTTTCAGCGACTTCCAACAGTTTCTTGGTACATGTTCTGGGAGGGGCCAGAAAGCTGGTATTTGTTCATGTGGGCCAGTGAAGACCGGCGTTTGCCTAAGTGGGCCAGCAAAGGCTGGGGTACACTCCCTGATGTCAGTCGTTCCTTGGAATAGGCAACATGCAGGTACTCTTTTTGTTCCAAAACTGACGCCAAATCTCTCTCGCCATTCCGCTCATAATTGTTTTCGTCCATCTAAATCCTGCAGTTAACGGCATATTGTAAACAGTGCCTGACCTACTCAACACAGAATAAGTAACACACAGTAAAGCAGCTTGTGTAAAAAATTACACAAAGAGTTGTGTTTTCCAAGGGAAATTACATGACATTTTAGTCAATAGCATAATAACTCCAGTGACACGAACCAATTTTACCCTACAGTGGCATTTAGACTGTAAGTCCAAACTGACCCCCACCCAATCCATGGGTACTACACTTATACAAAGTCTTATAAAACTACACAAGCACGAATTACCTCAATAAAGGCTATAAAACGCGTATTCACTACCTCGCACCTCCGCTCTTCAGCTCTTGGAAGCCATGGACAGCTGCTCTTACAAGTAGGCAGTCTGTGGTGACAGCTGTTTCCTCTGTACTTTGACACAGGGTGTGGCGTTTGCCAAAAAAGGTTAGTTGGCTTGTGCATGCAGAGGCCATTACAGACTGTAACGCGCTATAGTACTCGGGTTACCCGTAAATTTTTTGCGCGTTTCCAATCCCTTCTACGTAGTTCTATTATCTATGGTATAGGTATGAGGTTGGTGATTACGCAGCTAATAAAGTCCACCAGCTCTCTTCGTCGAGTTTGCTGTCGCCACAGGTGAGAAGGTACAGAGCCTGGTTAGACTGTTCATGGTTCACCCATCACTCTAGCCAATGAATAGGTAGGTCCACGAATGGTCTCCGTCTGTGTTGTCGCCATCGTCCATCGAGCGATGCAAGTTGTGTTTTGGAATTACCACAAGACGTAAGAATATGCAAAATAAGAGCAGGAAGTGATTTATGGCACGACGTACAATACATATATACAATTATATGTAGGGAAATTTACAGCAAACTCGTCTATATGGGGCTCGCTCACGCTCATCCCAATAACGTTCCATGAGGTGTATTTATCGTCTATGGTGTCACTCCCGCAGTCACAGCCGCGGGGTCAAGAGATTGACCGCATCGCAAAAGGCTCTTGACCATTTCACTGCGCTGTATTTCAGCCATTGACCATGTGCACATTTTGCCTTTGACCAGACGCGTAGCGACTACACCCCTTCCTTATTATACAGGGTCAAGATGCCTAGTTGCAGCTGTGACTACAGTGCGCAAATATGCCACCTTGTTACAGAAGCATATCCAGCAAAGTATAATTGAAAGTGCAAAGCTAGACGTTCCTTTGTTGCCCTACTTTCAAGCAGTCAGATTGTTCAGTGATGTGATCTAAATGCGTGCTCTATGATTTCATTGGCCATCCTACGTACATTCCAGATGTTAGTGACAAGAAATCTCACTCAGATGTTCTCCGCCAGGGGGCGTGGATGGCTGAGCACGAGCTCAGGACTAGTACCTACAGTGGAGCTGTCCCCACAGAACGCAATTTATGTTTAGAGTGCATGTGGTTGGATAATTAGCAATCAGTGCAATTGTGACCATGATCACTATCAACCTGCTGCTCAATACACCATACTATAGTTGTTAAAGTGCGCCTCACTAATAAACGCTCATTGATGCTACTGTTAGGCACAGGTTCGACCCTTGTCCCAAGCTACTCTAGTAAGCGCTGAAGTTTTCTTCCAGAAAATCTGTCAATTCAGTTTGTACGAACTGGAATAGCTACATAGGATATTTCCTATTTGATCAATCATTGTTGTTCAAAACTATAAGTACATCTCGTTATTAGGCGCATGAATGCACGAGTACGAACTAGGTGTATATGAAGGCCTGGGAATGAGGCCGCCACCATCATCTTGGTTATATTCAGTAAAGAATTTGCAGTTCCTAAAACCAGATAGGTGAACTTGTCCTTGTGGGACTAAGAGTAGCTACACTATAGACCTGACACCTAAAATGAATAGGGTGTAGTGTCATAGCCGCCTACGCCATAGAAAATAGAGATTGGTCTATGGATCATTGTGAGTTGGCATCTCTGGCATTGAGGGCTACCAATATAACTATGCCCACGCTCTGTGAAGGATGGAGGAGAATGAAACACACGTTACTGCATGGCTTTGAATATTGCTTACTCAACATATATGGTTGATGTTGATGTAGCTTTTAATACTCACATTACACCAGTATTTAGCTACCCCATTAACATGCACTTGGTTTACCAGTAGACCAGAGGAATGCAATTATTTACAAATTATGTGTCTGAAGTGCCTGGCAGCATGCACAGTTGGGGTGAGGCAGTGACAAGTTGTGCAGTCTCGAGCTCCTCCTTAAGAGGTAGCTAGTTGACATAGTAACACCACACCAATTGCTACAAGTGTAAACAAGATGTATGCCAAAATGCAGGCTCTTTTACAGTGTACGTGCAGACTCAGATGTCATCACCTGCAGTCAGTGGCGTATCTACCGTAGGACCATAGGCCCTAGCTGCCTGACATTCAAAATGTCCGCCGTACCAGTAGAAGGTAGTAGTAAAATGGCGTCAGTCTTGTGACCCCAGCAGCAGTCGACGTAGTCAGATGCAGCCACATAGAGTCATGACTACTCACACTTCCCCAAGCATTGCTTGAGGCACACTGGCTAGGTTTGGTAGTAAGTTGTTGAACTCTTGCTATTTCATCCCAAGATTGTACTAGGCTGGAAACAATCAGTTCAGAAGGTGTCAAATTCATTCAAGCTTTCACTGCCAGACCAACCACAAATTGTTTCCTGCTGGCCACCGGTAGAGCACACCCCTGCATGGGCCCCCTTGGTGTCCTGCAATTTCCCTGGCCTAGATATACCACTTCCTTCAGGTGCACCACACCATCTTTTTGGCATTTCGATAATGAATTCACAGTGCCAGAAAAGATCAATCTGACTAAAAACTGGGTAGCTAGGCACTCTTGCTTCTCCTCCTTGTGTGTATCATAGTTCTGTACTCCATGCAACAGTGCCCAAGGACAGTGTGAGAATGAGTTCGTATAATTATGGCCCATTGCTCCACCCATGCCTCTTGTTACTGTCTTATGAGATGCAACCTGTGCTTGAGACTAGACCTGAAGCATACGTCTATACCCTACCTGTTTATGCTCCATTCCAAATAGATATCCAGAGATTGATCTGTGTATAGACCACCAGTGATTATACTGGACCACCATAATCCATAGCCTATGTATCTGAAGGGGCCAGGAAGCACAGTTGGAGGTGAGACAGCATTCAGTGAATATCATCACCAGCTGTGTACTTCGCCCCCTTTTGTTGTTTTAGACAAATGCTCTGTTGTCATGAATTATAATGATTGGAGATTCTGAGTTTCAACATCATTGGCCAATTATGTCCAGAACTTCCTTGAAATGTAATCAGAAATTCCTAAAAGTGTGACTATTATACCTCTTGAACTGAGAAAGGAGAAATTCCTGGAAGAGTAATAGTTATGCTTCCTGAGTTAGGTAGAATTGGATAAGAGGAAATAGTATTCTGCTTTGTGGGTAATGAAGAATTCCTGGAAATAGTATTCTGCTTTGTGGGTAATGAAGAATTCCTGGAATAGTATTCTGCTTCAGTGGGTAATGAAGAATTCCTGGAAGTGTGATTATTGAACTGGGTAATGGAGAAATTCATTATTATGCTTCCTGAGTAGGTGGAATCCAGAAATTCTTGTAATTTTATTACACTTCTGGGAGCTGTTGAATTATGCACCTGTGGGCTGATCATGTGTTAACCCTTTAACTACGGAATTCATGAGAACACATTTTCATGCATTCAGCGCACAGGTGCTCCTCTCCAACAGCATTCACTCCTCAGGGGCCAAACTTGGTGGCCACCTCTGGCAATACCATTCATAACCACCCACAAGCCCAGCAATTTGAGGTCAAAGGTGGATGTCAACTGGATTCTCATCCAGGGTCTCCCTAAACTTGGACTGGATCTGAATGGTGGCACATCGTACACCATGTTTTCTTGAAGATCCGTTTGAGGCCTTCACTGGGATCTATTAGTGGAGCGTGCGTGCCGAAAACTGACCAAAGTTTTGCATTTATCGACTTATCTAGACATCATTTGGGCTTAAAGGGTTAACATGAAGCAATAAGAAAAACACATTGCAGGGACATCAACTTGGTTGGTTTTCACCATATGTTACTTCCAATTGCAAAGTGGTGGACTACATGTACCAGCTGAATGCAATACACCAACGTTTCAGGACACTATTTGAGCCTTCCCAGTCTTCCGTACACCTTCAGTGAGGGTTGTCAGGCTGGATCACCTCTCTTTTTACAGTGTACAAAGTCTCTGTCATAGCACTGTCTTTAAGTTGGTGAACCTTTTTAGCCTTTCCTGCAGGGTTTCAGCATGCCTGTAATATGCTGCTCTTCTTCTGATCAAGACCACCAAAGAGTTTCCTATCCCACAACACATTCAGGCCATTCCAACCCAATCCCATATGCAAATTTTTGATAGGAATGCAGTGTACTTTGAGACTTTAGTTCATGATGTTACTTCCAGCAACATAGATAGACTTCAGTTGACGAACTTGAGTGAATGAAAGCTCATTAATCAGTGGGTGTGGTTAGAGTCACAAATCTGCTTATGGTAGCTGAAATTACCTCTTGGTGCAGATTGGACTGCAACAATCCATGGAGTTTTATTTCACTATGTACGACATTTACCTAGGTAAGTATGAGGGTATATAGTTCAACCCCACCACAGCTATTTGTAGCTTCAAATCTGCTCACATATGAGCCTAACAAATTAGTGTTGTGTATGTGTTATTTCTGTGCAGAGTCAAAGATGTTACCTACTGCAATAGGAGTTTTGTGCAGCCACATTCCAATGGCACCAGTGACTATAATGATAACTACTGGAGTTGAAATGTATGTCACAGGAAGATCTGTGAGCAAAATTTGTAAGCTGTTGTGATTACATATATTATTACAGTAGCTAGACTCTACATGTACCTGCCGTCACTTAAGACCAGTCACTGCATTTGTATATATAATATGCCAGTTGATCCTCAAGAATAGTCCATGAATCAGGCACATATTGTATATGCTCCCCCTCTAGATGTCAAGATGGATGAGTCGATTTGTGATGGTGAATTTATTTTATAACCACAGGCAACACAGTCACCACTCCCAGAGGTACCAATAATTAGTATAATCTTATAGCTATATTACACTCCATATTCTAAAGTCCTAATAGTTACAAAACTGTGGTATTATTCCGTAATACCACAGTTGTCAGCCAATGAGATTAGACTAACTTACAGGACTGTGGAATACTGTAATAGGCAGCTGATTGGCTGTTCAAGCAGGTGGGTGTGGCCATCCGGTGTCGTGACTAAGCAACATTATTGCGTCTGAGAGCGAGTGCAGCATCGCAGCATGGCAGCAACCTTAGCCTTGGCAGGGTCTTTATAAACTGATGACAATGACTCGCTGTACCGCTGACGACAATGACTCGCTGTTCGAAGAACTTCCACTGGCCGTGCCTCCCCCTTCAACCGCTCCTGTAGCTACCTAGACCCCGAGAATCCCATTCTTTGTTCATTCAACAATAGCGCACTGCAAGACATTGAGCGTCTACCAGTCTGAAACCGAAGAACCGCACACTAAATCTACTGGAACATGGCGAAACAATTGGAAACAGAACTACGTAGCTACTATTTTCTTGGACTGTGAATAGCTAGCTAGTATTATTTTGCGCATGCATTTCCATCTGCTGTTCATGTACGTAGCTAGCTAGCTAGCTAACCTACATGCATTATACCGAGATTATTGTTGTACTGAAAGCTATGAAGATTAATCTGTGATAGCATGGTTTGCTGTGGTATTTGGGATTAATAGCATTCATAATGCAGTAAATTGCAATCGGCTTCGCCTCGTGCAATTGCCTCCTGCATTACTCGTGCTATTAATCCCAAATACCGCAGCAAACCATGCCATTACATGTACTGATCTACCTGTCAGGACATACTTGCCCAAGATATCCTTGTACACTGACATAAACACAGTGTGTGGAACTATATAGGTCAATTTAACAATGTTAAGAAACGTGAATCATCTGAACAGCATAAGATGCAGCTGCTGCATGACATTTTGCTGAACATGGTCCCATAGCAATGTGCGTTTTACTCTAGCGACTAAGTTTTGGTGGCCACCATGGCCACCTTGATTATTTGAACCCTACATGATGTAAAACAAGCCACATGGGAGCATACCCAGGTAAAAGAGTACTTTTAGCAAGCATAATAATTGTAGTACAGCTTGCTGATAATGCTCTCCAGATAGCCATCACATTAAATTTATAATGCACTAGAGCAACTTTTAAGTTCAACTTCTTGACTATCGCTACGTATCAGATTCTATGGCACTTGGTAGCCAAACCAATACTTGCCATTACAAGACAAATACATAAGGATAACCAGCTACTCAAGCATAATAATGATGACATTTTTCAGGAATCAGTTTTGGAATGCCAAAATTAAGGCAGTTTTGAATATCCCAGTGTGATTGTACGTATATACTTATATGTACAATTTATGACAACACATTTGTCTAAAACATTTACAGGGGATGACACTGCAGCTTGTGTGATAGTATTCACCCTCATGCTGTCTCACCCCCAACTGTGCTGCCTGGCCCTTCAGAGACCTATGCATATGAATTGCAGTATGTGAGCAGTCAACATGCTAATAGCATTCCTCTTATCTAACAATTATGGGTCGCTTGTTCACCAAGCTGCCACACATCCATTACTAAACAGTATGCTGTGTAAATCGTTCGTGTTGAAAATGTTTGTGAACTGAAGCACTCACAACATTTTGTTATCACCTTGCCATGTTTGCCATGCTTTCACTCGCATGCCAACCCAGCCTCTTCGGAAAAAAACTTGACCTGCTGTGGAGTCATCATGGTGTCACACATTGTTCTATTTTGGCCTGCATCTTCGCATTGTAGCTACTGCTTGTAATTCTCCTGCATCTCCGTCCTCTCGGTTACTTGAACAATGGATTAGAATGTATTCTAGTTGACAGTTAGCCTTTAGAAGTCATCTCTTGTTTGAAAGTAGTGCAACAGAGCCACGAGTTGTGCAAAATGGACCTGGCCAAAGCACGTGTGTTCCTTCTTATTTATTACCGTCATTTCCATCAGTAGTTGTTACATAGTAAATTTCATGCGATAAATTTCACATTCGGTTGCATTTGCGAAAATGTTTTAACAATAATATATGTATGGTAACACAAGTTGAGGTGTAGGGAGGTAGATAGGCCCCAGGTCTAAGTATATCAATTACAAGAGGACAGAACCTTGGGCCATACACATACTGTTTCTCAGTCCTAAGTTGGGGCACTATTTGAGTACACATCCCATCAGAGATATGATACATGCAAGCACACCACCAGATCAGCTTGTTCTTTCGCATGGGAATGTGAGTTCATTGTGGAATAGCCAAGAAACATGGTAGGGGCGTGGTAACAGCTGTTGGGTATGCCACCTGCAGGTGATGGCATCCGTCTGCAATGACTCTGCATGCATATTAGGTATTCACAGGTGAAGAGGCGGTAAATTGGCATACATCATTCAGATAATTCATGACAACGTGTTTGTCTAAAACAACAAAAGGGGGCAAGATTACATAGTTCATACTGTCTCACCCCCAACTGTGCTGCCTGGCCCTTCAGAGACCTATCAATATGAATTGCAATTAGTAATATTTAATGAAACCTCAGGCTTCACCTTTGGGGCTTTGAATATTATTTGTGTATTCTGATATGTAAACCGATACTGTATAGAAATCCAGGCTTGTTTCTCCGCATACTATATAGTTTCGAGTTTTACTGGTTGTCATAGCGCACAAGAGGTTAGCACCGAACCCTACCCCCATCCGAAACTCTTAATGTGAACAACAAGCTTGTGAGATGGCTGATAACTACTGAAGCTCAGTAGGGGCTTGCTTGACATGCTTGTATGATGCGCTTTCACTTCACCAGCTCTCTGAACTATCCAATTCCAGTTACATGTCAGCACTTCACAGTCAGTTCTTGATGTAGATATGACAAGCTGAACTGGAGGAGCCTCAACAACATAGCTGCAACAGTACTGTTCAACTTCATTGGTTGGTACGTAGCTATTACCCTGAGCAGGGAATTATGAACCATAATTCCTTGCAAGTATATACCCTGAGGGTGGAAATTATAGCTCATAAACACCCTCTGCTTCAGTGGCAAGTGCATGGGATAATATTGTGCACCCTCTAACTGTCACCATAAACTGAAATGTGATTGGAGTCCATGAATGTGTAGACATTTAGTCATATTGTTATAATTATCACTTGTTATGATGGCATAGTTTGATATCGCCCAGCACTATCACTGAGTATGTTGCTACATATTTTTTATGCAGGGTTGGAGTGTCATTGAGCAAAAATAGCCACTCATGATAAACGTGTAGTGCTGATTCTGCAAACTGGTAAGAACAGTAGTTTTGGATAGCTATGATTCTGCAAAGTTCTAACTGACACCACTTTGAGTCAACAATGGGTTAAAGGTTCGGACAAAGGGTCAAAGCTTATTATTTAACCATGCCCCACCCCCTCCTCCCCTGAGATGATGATAACCATTGATCACAACACCAACATTTATGATGCATGAAGAATCAAAGCCTGCTGCCCAGAGAAAGGTTGCTGGTCCAGGTCCATTGTCACTGTGCAATGATGGAGACGTGGCTTCTTTTCTTGACGTGTGGTCATATAATTATGTAGAAAGAATCTGACATCAAGGCATATGTGCATACCCGTATCCTTAAGTGGACGTACACCTACCATTACTACCTTTTACAAATTTGGTCTAAGCTATACATTTCATGTGCTCAAAAAGCTAACCAGCAAGAAAAATCTTCTCCTCAAATTTTACCGCTGGTACTTACAGCTAGCCTCGGCTACTTGTAGGCAACTAGCTTACAATTTGCTCCACTTATCTGTTGCATACTGCAATGACAGTCGAAGCATCCAATTGTGGCCAAAACTGGAAGACAAAAGACTACGTCTTCGATCTCAGCTTGATTGCTTCTTTGAGAGAGTATAGCTCTGAGAAGAGTAGCAGTCTGGCCGCCCACAAGGCAGCTTCTTCAGCAATGCGTGAATCCTTCTGTGACTAAAGTGAGAAGAGAAGGAAGTCAGTCATGTAGCTATGTGAATAGGCTAAGGGATTCATCTGTGCTAATAACCTCACTAAGGTGAGTTTCCACACAAATATTATACGTTTCAGTTAGTGCACGACAGCGATCACAACAATGCAGTCAGAATCTTTACATGCCTTTCCTGAGTACTCAAACATTCCCCTGAGTGTAACTACCAGTGGGTATTTGTTAGCCAATCCCCTGCTCCGCTATCATGTCCGCATATGTGATTTTATGTCTAGTAATATGTAATAAGTGCCGTACAATTGCAATACGTACTATAGGTATTGGTGAATTATGCTGGCACAATATAATCAGGAGCCCATAACAAGTTCTACTGCTAGTCATTTCTTGGTTCCAATTAAACAAATGTATCAGTATTACATTATTCAGGTACCCAGGAAGCTTAGTAATTACATTTCCAGGAATTTCTGGCATAACAGGAAGTTCTGGGCACAATATTCAATCTCCCAATATGATGATATAATTCATGACTGCATATTTGTCTGAAACAACAAAAGGGGGAGACTGCACTGCAGCTTGTGTGATAGTATTCACCCTCATGCTGTCTCACCCCCAACTGTGCTGCCTGACCCTTCAGAGACCTATCAATATGAATTGCAGTATGTGAGTAGCCAACGTGCTAATAGCATTCCTCTAGCATTCCCTGATCTAACAGTGAACAACTATGGGCTAAATCGGAGCTCGCTAGAAGTGACTCCATTTAGTTGTGGTTTTTATACAAACTAGTGACATGGTTTGATCCTTTTCTAGAACACAGTCTAGCTCAGTAGTGTAGCGATAATCACTGGACATGGTAATCAACATGAAGCTGGCAATGCCTAGACCCTAACAAATCTATGGGCTGTGATGGAATTGGCTCCAAATTGTTGAAACACTGTTCACTAGCGCTCTACATCCCGCTGCACCACCTCTATTCTCTAAGCATCTCCAAGCACATCATTCCTCTAGAATGGAAGCACCATTCAATTACTCCTGTCTATAAATCTGGAGATAAAAGTCAAGTAATTAACTATCGTCCTATTTCCCTCCTCTGTATTATTTCAAAAGTCCTCGAACGTCTAGTCTATGACAAACTGAGTGCGTTCATCATGAAGCACAACATCATCCATGATTCCCAATTTGGCTTTCTCCAGCACCGCTCAGCAGTTCAACAACTACTTACCTTCCTAGCCAACATTCATATGATATCAACAGCAATGCCAGATGTGATGTCATATACCTCGACTTCAGGAAAGCATTTGACAGCGTTCCCCACCATGAACTGCTACTGAAGCTCCGGAAAGTGGGTGTAAATGGGAGTCTCTGGTATTGGTTTCGCGCCTACTTACTAGGCAGACAGCAACATGTCTCAATCTCTGGTTGCTCTTCCTCTTCACTTCCTGTGATCTCTGGGGTACCCCAGGGAAGCATTCTGGGTCCCCTCATGTTTCTTATATACATCAACGATCTCCCATCCAGTAGCCTCTTCACTAAGTTATTCCTTTTTGCGGACGACACCAAATGCCTCTCTCGCATATCCTCACCTTCTGATAGTCTCCTGCTGCAATCCGACCTGGATGGGGTTTCCTCTTGGAGCAAAAAGTGGCTGTTGGCATTCAATGAAACTAAGCTCCATCTCTTATCCATCAATACCAAACGCTCTAACCCTCTGTGTACAGCTGACTCCTCCTACTACATAAATGGTCGGTCAATTGCACCTTGCAACTCTCACAAGGACCTGGGCATTGTAATAGCATCTGACCTTAAGTGGTCAGATCACCTGCACCTCATATCCTCTAAAGCCTACAAGAAGTTGGGGCTGCTTCGCCGCACTTTCTGTGCTACAAATAGTATCAGTACAAAGAAACGACTCTACATATCTCTTGTGAGATCCCAACTGTTATATGGCTCACAAATCTGGAGACCGGTTCTGATCAAAGACATCAACTTAATAGAATCAATTCAACGCCGTGCAACAAAATACATTCTAAACGACTATACTTCTGACTACAAAGCAAGGTTGACAAAGCTGCACCTACTGCCTCTATCGATGTTGTTCGAACTACACGACATCTGCTTCTTCATCAAATCTTTGAAATCTCCTGATGCTAACAGCAGCTCATTTAATATTGTCAATTTTGTCTCCTTCAGCACGAACCAAACTAGGTCTGGATCGCATATGAAGCTAGTCCAACCTCTATCAAAACATTCAAGAGATAAACAGTTTTATTTCAATAGATTACCATCTCTATGGAATTCACTCCCAGCTATAGACTTGACTCTTAGCTACAAGCTAATAAAGCATCGTCTCAACGTTACTCTTTGGAACCACTTTCTCGCCAACTTCAACCCTGAATCCACCTGCTCCTTCCACTATTCATGTCCCTGTTCTAAATGTTCAACTGTTCCCAGGACAGTATTCACCTCACTATAGCAACTGTTGACTACTACTAACGTCATATGCCAGTTACCACAAACTTCCACCTGACAAGACCACCACCAATCTGAAGGTGTCCTTCTCGCTCAGCACTAATACCCATGTCACAATCTCATAAACCCATATGATATTATGTTTACTAGTGTTCTTTGTCCAATCTTTGTAAAGTCGTCCCTTAACCTAACGAATAAGTATTAAGTTTAAGGCAGCTAAGAATCTTTTAGCTGACCTACAGCAGTTCTCATTCTCAGCTAACTTTCAGTCTCTTTTGTGTACCACTCTCACCACCGTCACAACATGCACTCTGCTGTAAAGCAATAATAATAATAATAATAATAATAATAACTTATATCAGGGATGCCCAACTCCAGCAGAATCATGCTCACATTCAGAACTAATTCAGGAGAGAGATCCTAAAATCAACATGCAGTCAGGGTTTCATCCAGTGTGTGGGTGGGGGGGACATTGGACGTGGCTCACCCCCCAAACATTAAAGCTTCCCCCCAAAACAAATGCAGATCAAACTAATTAAGGTTACGGTATACTCGTGTGCATGCCGCTCAAGGAAGTGCATGCTGAATTTTTGTAACCAAAAATGTCTAATATGAAGAGCGTGAGCAACGCGGTGGAGGTGCGCTGTCACAAGCTGCAGGGAATGACGGAAGCTTTTACGGATACTCTGTAGCTATATATAGCCGTCCAAAAACGATCAGTTCAGTTCACCAAAAAACGGTACCGTATATCTGGAAATTTTCGTGTAGTAAAATTTTCGTGTTTTAAATTTTCGTGTCATAATATTTTCGTGGATCGGGTTACCCACGAAATGTTTTTTACGGCAACTTCTCTGACACGTCGGAGAAAAGTAGTACGAAGGGCTTGCTGCGAGGCTACTGCGTTTATCTGGAACCTTGGGAAGCAGCTGTTGGCCAAGAACTCGTGAATGAAAACCTAGGAACGCCACAGACAGGTACCCGCGTACGATATGCAGTAAAGAACGAAACGATTATCGGACACTTACCGCCGCGAGAAAGGTGTCGCGTGTTTGCTCGCTTTTCCCAAGGAGACTCAGACCGTCCCTCGGTTGCAGGTAGCTGTCTAACGAGGGCCATCTCGCGAAGTAGCTAACTAGCTAGCATCGCGAAAAGATTGACTTGACTGTTCACGCGTGTAAAAATAATTTCGTGTCAAAAAATTTTCGTGGTTTATGGCAACCACGAAAATATTTTTACAACGAAAATTTCCAGATATACGGTATTAACCACTTTTCTCGAGCGAGACAGCAGATAAATTTGCCAGTTCCCATCATGCCCTTTATATGCCTTTGATGACTATTTTAACACCATTGACCAGCTAGGTCCAATTCGAGTGCCATGATTTTATTTTTGGTTACAAAATTCAGCCTGCACTTCCAATACACTTCATGTGAGGCGTGGACGAGTATCCCATAACTAAGTGAATAGACATGGATGGAGAACGACCACAGACAACACGACAACAACCAAACAAGCAAGTTACAAAGCTAAGCACACCCACATGCCCAGTCCGAGCGCTGAACCTCCCCCAAAAAATATAATTCTGGATGAAACCCTTGCAGTGCAGAGAGATGCAAACACTGAAGGTATGGAAAGGATGGAGCCTCAGCTGGGCTAACTTCTGTCTCACATGTAGTCCTCGGAGCATTGTGCAATCCTGCAAACACACCATCAGAGCTATGAAACATCTAAGGAGGAACTGTGCCTACCTTGTTATTAAATCATAATTCTGCTACTTGTGTGGCAATTAGCTACATAAAGACTGTTGGGATTACATATCACTTGTACCATTACAATCATTGTACAGCATATATACTTGGGGGGGGGGGGGGGGGGGGGGGGGGGGGGGAAGGTGTCTATTGCTGGTTATTCTTAAACCTAAATGTGGCTATCACAAGACAAACCTTATTTTGCTTTGGGTTACTTATTCATAGTACTTAGTAATTACATTTCCAGGAATTTCTGGCATAACAGGAAGTTTTAATGATATTCCTCTTAACTCTGAATCTCCCAATTGTGATCATATAATTCATGACTGCATATTTGTCTGAAGCAACAAAAGGGGGCGGGTGACTGCACTGCAGCTTGTGTGATAGTATTCACCCTCATGCTGTCTCACCCCCAACTGTGCTGCCTGGCCCTTCAGAGACTTGTGCATATGAATTGCAGTATGTGAGTAGCCAACATGCTAATAGCATTCCTCTAGCATTTCTCTGATCTAACAGTGAACAACTATGGGCTAAATCGGAGCTCGCTAGAAGTGACTCCATTTAGTTGTGGTTTTTATACAAACTGGTGACATGGTTTGATCCTTTTATAGAACACAGTCTAGCTCAGTAGTGTAGCGATAATCACTGGACATGGTAATCAGGGATGCCCAACTCCAGCAGAATCATGCTCACATTCAGAACTAATTCAGGAGAGAGATCCTAAAATCAACATGCAGTCAGGGTTTCATCCAGTGCATTGGTGGGGGAGGGGACAATGTAAATTGGAGCTTGCTATGGATGTGACTCCTTTCAATGTAGTTTTTGATATTGACACGTTACACACTTCAAGGTTTTATTTGTGTTCTACCAGTGACATGAATTTGACCCTTTCCCCTTCACTATAATACAGTAGACTAGCATAATCACTGGACATGGATTTAAAGCAATAGTTTTGACGTAATCAGCACTGAGCTGGCAAACAACACCTACCCTTTTACTAGACAGTAGCACATGGTGAGGTGTAGGGATTTAGTAGGCCTCAGGTCATATACAACCCCAGTCTTGAGTGCAGTCTACATGCATCTCATAAAACGTGTAGTTTCAAGTCGATCAGTTAGGCCATATACTCTGTCTCACATGCAGTCCTTGGAGCATTATGTGAGTGCATGCAGAACTATGATTTGTGCAAGGAGGAGAAGGAAGAGTGCACCTTGTTTATTTAGATCTTAATCCAGAATTACATCTCCAGGAATTTCCGTCATACAGGAAGTTTGGTCATAATTTACTAATGCTCTGAATATCCCAGTGTGATTGTATAATTCATGACTGCACATTTCTGAAAGGGGGCGAGACTGCACAGGTGTTGATAATATGCTGTCTCACCCCCAACTGTGCTGCCTCGCCCTCAGACCAATATAAGCAAAGTGCAAATACTAGCTTGCTAAGAGTGTTACTTCAGACTGTTTTCTAATTTTACCTGGACCCTATCAGTCAGACTATAGTTTAGTCACTGTACATGGTTAATGTATAGTGGCTGTAGATCAATATCCACATATATATATAGTCTATGTAGAGCTTTGAACCCATCTATTAGCTAACCAAGGCAGTTTACCAGTTAAGTAACCTGCCACACCCATTTAGTTACCAAGAGCTGCTGTCATTATGTATGGTTGTAGGGAAAGCTAAATGGCCACTATATTAAAATAATATTATTACATGTACTAGTGCTGAATATTGATTTAGGATGTGGCCAATTAACTGGTTATCGAAAAACCTAACCACTTATTGCTATGATTAACAGGTTAAGCTCCTGTTGACAGGTTAAGGTAGGAAGCTCCTGTATTAATACAGCAGCAAGCAAAGTGTTATAGTAATATATTAACTATATATAATTATGTGAGTCTGCCAAACATGGATGTGCTCACTGGTATACTCAGTATTCCAATCCCCATCTCAACCAATACCCAATCTCTTCAGGTAACTATAACCTTCCAACAGTAATGCTGTAGTTGGTCCATCCATTACTATCAAAAGTACTTCATGACTTCAAAAGACTTTTATTCCTTGAAAGCAAACAGGGTAAATAAACATTTTCACACTGCATTGACATAGATTTGCCTATACCGTAATCGTAAGTTTTGGTTTTGTACTTTCAACAATTGGTTGATTAATGATTACTATCGTTGAATTTCAGTATATGAATAACAACTTACTAATAACATTCTAACCAGTAAGCAAAGTGCATTAACTGTGGCTATGTACAAGCCTACTTAGTATGCTGATCTTAGCCGATATTCCCAGCAATTTGGAAGTTAATCACATATCCCTACTGTAGGGTTGTTCCAGTATAGCATTTGGTGATGTTGCAAGAACTCTGGTGCCGCACCACAGCCAACTGTAAACTTCCCTGCACTTTGGCAGTAGGACACTTCTTCTGAGGTTGGGTTGCATAGCAACTTGCGTTTGACCCCAGTATTCTGAATGTGTTGATGCCTTTTTAATTTGTTGTGTTGTTGCTTTCCTTTGGCAGAGGATATGTCTTTGTGTATGATCTTTTTGATTCAGACACAATTGAAAATTCATTACCTTGACCTATCTCCCTTAGTTTGCTAACCATGCAAATGTGCATGTTCTTGGAGTCACCCATTGTGCCATGTAATACCCATCGGAGGATACAAAACACCTTCCTAATCAACTGACATTGCTGAGTGTCGTAGAGGCACCACACTCCATCTACTACAAACTTGTGTTCTGTACTCGGTTTTGCAGTAGCTAAATCATGTGACAATCTCCAGGATAGAGTCAAGTTCATTCAGTTTGAATCAGTCAGTCATGCACAGTGTAGCTATAGTGTTATACCGTATATCTGGAAATTTTCGTTGTAAAAATATTTTCGTGGTTGCCATAAACCACGAAAATTTTTTGACACGAAATTATTTTTACACGCGTGAACAGTCAAGTCAATCTTTTCGCGATGCTAGCTAGTTAGCTACTTCGCGAGATGGCCCTCGTTAGACAGCTACCTGCAACCGAGGGACGGTCTGAGTCTCCTTGGGAAAAGCGAGCAAACACGCGACACCTTTCTCGCGGCGGTAAGTGTCCGATAATCGTTTCGTTCTTTACTGCATATCGTACGCGGGTACCTGTCTGTGGCGTTCCTAGGTTTTCATTCACGAGTTCTTGGCCAACAGCTGCTTCCCAAGGTTCCAGATAAACGCAGTAGCCTCGCAGCAAGCCCTTCGTACTACTTTTCTCCGACGTGTCAGAGAAGTTGCCGTAAAAAAAATTTCGTGGGTAACCCGATCCACGAAAATATTATGACACGAAAATTTAAAACACGAAAATTTTACTACACGAAAATTTCCAGATATACGGTACCTTAAGATGTGTACTACAATTGGAATGCCATATCTGTAGAGCGGTTTTTGGAGTAAATGTGTACGTCAGAGTGTAATAATTCCAGTCCTCGTCCAGGTCCATTGTATGTGAAGATGATTAACATCATAAAATAAAGTGAGTTATAATAATTAGGTTAAAGGTATAATTATAAAAATACATCAGTACTATAGTCATAAGTATCATAATTGCTACACTAAATAACAGTTTTGCATGTGCCTGGCCTCTGGATGCTACACAAATAGCGACAGTCCTACCTGCATGTAGGCAAAATGATTAATATGGGAAAAGTGATATTAATTGACCTTAAGGTGAAGTCCTTGTGCATGCGTACATATAAGCAGCATCTGTATAATAATATTATTATGAGTCTTGCCTTCTTGCATCAAAGGAGCTACTTGGTACTTCACAATGTAGCAAAATTAATGTATGCTCACTGGCTTCCATAATGCCAATAGTCACGAAGTGCAGTATGTTAGCAACCAACGTATACCATTGCGTTGAGTGTGAACTGTGAACCAACACCTTAGCTAAACCATTTCAACTTTGGTTTTGCCAATAGACAGACGGACGGACAGACATGCTGTTAAGGCATTGCTTTACCCCGGCTGTGCATGCTATCATCTGCTATATATCACTAACACTAGATAATTATGATCCACCTTGCAACCATGCACGTAGTCAGATTCACAAACCGTGCAAGACAAAAATTAAGAATTTGACTATTCTCTCAGTGTTGCATTCTTCCAGAGGCATGTGTTCGAACATACACTACTATTAGTCCGGTTGTCATAGACCAACCGCTAATATTCTCTGTGATGAGATAGGAGCATATGGTGAAGCTAGTGTAGGGCGGTAGGTAGGCCTCTTGATCAGGTCTAAGTATTATACCCCCAGTCCAGACCTCAAGCACACAAATGGGCAATATTGAAGCATCAGTTGGGTCATACAATACACTGTTTCTCTCAGTCCATGGGGGGAACTTTATATGTGAGTGCAAACGTATGCCATTGGTTTGGCTGTTATGCATTGCAATAAATCTTACTTGTCAACTTCGGGGTTCACTTTGATGAAATGAAGGGTTTTTCTTTACAACAGCTACAAAATAAGATATAGCGCATTACACACTGTATGCTGTCTGATGTCATATTAGACAATCTCACCTGTGGCCTTGTGACCATCATCAGTACAGTCCTGCCCCATCGAACCAAGGGAGTTGGTTACAATCCCTTGGACTGCCACCTCACCTTCATAGCTGAAGTAAACGATTAGTTGCATCGAGGTGATCTGTTGTGTTTCAACATCATCATTCCATGAAGCGTCCTGTACGGTACAACGTGGATCGAATGTCGTGGGTTCAACAGCGAGCATGGGAGGGATTCGAGTGACCATCAGCAATGCCAGGCGGATACTACCTGTGATGTACGTATCAAGAAGTCCCTGATCTATTGATATGGTGTGATTGAAGTCTTCAACCTTACGGAACTGAAGAAATAAGTATCATGGTGAATATAATGCACGCAGTAACTTATGAGAAGTCTGATTGTTACCCTTTTTCTTGTTGAAATTTTTCTGCCATTGAATTTTTCCTTCATCTCCATAGTCTCTTCTTCTACTCTGGCATCAGTCATCTCCATCAGGTCACAATTGTGCAACAGGATGCCATATTTCCTCTGTTTCTCTATCATATTAGCTCGGAAAGCAACTTGATCGTCACGGCAGGAAGTGAAAAGTTCAGTGTGTTCGAAAAGGGGATCGAACTGTCCTGCTTCCTGCGACAACAAAAGTGTAACTAAGTCCACCCTATGCATGGTGAGCATGTTGGCATTAACTACAGTGAACTTACTCTTTCCCATGATGATGGTGACCTGTTGAACTGAGGCTGTTGAGCTTCAGCTAGCTGTACAGCCTTTTTTGCAAGACATTCCACCACCTTTCTCTGTACATAGTCGTATATGACCTATACAGGAAGTGATATATACAGTCATGTCCATCATTGCACATCCTTATAACATATAATGTGTTGTGCATACACAGTAACTGTTTGGTCATGGAAAATCTACCTGAAAGATATGACTCAACAGCTTTCTTGTTTTAATTGATGCAAGTTCCTTCCGCAGTGCTCTTCTTATCCTCACAGCATCCCCACCGAAGAACCTTTCAAACATCATCTTCACATCTTCATGGCTTTTATCCATGCTTCCAACAACTTGGTGACCCATAATTTGCATATTTCTTGCTCCACCGAGTTTCCTGCATAATATATAGTAATAATTTATGACATCCATCACTAACATGAGAATAGAGGATTCTTTGTTTAGGCAACCCAAGTAAATAAGGGACAGGTGCATGGCCATGAGAGCCTGACTAAAAAACAACTTACAAGAAGCTGTACCACTTAACATAAGCACAAGGAGAATGGGTGCACTAAATACAAGACACCTGTTTTTCGGCTGCAATGGATGGGACATCTGTAGCTATACTGCCAGTTGGTTAGTGATACAGTCCCAGCAGCCTTTCTCACTGGAGATTGACATGACATAAGTATGCCCTCCACTCTTTTAGTTGTCTGAATGGGATGAATGTTGACTGATTCAACATCCATCAAATGTGTGTATATATATAAGTGAGCTACAGAATATCCATGCTTAGATATGCAGGACCATGATGTTCGTCTGGCCATAGATAATATACCAACTATGGTCTGGCCCGCGAGACTCTATGTTGCAGCATAGATATATACAACACTCCATCGTTGTTGATGTCTGTCAAAAACAGTACATCAACCCTTCCTGGTATAGAGGAGTGATGCCCCAGCACATTGCAAGCCCAATTGGTCTCCTGGTGATTTTATAATTAGCTAGTCTCATTAGGTCCAGTCTTGGACCAGCTAACTTCAGCAGGGAACAATAAAATCTGACTGACTGATCATGACTGCTCATGTCCAGAGTGTTAATAACACTTACTCATCAGTTCCTTTTCTGGCATAAACTTCCTCATGTGAATAGGCAGTTTGGGGGATTGAACAAGGCCTAAGGAGAGAAGAGGCGCAAACAAGTAAAATCTGAAGACTCATTCTGCATGGATGCTTGCACCTATACAGGTGTATTTTGCAAGGTTGGAGTGCTATTTATCCGGCTACGCAGCAGGAGCTGCTATACTGGCCAAAATTGATGCTCTTTCATATATACACGACACTTATAACGTGCATGCGTACTGGACACTTGCGCGCATTCACCCTGGACCAATAAACGTGAGCAGATAAACGACTGGCATCACATGAAACGACGTATCAACATCCGACTCACTGTTGTGGACACCGGAGTTCTTCTTTCTTTTGACGGAGCTCCCTCTCCTTTAGATCGCGTTGGTTTCGAAGTTCGCTGTGCTCCCGTTCATTGATCTCCAATTTGGACGTCAAATCTCTTATATCCCCCTCCAGTTTCATGCATTCTCGTTCTTTGTCTGCTCGTAGTCTTCTCCACTCGGCCATACTACTGTGAATGAACAGATGTGTATAATGTTGTAATGACAAAAACTTCATAGCAACTAACCAATTCTGTCCCATTTTGCTTTTATACGCCATAATTCGCAGTCACCGTTTGAGCAAGGCAATATTTATACCTACTATTAGGTCACCGTTACAATATTCATTCATTCTATTTGGCCATAAAAGAACTCCAACACCGCACCGCGTAGTATAATATGCAACCAACACTGCTGCTACAATGGCTCTCTACCCAAACGGTTTGCGTAGGAATCTTCCCGTTTCTAGGGTTGCCGGCGGCTTCAGACTGGCTTCTGATTTCGTTGCCGCTATCGACTTCGGGACGACCTACTGCTCTGTTGCGTACACTCTGAAACAGGACAGCAAAGAAATCCTTAAACTCCAGATGGATGGACAGCACACACGAGTTCCCAATGCTGTTCTTGTCGAGAAGAGAACAAAAACGGTGGAAGCGTTTGGTTACCGTGCGAAGACCATGTTCTCCCAAATGAAACAGAACCGAGAGAAATACATCTATTTCGAAAGGATGAAGATGATACTCTATCGCAAACCGGTGAGTTTATATTACAAGCATGTGGGAGTTATGGGCTATTGAAGCTTGCCGTCGAAATGTACAATCGTTTCAAGGATCTTGGCGGAGAGAAGGCAGTTTCAGTCAGTTGACTTAGCCAGTATAACGGTACGTGTATATTATCGCGGTCGCTCAACTGTGTTGATAACTTGGGCTGTTTTACTAAACATGCATTTGTAATAGCTTGCCTGACCGTTTGAATCGCTATTCTTAACGTTCACTTTGCGCGGACCTGTCCGATGAAGACCTCCTGTACATTTGCAAAATGAGTGTTGCCACTGTCTCAAAGAGTTCATCTCACAATAATGGCATTTACGCCGTTCACGCAGGACGTGAGTGTACTCAAAATAATGGCTCTATAAATTAGAATCAATCTGTTTAAGCCTAGCACGTGTTCGGTATAGCTAAGTTGGGAATTTACATTTTTCCCACAATGGCAGGATCCCCATTCTTGTCTCTCCTAAAGAAGCACAGTGGCTTGCACGAACGGATGTAATCCAAGTCATACTCCTCGTCATCTACAGATGGATCATCACTCTGACGTTGAATGCTCTGCACTTTCTTCCTCCTGCTCCTTATAGCTAGCTAGCTAGCTACCTGAAGTATGTATTTCCTGCCAGACAATATCCATGTCGACGAAGGTGCTTTCTCAACTAATGTGTATGACCTCCATAAGCAACCGTGGATGCTCAAAGCTGTTACAGAACCCACAAGGATTCAGCAATAGCCACCTTTGTTGAAGCTTATTAATTATGCACTATGAACTATATAGCTACTATGCCAATGCGAATATTAAAGCTGAATATACAAGCGCTATACTTTAGGAAATTTATGTAGCTATGATGGATGGCAGCTGTGTTACACTGGTGGAGAATAAATAGGCAAGCAATAAGTATCTTCAAAGCCCTCCCTACATGTATATGCACTTCTATAGATTGTGTCTCATCTAGCTGTGTCTAACATAATTATGTAACCCAACTCAACAGGATGTGAACAGGACCACACCTGTCAGTCCTATCAACAGTGACGAGGAGTACTACCTGGTGGATGTGGTGGCATTAATCCTCAAGTACCTCAGGGACACGCTTTATGAACGCCTTCGTAATGGTGGCATTGACATGAGCAAGGTCCAGTTTGACTGGGTGGTGACTGTTCCAGCAATCTGGGATGTTCGTGGAAAGCAGATGATGAGAGAGGCTGCTTACAAGGTAGCTACTAAGTAGCTACTTAGTCTTAGTAAGATTCTGAAATACAACCGTGATGGCGTAGTCACAATCTTTCACTGAGCCCAGGAATTCTAGCTACCAGTATAGTGTAACAACTGTTCTTGAACCTTCTATGGTCCATCCAATTGCCGGAATATGGGCACAATCATGCAAATTCACTGTTGAATTCTTGCTGATCCTATGTAGCAGTGAACTTAAAGCCATAGAAGATGAAAGGGCTGAAGTGTGTTTTGTTTTCCATAAATGCACAGAGACGGTGTGCTATATTTTCCACTGGAAATATAGCATCGGAAATAGCGTTCTGTAGAAGTTGCAAAAAAGTACTGCTAATGCTCGACACTACAGAAAACATTGCACGCGGGCGTGGTCTCAAGGCAAATATAGCACTTGGCTTTGCCTTGTGCTATATTAGCCTCTCGACCCTGTCCCTGTGCAATATTTCTGCACTCGCTGTGGTACTATATACTAAGTATAGGATCTACTACGTCGACGCAGAGGTTATGCGATTTATCCTCCACGGGAAAGTTTGGCCGAGGCGAAGCCGAGGCTAAACTTTTCCGAGTTGACGTAGTAGATCCGGCTTCTACCACAGACCTAACCTCCAAGTCAAGTTAGTAGCTGGATCTGGCTGCTAGACAGCTACAACTCTCTGATTCTCAGCACAGCGTGGCGATCCTTTGATGTACCGCGGAGGATAAATCGGTTATCCTCCGCTATGACGTCATAGCGGAGGATAACCGATTTATCCTCCGCGGTACATCAAAGGATCGCCTGTGCACTGTGGTAGAAGCGTCAATGACTTTCCTTGTACATATGCCTCTGATCATGCATGAGTTGCAATTAACATTGGAACACACAAAAAATCCACAGATAACCGACCCTATCCTGCAATTGGAGAACTTAAAGATTTTTGGCACACATGTGAAGGGCGTCTTTATTCAGTGGACCGGTATGTGTAGGACAGAAGTTAAACATTCGCTAAAGTTGCTTGCGTGGCCTGCTTTTGTGCCTTTTCCTTGAGTCCGTAGAAGTCAAAGGGCATGTACATAAATTATTTCTATGAAAAGATTAGAATTCGTGTTCCAAATTTTACCGATACCAAATTTTACCGATACTTCTGATTCCGATAATTATTGGTAGGTGTGGAATTGGCCGATACCGATACCAATATGGCGATACCACCGTGTGCCAATATACCTTTGAAATGCTTTTTTCGCAAATTTTGCAACAAGCCTCATTAGCACACAGAAGTGCCCCCAAAATTAACTCTCTCTTAACTTGCCTGGCTGTCGTTGATTGCTCTAGCAAGTCATACTCATGTTAAATCATCAGTAACACAGAATTCCAATAGCCGATACCTGAATCCTCACAAATGGCCATATCTGGACCAATACCGATACCAGTATTGGTGGAACCCTATTTAGAAGAGCATTATTAACTGCAGAAACCAAACTCCAGCCGTTTTGCTGATGAATTTTCCTCTAGCATCCATGATGATGACTGAAGCTCATTTTTGGAAGCTTATTAAATTGCATGTGACCCTTGACCTTGAGGAAAGACATGAATACAGGCTATGCAAGCAACTTTAGTGAATGAATAACTTCTGTCCTACACAAACATTTTAATGGGTGCAGGCCCATAGCCAAGGGGAGTTCCAGGGATTTGATCGAACTCCCTAAAATTTTTCTATCCTTGATTCTTTTCCACGCATAAGGTGGCTAGCTCGCTAAAGTTAAAACTAACCTTCGCTGTACTACAAGTCCCTGCTGCTACTGGTACCACGACGCTGGAGCCTAGTAAAGAAGGCGCAGCAATGTTAAATCATTCCCAGACTGCAATCAGTCTGGGAAAACCGGAACAACTAGACGAACTCACGAAATGTAGCACGTGATTCTCGTTTACCTATATACATATCCCACATCCTTTCCACGTCATGAGTGAGACGGTCACGGATTACAAGCAAACCAGAAGCAGTGGCAGTGCAGTGCAAAGCGAGAGCCCATCTGGGTAACTGAAAAATGACTGTGAAAATTTTTCCTGTGCTTCCCGCGGATTGGATCGGCGCTGCGCGCCTCTATTCACTGCCTTTGGCACTGCCCGGCCGAACCCCCATCCTAGAAATCCTGGCTATGGGCCTGGGGTGAGTCCAGTATATGCAGTCCAGTTCAGTCCACTGGTCCAGTGAATAAAGACGCTCCATGTGAAGCGGGTAATCAATAAGAATAAGTACTTTATCCCTCCAGGCTGGCTTGTGCTCTTCCTCTCCGAGCTGCAACCTTAACCCTTGCAGCACGTCCAAAAAGTTGGAGAGACCGGTTGAGAATGCCCCAGATAGATTATCTCTTGCCTTGGAGCCTGAAGTAGCTGGGCTGTATTGCCAGAATAGTAGTGAACTTCACATCAATCCCCGACACTTTACAGTACTAGATATTGGAGGAGGTACTGTCGACATCACCTCATATCGTATTGACAAAGACGGTCACATCTGCGTGATAGATAAGGCCGGCGGCAATGACTGGGGAGGAACACGAGTCAATGAACAGTTTAGCGAGTTTTTGGAGGACATAGTGGATGACCCAAAATTCAGGCGGTATCTACACGTCTCCGATGCACAATTGCAGCAGCAGCACAAGGCTGACCTCAACGAGCTGATCTATGAACGTTTCGAGCGGCAGAAGATGATTTTCGGTGACGAAGACAATGAAGAAAAGAGAAATGCAGCAGTGATAAACCTCCCCAAAACGTTTGGGAAATTCTACAAGCAAGACAACTTGGACAGAGCAATCAATGCGAAGTACCGCGGCGTTGTTGAGCTGGATGAATATGAACTCACCATTGAGCCACAGAAGATGAAGGAGTTCTTCAGACCAGCAGTTGACAAGATCAGTGAATATGCATTCCTCGCACTTGAAAGGGTCAAACAGGAGGTAGGAAAGCTGGAGGCCATATATCTTGTCGGAGGGTTCGGAGGGTGCAAGTTCATCCAGAAAGCTGTGCAAGATAGCATGCGAGAACGATATGGTCAGCAACTTGAGGTTTTTGTACCAGTTGACCACAAGTTGGCAGTTGCTTGTGGAGCTATCAAATTTCGGCGTAATCCTAAGATCATCTGGTCCCGTAAGGCTGAGTTTACGTGTGGGTACGGTATTAGCACCAAATTTAATGCTGACATCCACGATCCTGCTTACAAGATAGAAGATGAAAAAGGAATAGATTATTGTAAAAATCTGTTTCAGCCTTTAACGGAAATCGGTGATACCATCTGTGCTGATGAAGTGTTTCAGCATTCCGTCCTGCCATATGCGAGTACTAACACCAGTGTGACGTTCACTATCTTTTCATCAAACAAACGCAACGTTTGGTATACAAGAGATAAGGATGGAGAGCTTGTAAAGGAGCTAACAGAAGTTGGAACTGTGGTTTTTGATTTGCAAGACATTCCTGGAAAGTATGAGGACAAAAGTGTCGTTCTTACCGTTGACCTAAGTCAAACCGAAATACAGCTCAAAGCTCGCCATGAGGAAACGGGCAAAGAAGTGAAAGTGGTTCTCGACTGTCTTTGACTGCATTGACATTTGTGAGTTTCTTTTAAGGTTTGTATACCAGCTAAATGATAATACATTTTATGGTTGACAACATAATTAGCTATTTTTTGTTTGTATTTATTAATTTATTTGACTGTTGTAAACTTAGTGACCAGGTGTGCTTGTTGGTTTTATAATGTATTATATTGTTCCTTTGAATTGTATCTTTACCGTTATTACTAGCCGCTAGCTAAGTCTTGTTTATAAAAAATAAAAATAAACTTGTAAATTTCTGTAACAGGAGTTCTAGTCAAATGAAAACGTTTTCCGTAGTTTGGACATTACATTATTGTGTGTTAATGCAGACTAAGTTGGTGGCAATGATTAAAAATGGACGCCACAGACATGCAGGGCTTTTCGTCAACAGCGTCAGTAGCTACATGTGTATCTGGCATGAAGCCCGCGTTGCCATGCTATAACTGCATGGATACGGGGATCAAGTGATGATGTCACAGTCGTGCCATAGCTGCACAGAACGGACTGGAAAACAGACCGAAAACGGACCAGAAACATGCGCTAGACACGGCGTCTGCTCGATCACACAGTAAAACCGTTACAGTTTAGCTTATAGCTAGCTACCGCCGGTCCGCAGTCCAGCGGACGATAGCTAACTAGTCGCGGCCACAGGTCCACGCAGCCGTGGATGAACCAGCGACCAGCGCCTCGCAGCCGGACAATGGAGACTAGGGCTCACAACCTGGTACACCTAGTCTAACAAGCTAGCCCTTCGCTTTCTCCAGCGCACGATCGCTTCAGTGCGGTCACGTGAGTCGATCCGTGCTGGGGAAAATACGAGGGGCTACCCCTCTAGACTATACTGGTACACCTGAGCTCAGCTCAGTACTAGCTATTAGCTACGCCAACCTGCAACTCCAGTGCATACTCCAGTACAGGAACAATGCAGCAACGTTAGCGCTCACGTACAGAAGGGCAGTCAAGTCTGGCGCTCGGGCGGCTCGGCGATGTTCAGAGTGATACCACTGCGTGGCCAGTCGACTGCGGACCTGCGCTACTGGTTCACTGCACGATCAAATCTATAGCTACGGTGTCTAAGGCGCCAGGGCATGAAAAACTCAATCCGTTTTCCGGTCCGTTCCGTGTTTTAGTCACGTCCCAGCAACAGCTAGCTAGCTAGCTACTAGCTAGTAGCTAAGCTAGCTAGCTACAAGAAATCCGTATCGGCATTCACCATGATCGTTAGAGCTTGCTAGCTATATCTACCTTCGCTCCGCAATCCTAGCACAAGGTTCAGAAGCGAATAGCTGAACCACCCATCTACTACGCGTACAAAAGAAGCGCTCACATCCTCGCAGTGGATGACATGAACAAGCGCCAGACGCGAGGTAGCTCCCGTAAATCAATCACACTTTTCCGTAATCTCTCCGTTATCGATCAATCGTTGAGCTTGAGGAGTTGGTGGGGGACGGTCCTACAGGTGCAGCGTATGCGAGATGTGGAGGGATGTAAGGCATGTACAGTTGCAAGAGTGATGAAAGTATTTGCAGAGAGATAGAACTTTCGGTAGCTACGTATAGAATACCCACTTGTTGAACATACCGCTAGACCAGTCACGTGTTGAGTCAGGTATTTGTAGGAGTGCACCCTCTCCAAACATGTTTGCTTACCTTTGAGAGGTGTAGCTAACATGGAGGGAGGGTTTTTTTTCTTTTGGTAACTTGATGAAAAAACGAAATGAAACCAGCCCGGTAGGAAAAGATCGGGCTCAGCTGAGCTGCTCACCAGGCCATCTATAGCTATATGTAGAGAATTAAGAGTGGGCCCAGCACAGACCCCTGTGGCACACCTGACGTAACATCACGACTGGTAGATGAGCGGCCATTTAGCACAACCTCTAGAGGAACATTGTCAAAAGCCTTTTTAAGGTCAAGAAAGGTGGCATATACCGTGACTCCCGGTGGTCTTCAAGGTAGAGGTGCCATTGATGTACCATAGAGAGAAGTGCGAGAGTGGTTGATTTACCTTTCTGAAAACCCCATAGTGATATCGGTCTGTAATTACTTGATCCATGTCCTTCCCTTTAGGGATGGGTATACCACCGTGATTGGTGTGTTTCCACATACTGGGAAATGTTCCATTCCTGATAGACGTGGCTAGTAAACAGTTTGACTTGCCCTGCATGATGTGTGAGTCTGTTTGTGATGACGACACTGGCAACATCATTATAAGATGCAGTACCTGTTAAGATCTACGCTATCCTACTGGCAGGGCAAATTCACTTTTGAATGAAGCTTCAGGTCATATTTTTGTCTCGGCACGTAAGTGCCGAGACACAGTGCTGGATGCGTAGGTACATACGTACGTCGCTTTTTGCAATGTGCCCGCGCAAGTGTCAAACTTATTTACAGCCTGCAAGTAGATCCTCAAAAGTGATTATGGGTTTTGCTTGGCTGCTCATGAATCCACTTACCAAGACTGGCTAGTAAATGAATCAGGACAATGAATACACACTCATCCATACAGCACTCAGCCATCCCAAGTGCATACTGATACTAACTACACACTCTCAGCTCTAGCTAGCTAGATAGATACGGGAGTTTATGGGCTCCTGATAGATAATTTCTGAAAGAATTGGCCGAGGTGTTGTCTAGGTCCATTTATGAATTAAAACGGCCCACCTGGCTCTGACACAACCATACTGCTTTCACCCTTTGGGTGAACATTCCCACCTCACCCTGACCCACCCCTTGCTCACACAGAACCTCCAAGGATATTGACGCTGACTTAAGTCTCATAGCTAACAGGTTTTGCAGTCATAAAGGGTTAAATAGCGGCCATGTCCTCTGCATGATTCTAGCTGATACCAAGTCGTGCCGAGACACATCAAGTCTTTTTAAAGACTCACTTGTTACCTCATAGATACTTCAGCAGACTCTAATTGCATCCACCAATATTAATACATGTATATACGTACTGATAGCTAGCCTCATTTTCAGGCTGCTTGTAAGCAAGCTAGCTTACAGCTTGCTCCAATTGACACACATTATGTGAGTTGAAACGAACAATAACTTTGCCACTAAGGTGAGTTTCAGCACAATCGTTTGAGTCAGTGCATGACAGCAATCACAAAAATGCAGTCTGAGTGCAGGAACTGTCTCTCCCTACGATGTACAGGAGCGTATATAATCACTCATGTCCTATACTGCAGTTGCTCGTTATTAGGCACATGTGCCTACCAGCGAGTATGATGAGGTTTTGGGTGTATTATAATTATGTCGGCCATACATAATGTAAGGCACTCATACTACTTCTTGACTATACTAGTATAATATCGTCATTGCCAATTATCACACAATTTTGCTCATGCATAATTAGTTAGGAATACACGTATGCACAGAATGCCTCACACACGCATGGCCTCATGTAGTAGGCCGGCCATGTGTAGGCCATGTGTAGGCAGAAGCTGTTGCAAGAAGGTGGCAAAATGGTATGTTCGAGGAGAGTTCGCTGAAGTAGTGCACACTTTCCCAAGCACTGAAACTTGTACTGATGGTGTGATGAGCTCACTGTCTCCTATGAGGAAAGTAAACACACGTACACCAGAATGTACCATCGCACGTGTATTAACCTTAACCGGTAATTATTGCATTCCTAAGCATGACTAACTGCTGCCACGTATAGAAACCCTAGCCAAGATCGTGGTCTCAGACTCACCTTGGTGGTGAATGTATGAGCGCTTTTGTCTCGCCGCTGGCCGCCATTGCTCGAGCACTCTCTCCGACCTCCAGTGGCAGTACCGTTCTTAGGAAAGGCACACGAAGATTCTGACCACACGGCCGTGATCGCTGTCATTCACTGATGCTTGGGTTAAATGAGATGGCATCACTCACATATTCTGCTAATTACCCCGTGCGCATGCGCAGCAGGGGGTAGAGTGATCGGTTTGTGTCGGTCCGTCTGTCCGCAGTCCAAGCGCTGTTTGAGCAGTGAAGGCCTTATTGAAGGCTTATTTCAGGATAGAAGTGTCAGAATTCAGAAAATACTAGCGTCTACATAACTCACAGACCAGAGATCTACTCGAGAGGCTGAGAAAAGCTGCATGAAAGTCGTGCAATTTGACCACACCCAATTTCTAACATTACTGCCACAACTTACGGTATCTCATTCTGCATGCTGACATCGCTGTATTAAATCATGGCCAAGCTAGTGTGTATTATCCATGAGCTAGCTCATCGTGCATGCTGTATGAATAGGTCTATAGCTGTCAAGTCAAAGTTGCGCACGGGGTACGTGCTCTGCTGAGCACCTCTGGTTAGGGGCATTGATCGGTTTGCATTTTCCCATGATGGCATCCATAGTCAATAAGAGGAGTGTGTGTCAGTTGTTAATTACTTGTACCATTTCATTTAATATTATTACATTTCCAGAAACTTCTCCATTACCCACTAATTACATTTCCAGGAATTTCCAACTTGCAGTTATACAGGAAGTTTATGAGTTAAATAAATACCCCTATGCTGTTGAAACTCCAACTGATCATATATAATTCATGACAACATATTTGTCTAAAACTTTTACAGGGGATGACACTGCGCAGCTGTGTGATAGTATTTACCCTCATGTTGTCCCACCCCCAACTGTGCTGCCTGGCCCTTCAGAGACCTATGCATATGAATTGCAGTGTGTGAGCAACCAACATACTAATTGCATTCCTCGTATCTAACAGTGAACCAAGCGCATTAATTATTAGTACTGTAGTGTCCCGTTAATACCCCCCCCCCCCCCCCCCCCCCCCCCCCCCCCCCCCCCAACAATTTTGTACACTTAGTCCAGCCTATAGTGGGGAGGGGGGCGTATTTTTGAATATGCATTTAATCTCGACTATACGCCCCCTCAAAACGTTTTGCTACGTACACAAACTAATGTGACACTGCGAAGGTTCATGTTTACAGTTAACAAAAGTACAAACGATTTCCAGAACTCATCATGTGTGGTCTCTCTACATTGGCGAGAAGAGCAGCCACTTCAATGCGAGCTCGAGGGCCATAACATTCATGACGACTTCGCTGTAGCCATCCTCAAGAACAGCAATATTGTTGGTTATGTACCACAGGACATTTCTTGAAATTTCCTGCAGAAGAGTTGCAGTGAGATGACTTGACATCAGTGGTGACTACTCTGATCTGAGAGTCGATCTGAAGTTGTGCACGATCAGTTTAGATATTCCAGAAGACGCTCACCAGAGGGCGTTATAACAAGTCAAACTACCTGTGCTTTTTCGAAGGGGGCGTATTAGCGGGACATTACGGTAAATAGATCTGAACTAGCTTGTTCACTTTTAGACAAATCATACAATTCATTACACTCCTGGTAGGGGAAAAATTGTGCCACGTAAATAATTTATGTAATAAACGTTTGACTACTTTGGAATGGCCTACAAAGATTCTGACTGCACCGTCGTGATCGCTATGATGCAGTGACACAAACTCAAAATAATTGTGCTGAAACTTACCTTGGTGGTGGAGATACAAGCACTTTTGTCGTACCGTCGGCCACCATTGCTCGATCGCTCTCTTTGACGTTGGTTGCCAGTACAGTCTTATGAAGGCCCACAAAGATTCTGATCGCTGTCGTTCACTGACACTTAACATGCCGAAATTCACCGTGCTGCCAGCACTGTAATATGTTCTTTTCATCCCTTTGGATGCCATTGCTGACTCGATCGACTTGAGCATAATCTTACATGACATGTGCGTTAATAATGAACTCCGATATCCAGCTTGTGCGAACAGCGAGTTGCAACCGGTTGTATACAAATCGTAGTTGTGTTGTACCGGTGATGCATTTAACCCTTCCCCATTCTTCACTATAGCTAGCTGTCACTGTCAGGTGAAGAGGTGGGATATTAACGTTAACACAAGCTATAGGACAGCACTCTGTATGGGTAATGCATCACCTGCCAAAATCCACTCTCACGGACAGACAGGTGGGTCAGTAATTGTTGAGCAGTTTGCACCCCCATTTTAATGGTAGGAGGTTTTGCAGCAATGCAGTTGTGAGCAGATCAATCCAATTGTATTACTAGACTAAGCCTTCTCATGAACTACACTTCACCAATTGCTACTCCATTCTGACAAGTATCAGTTGAAAAATATATATGCCAAATCATATATGTGTATACTATTAGGTGCTTGTTACAATTCTGGTAGGAGAAAAATTGTGCCACGTAAATGATATACAATGTTTGAGTACTTAGGATTGGCCTACAGAGATTCTGACTACACCGCTGTGATCGCTATCATGCACTGACCTGAATGTAAATGTTGGTGCTGAAACTCACCTTGTGGTGGAGATATGAGTGCTTTTGTCTCACCATGCATTGCTCGAGTGCACTCTTTGACTTCCGGTAGCAGTACCGTTCTTAGGAAAGGTACACAAAGATTCTGACCACACAGCCGTGATCGCTGTCATTCACTGATGCTTACATGCCGAAACTCACTGTGCTGGCGAAGTTGTGAGCACTGTAACAATTATTTCTTGTCTTCTCCTTGGGTCACTATTGCTGACGTGACTCGATCGACTGAGCATGGTCCTACGTGACATGTGCGTTAATTGGAATGAGTTGCAATACCTAGCTTGCGCTACCGGCAAGTTACAACCGGTTGCAATGGCTTCTAACAGGAGTGCAGTTCAGTCCCCTCGTTTACGAAGTGAAGTAAAAAAAATTATTGCGATAGTTACTATCATCACACAGGGGAATGTAGGCACATGTAGGCACGTAATTATGGGTTTACGTTACAATTAAAGTTGGCTTGCAGTATCCTACAGTCATTGTACCTATCCTACATTAACATTTTGCAGTATATCCTTACAGTCATTGTTCACACCATCAACAGAACAATATGATCAAAAGATTTTACCCCTTTGCTTAGAACAAACTATGCATGATCTCTGCAATTCTAATGTGGTACTAGAGGCAAATAAATTTTCTCAGAAAAATTACAAAGGATTTAGTGATGGCCTGTCACATTCGGAATTATTCCACCTCTCAAAAAAGCTAACAAACAAGGAGAATGCCATTAACCAGGCTCAGTCTATCCCATTGAAAATGTAGAATTTAGGAATGGGATGGGACTGAGTAATTACACCGTTTTAGACCAGTTACTGCATGTGTACATTGCCAGTTGCCAACTAAACTAAACATGCAATGGCCATCACAAGACAACCATGTGTTTGGGTCAGTTGTTAGTTTCAAGCTTACAACATCATAATTCAGCTCTACTGCTAGTCATTGCTAACCAATTAATCTAAAAATGTGGCTATCACAAGACATGCTTTGGGTTACTTGTACATTATTATTCAGGTATACTACTCAGGAAGCTTAGTAATTACATTTCCAGGAATTTCTGGTATAACAGGAAGTTTATTCTCAACTCTGAATATCCCAACGTTATCATATAATTCATGACTGCATATTTGTCTGAAGCAACAAAAGGGGGCGGGTGACTGCACTGCAGCTTGTGTGATAGTATTCACCCTCATGCTGTCTCACCCCCAACTGTGCTGCCTGGCCCTTCAGAGACCTATCAATATGAATTGCAGTACCTGAGAAACCAACTGTGATGGTATTCCTCTTTGATCTGACAGTGAGTAGAATGCATGAGCTATGCGTTTGCTAGTCTTCAGTGGCTGAGGACCAGTGTTCACTGGTATGCCATGTGATCTTTGTGACAGTATTGTAGTCCTCATCCACGTTGTTAAGGACCCATACCTTCAGGTAATTATTACTCACAGGAACACTGTAGATGGTCCTTTACTAATTATTGCTTTACAGCCATGCAGTCAGACCACCAATTCTAGCTCCATACACTTTGTTTGGTTTTAACATGCACACATCACAAGGATTTGTTTTCTACAATGGATGTGTTTTGTTAGCACAAGCCAGAGTTGTTAATTACATTACATATATACTCAAGAAGCATAATAATTACATTTCCAGGAGTTTCTGGCATTCCCAACAGGAAGGTTTGGGCATAATAATGCTCTGAATCTCCTGATGTGATATCATGACTACAATCATGTTTGCCTAATTCAACAAAAGGGGGCGAGACTGTCGGTTTTTGTGTGATATGCGTAGGTCTCTGAAGGGCCAGCTGCAGGCAGCACAGTTGGGGGTGAGACAGCATGAAGTGAATATTATCACACAAGCTGCAGTGCAGTCTCCCCCCTTTTGTTGCTTCAGACAAATATGCAGTCATGAATTATATGATAACGTTGGGATATTCAGAGTTGAGACAGGACAGTTGGGGGTGAGACAGCATGAAGTGAATAGCAAAGGACCATCTACAGTGTTCCTGTGAGTAATAGCTACCTGAAGGCATTGGGTCCTTAACAAATATTCACATGAAATTGTATGCAATGTATGTCACTGATTTACATCAACCTAAATCTATTTTACAACACTTGTTGCAAACGTTTGTTGAAACTTGTGTTGACTTGGATGTTGCCCATTTATCCGTCAACTTGGTTCAGAGGTCACTGTACCAGAGTTTCCTACCTTAACCCCCAAATTGATGCATTTGATTCACTTTTAGATTAGAGGAATGTCTTATTCACTCCCACCAACAACACTAGATTATAGGGAACCAAACGTTTTAGCTACCATGCAGTAGCCTTCTTCAGTGGCACATAAAGTACAAGTTATGCATCACAAGCCTAAATACATAAAGCAACGCTATGTCCACTCCGCAGTTTTGGTGGGAAATGCTGCATGTATGCTCAACCGGTGTCAGGGATGGTGTGTGCAATCAGCCAGTCATACACCGAGGACAAGAGGCCACGTTCATCGTTGAGGAGGTTGGCTGCTCACAAACTGCTATTCATATCCATGTAGGTCTCCAAAGGGGCAGGCAGCACATTTGTGTGTGAGGGAATGTTATCTTGTGTATGAAATGAAAAACAACAGGAAGGCACTGTTCCTTCTTCTTACAGGTACAGTAGCTTTGATAGTCACATAGTGAATGAGAGTATGGCCCAAATGAGACTTTGACCACTTGTAACTGTGCTTGAAACTAGGTCTACATTCAGACCTGAGGCAGCTCCATGTCATCACAGGAAAAAGGATGTGTAGAGATTGATCTATGACCATCAGATTAATTTACTCAAAATCAATGTCCAGTGATTATGCTGGAGGATTCTTCAAAGTACCATGTGGCCACATCAGAGTGCCGATTTGACACTTGAAAGGGCCGCTAGCCGCATCAAAGTGACACACCCTCCTTGTTGATTCCAGTTGCCGCCATGGGAAAATCAATTAACTTTTCATGAGCATTACTGACTGCCATGCTATATCTATAGCATAATCAGTGCTTTCAACAAGCTATATAAAAATAATCTATAATACACATGCAGCCTGACTAGATTAGTCATTGCTAACAAAATGTGCATGGCTATGTAAGTCAAACATTAGGTTACACTACAGTTATTACATTATTCATAGTACTTGGGGAAGCTTAGAAATTACATTTCCAGGAATTTCTGGCATAACAGGAAATTTTGGGCGGTGCTGGCTAATAATTATTCATGACTGCATTATTTGTCTAAGACTGCACAGCTTGTGTGATAGTATTCACTTCATGCTGTCTCACCCCCAACTGTGCTGCCTGGCCCTTCAGAGACCTATCAATATGAATTACAGTACGTGAGAAGCCAAATGCAACTGTGATGGTATTCCTCTAACATCTCTTTGATCTGAGCGAGTAAAATACATGAGCTACATGTATATGTGTTTGCTAGTCTTCAGTGGCTGAGGACCAGTATTCACTGGTATGCCATGTGATCTTTGTGACAGTATTCTAGTCCTCATCCACATTGTTAAGGACCCATGCCTTCAGGTAATCATCACTCACAGCAACACTGTAGATGGTCCTTTGCTAATTATTGCTTTACAGCCATGCAGTCAGACCACCAATTCTAGCTCCATACACTTTGTTTGGTTTTAACATGCACACATCACAAGGATTTGTTTTCTACAATGGATGTGTTTTGTTAGCACAAGCCGAGTTGTCAATTACATTACAATGTCATACATGTATATACTCAAGAAGCATAAAAATTACATTTCCAGGAGTTTCTGGCATGCACAACAGGAAAGTTTGGGCATAATAATGCTCTGAATCTCCTGATGTGATATCATGACTACAATCATGTTTGCCTAATTCAACAAAAGGGGGCGAGACTGTACTGTCGGTTTTTGTGTGAAATGCGTAGGTCTCTGATGGGCCAGCTGCAGGCAGCACAGTTGGGGGTGAGACAGCATGAAGTGAATATTATCACACAAGCTGCAGTGCAGTCTCCCCCTTTTGTTGCTTCAGACAAATATGCAGTCATGAATTATATGATAACATTGGGATATTCAGAGTTGAGACAGGACAGTTGGGGGTGAGACAGCATGAAGTGAATAGCAAAGGACCATCCTGTGAGTAATAGCTACCTGAAGGAATGGGTCCTTAACAAATATTCCTTTACAGCCATGCAGTCAGACCAAATTGTATACAATGTATGTCACTGATTTGTAAATTCTATATCTACTTTACAACACTTGTTGCAAACTTTTGTTGAAACTCGTGTTGACTTGGATGTTGCCCATTTATCCGTCAACTTCATTCGGAGGTCACTGTACCAGAGTTTCCTACCTTAACAAATTGATGCATTTGATTCACTTTTAGATTCGAGGAATGCTATTAGGAGGTTACTTATAGAGACCTGTGTTGTTGGGTATGTTATGCTGTACGTCTTATTCATTCCCACCGACAACACTAGATTATAGGGAACCAAACGTTTTAGCTATATACCATGCAGTAGCCTTCTTCAGTGGCACATAAAGTACAAGTTACGCATCACAAGCCTAAATACATAAAGCAACGCTATGTCCACTCCGCAGTTTTGGTGGGAAATGCTGCATGTATGCTCAACCGGTGTCAGGGTTGGTGCGTGCAATCAGCCAGTCATACACCGAGGACAAGAGGCCACGTTCATCGTTGAGGAGGTTGGCTGCTCACAAACTGCTATTCATATCCATGTAGGTCTCCAAAGGGGCAGGCAGCACATTTGTGTGTGAGGGAATGTTATCTTGTGTATGAAATGAAAAACAACAGGAAGGCACTCTTCCTTCTTCTTACAGGTACAGTAGCTTTGATAGTCACATAGTGAATGAGAGTATGGCCCAAATGAGACTTTGACCACTTGTAACTGTGCTTGAAACTGGGTCTACATTCAGACCTGAAGCGGCTCCATGCCATCACAGGAAAATAGATGTGTAGAGATTGATCTATGACCATCAGATTAATTTACTCAAAATCAATGTCCAGTGATTATGCTGGAGGATTCCTTCAAAGTACCATGAGACCACATCAGAGTGCCGATTTGACACTTGAAAGGGCCGCTAGCCGCATCAAAGTGACACACCCTCCTTGTTAATTCCAGTTGCCGCCATGGGAAAATCGATAACTCTCAATAACTGTATGCAAGTGACGTCATCTCATTAATTTTTCATGAGCATAGTTGCTCAATTTTGCCAATGGCAAACTTCCTACCTTAATAAGTCATGCGTTATGCATATTCTGTGTTCTACCAGTGACGTGTTTGATGTGTCTGTACTATTTCTATTCCTTCGGACTGTAGCTATGTGATCAGAGCTATGACACATGTATGGAGGGGAAGAAAGAAGTTGTCTTGTTCTTTCTGGAGCTGAATTGATTTGTAAACTAGTACATAAAGGTGATGGAGCACAACAACAGCTATTTGGTTATGCCACCTGCAGGTGCAGGTGGTGTCTGAGAGTAATTATGTCTGCATGTACATGTATTCACTGTCAGGTGAAGAGGTGGGATGTTGGAAAATTTACATTCATACCAGCTATAGTATACAACCATGAAATCACTCTGTCCTTGTACGGCTAGTAATGCTGACTATGAATACAGACCCTGGTCACCCCTGTCCACCAGCCCACTACAGGCAGGTGTACATTTGATTTCACTTTGGGTAGTCCCACTCAAAAATAAGTGCACCTTGTTATCAGGCTTAAAGTTACTTCTTGTGGGGATGTAGGTGCTTTCAGTTAATAATGTGCAACTACAGCATAATTACATATTATAATATTGACAACTTTGTTTCACCTCCCCCGTCCTTCACTAGGAGGGAAAGTCTAATTCAATAGTCCAGCATAATCACTTGACAATGGGTTTGGAGTAAATTAATATTATAATAGATCTCCTTACACACCTATTTTTTATCACACACAACTATCCTTTCCACACGAGGTGAGTTGAGCTGAGGATATGCAGCACCAAGAGAAGACGGTGCAGTTGTTGGCATTTGAGATTAAAGGGTATGTAGCTACATGTGAGGTGAAGATGTTTGACATAGTAGGACAACTACATGTATGTAATCACTCTGTATGGGTAATAGGTAGCTACATCACCTGCCAAAATCCACTCTCACGGACTGTGAATACAGACAGGTGGGTCAGTAATTGTTGAGCAGTTTGCACCCCCATTTTAATGGTAGGAGGTTTTGCAGCAATGCAGTTGTGAGCGGATCAATCCAATTATATTATTGGACTAAGCCTTCTCATGAACTACACTTCACCAATCGTTACTCCATTCTGACAAGTATCATTACCTAAAACGTTTACAAGATACCTATAAGTGATATGCCAAATTAAGTGTGAATTATGCATGTACCCTGTGCGTTTGTGCAAGTGTATGTGTTACTGTAAGGAGTAAGTACCGGTACTGTTGTCTACAACATTGATGGCATCTGGAGCTGGTTTCTGCCCTTTCATTGGACACTGTAGTGCTGGGCAATATACCAACTATTACGATTTGGCATTACTGCTGCTAATATTCATTGGTTTGACTCAACATCTGTTCAATGTTTGTTTACCACACCCACAATTGCGATGGTGTAGGCACTTGTGCTCGAAAAGTAAAGTACACACCATAACAAGATAGTCTTTAAAAAGACGTGATATGTCTCGGCACAACTTTGTATCAGCTCACAACCACACAGAGGACATGGCAGCTGGTTAACTCTTTATATATAAAACCCATTATGAGACTTTCAGCTTTATTATGTTACTGTTGGCAATGTCCTTGGTTCTGTGTGAGTACACAGGGTGAGGTGAGAGGGTTGAAGCATGGTCGTGTCTGTGAAGCCCTCAGTCGAAGCGCTAGCCAGGTGACCCATTCCTAAGTAATCTATGTGGTGTTACTACAGTCTCTCCTAGCAGGACTTAAACTTAGCAACAGCTTGACAACAGGATTATGCTCCTATGCTGCATGTATTGAATTATGCCAGCATATTTCACAATGCCTAATCTACATCGTGAATTATATATAATCAACCATAGATTAGGCATCGTGAATTATGCTGGCATAATGCAATACATGCAGCATAGGAGCATAGTTTAAGTCCCGCTAGGAGAGACTGTATTTGTGGGATTTTATCTGCAGCAGAAGATACCATTTCACACTGTGTTCTAGCTTCTTTCATCCCTTTCCGCTCTAAGGGTGCTAGCTACATGCAGAACGCGTCCGTTGAAGCTTATTAATTATGCACGTGACTTATGACCCCTAAGACTTCAAGATACATAAATGCAGGTCAATACAAAGCAGAGCTGGCTATTCTATTACAACACTGCCCTGGGGACATGTACAGGATGCGCGTCAACAGGGCGCATCTAGTGTTGCTATAATGCTACCTAGAAATGTGCATGTACTCTGCCCTTAATACATATAGCATGGCAGTCACATGCCGTATGGCTGATACATCCTCTCACCCTTGGGTTCAGTACTGTATAAGTCATACAGCACCAACTGCCATTCTATATCTATAGCATAATCGGTGCTTTCAACAAACTATATAAAAATAATCTATAATACACATGCAGCCTGACTAGAGAGTTTCATGTTAGTCATTGCTATCAAAATGTGCATGGCTATGTAAGTCAAACATTAGGTTACACTACAGTTATTACATTATTCATGGTACTCAGGAAGCTTAGAAATTACATTTCCAGGAATTTCTGGCATAACAGGAAATTTTGGGCGTTGCTGGCTAATAATTATTCATGACTGCATTATTTGTCTAAGACTGCACAGCTTGTGTGATAGTATTCACCCTCATGCTGTCTCACCCCCAACTGTGCTGCCTGGCCCTTCAGAGACCTATCAATATGAATTACAGTATGTGAGAAGCCAACTGTGATGGTATTCCTCTTTGATCTGACAGTGAGTAGAATGCATGAGCTATGCGTCTGCTAGTCTTCAGTGGCTAAGGACCAGTGTTCACTGGTATCATGTGATCTTTGTGACAGTATTCTAGTCCTCATCCACGTTGTTAAGGACCCATGCCTTCAGGTAATCATCACTCACAGCAATACTGTAGATGGTCCTTTGCTAATTATTGCTTTACAGCCATGCAGTCAAACCACCAATTCTAGCTCCATACACTTTGTTTGGTTTTAACATGCACACATCACAAGGATTTGTTTTCTACAATGGATGTGTTTTGTTAGCACAAGCCGAGTTGTCAATTACATTACAATGTCATACATGTATATACTCAAGAAGCATAAAAATTACATTTCCAGGAGTTTCTGGCATGCACAACAGAAAGGTTTGGGCATAATAATGCTCTGGATCTCCTGATGTGATATCATGACTACAATCATGTTTGCCTAATTCAACAAAAGGGGGGCGAGACTACTGTCGGTTTTTGTGTGATAGTATTCACCCTCATGCTGTCTCACCCCCAACTGTGCTGCCTGGCCCTTCAGAGACCTATCAATATGAATTGCATTATAATATTATGAGTAGCCAACTTACTAATAGCATTTCTCTGATCTAACTATGGGCTAGAAGTGACTCCGTTTAGTTGTAGTTGTTGATATTCATGTGATGTACACACTTGTTCTACCAGTGATATATGTTTGATCCTTCCCCACCCTTTTCTAGAACACAATCTAGTATAGTATAAACACTGGAAACACCTATCCTTTTATCAACGATGCCCAACTCCAGCAGAATCATGCTCACATTCAGGAGAGAGATCCTCAAATCAACATATGCAGTGCAGAGAGATGCAAACACTGAAGGTATGGAAAGGATGGAGCCTCAGCTGGGCTAACTTCTGTCTCATATGTAGTCCTCGGAGCATTGTGCAATCCTGCAAACACATCATCAGAGCTATGAAACATCTAAGGAGGAACAGTGCCTACCTTGTTTTTAAATCATAATTCTGCTACTGTGTGGAAATTGTAGGAAGAATAAGCTCCCTAGAAGAACAAGCTCCCTAGAAGAACAAGCTCACATCATTTCCCTACTCCAGAGTTGGTTGAAAATGTAACTGAAGAACATTTAGCTATCATTTCCCAAATCATTTCTCGTTTCCACACAGATGGTGGTTTTCCTGAGATTGTGGCAAAGAACCATGTGTCTGGTGCCGCACCACAATTCCCTTCACATGGCAGAAGATGTGTGATGTGATTGGTCCTAGTAGTTATTAAACTCATTGCACACAATCATGTGTATTGCTATTGTCCTCTTCAGTCATGTCATATATCATTCTACAATGGTGTTATAATATTTGAATTTGGATGTTTTAATAATCCAGAGTTGATTAATCTACATTGATTAACCTCATCTCCCTTTAGTTTGCAAACCCAAATTAAAAGTGTGTTCATTGGGACTACTCATCAGAGGCTAAGGTAGAAGTTCATGATCAATTGAAAACTGCTTATCTGATCACTAGCACTAATCACTAGGTATCATGGAGTTACCACACTCCTTCCAATTCAGGTTCATCAATTAAATTTCTGTGTTCTGTGCTTGGATTGCATATCCAAGTTGTATAGCCCTGATCTCAACAGAAAGAGCCTGACATCTCAAGTCCGCATTCTAGATTAATGTGGACATCGTACTTTATAAATCAAATATTTTTGAGGGTAGTATACCAAACATAAATCAGTACAACAATGTCATATGTAAGTATCAAAAGACTTATTATTACTCTAATTAATTAATAACAGTTTCACCACTGTTTTGTGCCTAGACTATGGATGCTACACAAGTATACTGTATGTAGAGCTTCTGCTTTTGACGCCGACTTATAAATCTGCATGTAGAAAGAGAAATGCTGAAGTGATTAATGGGAAATATGTTGATATCAAGATCATATGCAAGAGGAAGCTGAATTAGTTACTCATAAATATGTTCTCATCTTGCATCAGAGTCTCTTGATACAATGCAATTTCAGTGACTGCATGGCTTCTATAGTTCTAAAGTTTTCTGACCATGTGAGCAGCCAATAGAATGATATCCGTTTGTCTAATATTATGAAGCTGGTTCTTTTTTTTTTTACCGTAGGAGACTGTACAGTCAATTTGTGATAGCTAGTTGTTGATCTAGAGGGAAATCTAGTCCACCGAAATGGAGAGAGAGAGGGTCAGTAGCTATAGGGATATATGGCTGAGGCCTCTACACAGTATGGTAATTACCTTGTAACCATGCAGTCAGACTGCATATCTGTGTGGCTTTAACATTCACATAATAAGATTTGATTATTCTCTTGCATTCTTGAATGGTTCTTCCAGAGGCACAATAGTCATGTTTGACCCTTCCTTGCCCTTTGCTAGAAGATTCAAAGACCATCTACGTAGAGTCTAGCTCAATAGACATAGCATCACATGGATTTAGTAAATTACTGCATGGTTGCCATGGACTACTTTCAATGGTGGCATGCACACACATCTACATGAGGTGTAACCCCCTGTAGGGAGGTATATACCTCCGGTCTTAGAATTAATCTCAAGCACAGGCTGTATTTCGTAGGACATCTGCAAGTGACAGAACCTCAGTTGGGCAGTACTCTTTCACAGTCCTTTGTAATTGGGGGCACTATGTGACTGCTTTATAACACACCTCAAAGCTGCTGTGCTATTCGGTGGCATTGATTTAGCTGTCATGAAGTAATTGGTTTGTATTCAGTATAAGCACTGCATACAGGTTGTTATCATGACGTATCACCTGTGGTTCTGTGACCATCATGTGTACAGTCCTGCCCCAATGGTGTTGGCTGCAGGCAATAAAATACAGCACGTTTCAACTTTGGTGTTGAAAGAGTGAAGGGTTTTTCTTAACAACAGCTACATAAGAGTGATGTAGCATATTACAAACTATAATTATTATAATTTTACAGACTGTCATCATGACATAATTATCACCTGTGGCATCGTCCTGATCCCTCGAATCAGGTGTGTCATTTGTAATCTCTGATGGGGTTTTCTTGACAACAGCTACAAAGAATCATATATGTAGCATATTACACACTATATAATTTTACAGACTGTCATCATGACATAATTATCACCTGTGGCATCGTCCTGATCCCTTGAATCAAGTGTGTCATTTGTAATCCCTGACGGGGTTTCCTTGGCAACAGCTACAAAAGAATCATGTAGCACATTATGCACTGTATTTACAGACTGTCATAATATGACAATTAGCTATCACCTGTGTCGGGTGTGTTGGTTACAATCCCTCTGACAGCCACCTCGCCTTCATAGCTGAAGTAAACAATTGGTTGCATTGAAGTGATCTGTTGTGTTTCAACATCACTCTCATTCCATGAAGCGTCCTGTATGGTACACCGTGGATCGAATGTCGTGGGTTCAACAGCAATCATGGGAGGGATTCGAGTGACCATCAGCAATGCCAGGCGGACACTACTTTTGATGTAGATATCAAATTCCTGCTCTATTGAATTGGTATGTATGAAGTCTTTAACGTCTTCAAACTGTAGAAATAAGTATCATGGTGAATATAGTGCATGCAGAAACTTATGAGAAGTCTGATTGTTACCCTTTGTTCAGCTGGAATATTTCTGCCATGGAATTTTTCCTTCATTTTCTTAGTCTCTTCTTCTACTTTGGCATCAGTCATCTCCATCAGGTCACAATTGTGCAACAGGATGCCATATTCCCTCTGTTTCTCTATCATATTAGCTCGGAAAGCAACTTGATCGTCACGGCAGGAAGTGAAAAGTTCAGTGTGTTTGAAAAGGGGAGCGAACTGTTCTGCTTTCTGCAACAACAAACTGAGTGTAACTAACTATGCATGGTGAGCATGTTGGCATTAATTACAGTGAACTTACTTTTTCCCGTGATGATTGTGATTGAGGCTGTTGATCTAGCTGCAGAGCCTTTCTTGCAAGACGTTCCACCACCTTTCTCTGTACATAGTCGTATATGACCTATACAGGAAGTGATACGATTTATACAGTCATGTCTCCATAATGTGTTGTGCACAATTATCTGATACACAGTTTGTTCATAGGATAGTCAACCTGAAACATTTGGCTCAATAATTTTCTTGTTTGAAGTGATGCAATTTGATTCCGCAGTGCTCTTCTTATGCTCACTGCATCCCCACTGAAGAATTTTTCGAACATCATCTTCACATCTTCATGGCTTTTATCCATGTTTCCAACAACTTGGTGACCCATGATTTGCATGTTTCTTGCTCCACCGAGTTTCCTGTGTAATTAACATGTAGAACATGTGTTTTTAGATAATGGTACGACGGTTTAGTCTAGCCTCATTCCCAGGCCTTCTCACCCCAGCGTTTGTCACTTGCAATACTAATGCTGCAAGCGACAAATGCTGGGGTGAGAAGGCCTGGGAACAAGGCTAGGTTTAGTCCGGGTTGTTCATCATATATTATACCATGGTAATTTAGGACTTTTCGGATTCATATATAGGCACCCCAAGTGTGGGGTTCACACTTTTACATAATGGCCTCTTGCTGTATAAGGTAAAGGTTTGGGACGTGTGAATGCCTACTACTTCTGCTAGGGCACACATGCTGAGTTCGACGCTCCTTCACCGCCTTTGGCGGCTCATGCATTTATACTAAATATACACTTAGGAGATACCTGATTATGTACACTGAACTGTAAGTCATAATTGCGTCACCTGAGTCAGCATAATAGGCAAAAGACTCAGTAATGAGCATAAGAGAATAGAATAATAGGTGAAAGAAAAAGTTTAGTCCGTCAAGGCCTATAGCTACTAGTCAGATCACACTTAGAGTAGCAAGCCTAGTACCTCCACAGATATATTAAGTTGCAGGAAAAGTTGCTTGAAGGATGATCACACAGAAATGTGATGCTGGCTATCAGGTGCTCCTGACATACTTGCTACTCGGTTTGTACGCACTGTCGTTTAGCTATATAGCGTTACCCTAAACGTATACAATATCACTCACTGTTGTCGGTACTGGAGTTCTTTCTGTTGACGGAGTTCCTCCTTTAAATCGTCTCGTTCAGTTCGCGGTTCGACGCGCTTGATCGCCAACTTGGATCCCAACGCTTTTGGTTCTTCCTCCATCTCACGTTCTAATCTATTCGACTCATCCATCGGATTTCTGCAACTGTTAAAGAACAGACGTGAATAAATGTACAATGATACGCAACTCTTTCATCGCAACTAACCAACTCTGTCCCATTTCTAAGTCTTGTAGTCACATTTCAGTAAACAAAGCAACCTTTATACTCAGTTATTATTGGTCACCGTTCTGCGTAAAATATTCATAACAGTGACGACAACCCTCCTCTCCTGCGCTCGCCATAAAAGAACGCGCAGACAGTGCACCGTAACCCACATTGCTATCATGTCCCTTTCAAAGCCGACGACTTCCCGTTTCCCAAACGGTCTGGCTAAGCCTAGTAAAGTTTCTAGGCGTGCAGCCGGCTTCAGACGGGCTTCTGGATTTGTAGCCGCTATCGACTTCGGGACGACCTACTGCTCTGTTGCGTACACTCTGCAACAGGACAGCAAAGAAATCCTTAAACTCCCGATAGATGGACATCACACACGAGTTCCCAATGCTGTTCTTGTGGAGAGGGGAAAGAATACAGTGGAGGCGTTTGGTTACCGTGCGCAGACCATGTTCTCCCAAATGAGACAGAAGGAGAGATTCATCTATTTCGAAAGGATGAAGATGATCCTGTATCATCGAAAAGTGAGTCTATAATTAGGCGTATAATATTAATTTAATAACATACACATTGGGAGTTATAGGTACAGGTATGGGCTACCCTGAATTATTGGACCTTGCGGTCGAAATGTGCGATTGATTCAAGTATCTTGGCAGAGAGAAGACCAAGCACTTGGCAAAGTTGCAGCGGTGCTTATGTATTATCGCACATGCAGTGATGCAGCGCCGTACTCGATCCGCAATAAGTGTGAATTGCATGCCCAACGCATGCAATACACCGCACCGTTCATATCGCCTCGTTCTCAGGCCCCGCCCAGCTTTCCATTGCTTGCAATTCTGCAAGTGACGAAAAGCTAGGCGCGGGGGCCTAGGAAGGAAGCTACCGTTCATGACTAGTGTCAGAGGCGCGAACGACCCCATCGTGAGTGACGCCCGATCATTTGACTTGACAAATTTTATCCCTCGAAAATGACTGCCCCTTGGCAGGAATGACTGCCCACATAACAGTGTCATTGCTTCGTGGACCGGCTAGCGCGCTTGCCTAAACCAAAGACTTCGCATTGGCAAGGGTAGCTAGGTCTTGTGCATGGTTTTGCAGCTTCTTCCTCTTCACGTACATGTACTTCGGAATCTGGACTTAGCTATTAAGCTTACAAATTACATTACATTAGACACAGCTGGGTGGGAAGTACACCTTACCGGACTATACCTTTTGTGCACCCCATTTGTAACACAACCCTACAGGATGTGAGCAGGACCACACCTGTCAGTCCCATCAACAGTGACGAGGAGTACTACCTGGTGGATGTGGTGGCATTAATCCTCAAGTACCTCAGGGACACGCTTTATGATTGTCTCCGTATGAATGGTATTGACAATGTCCAATTCGATTGGGTGGTGACTGTTCCAGCAATCTGGGACATTCGTGGAAAGCAGATGATGAGAGAGGCTGCTTACAAGGTAAGTAGCTACATAGTTATAGGTTTTCTCTAGTCAATTGCAAACTCCTGATCTAGTATTATAGTGTGTTAATTAATTAAGGTTAAAATTCTCATTCAGGCTAGCTAACAGGAGTGACATAAGGGCGTGTGGGAAGAGTATAAACTAGCTATAGAGAAAGTTATTGATCATCGTACACAATTTAAATTCAGATGCACTAGCACATCATGCTGTGCGTTCTAAGTTAGATGCTGCTCTCTCGTTTGGCTCTGGAGTTAGCTATAACCAGTCAAAGATAAAATTCTGAAGCAGATAAATTGTTGGACACTGCTCCCCAATGCTTCTCTGAAGCAGTTTTCGGCAAGACTTGTGCAGCTTGGATAAGACCCTTCTGCTGCACGCCTGAGGTTTGTTGTTGTGGCTGCCTCAGGTGCTGAGGGGTGTTATTTGATTGTTGACCACATTTCGACATCTTTGTTTGATCGGACAGTGGATTTCACTGAGTTTTTAGTATGGATGCTGCCAACACCTCTTTAGGGCTGTGATAAAGAAATCTCTGGAATGTGCAGTTTCTCAGCAGCACAATGGTACAAGTCCATTGTTCACATGTTGCGTACTTCTTGAGATGGAGCTATTCTTCATCTGTCCATCCAGTCACTCGACTATAGAAGAATTGCTCCATGTCGAGAACTACACAACATAATTATGAACACCAAACATGTACCATTGTGCTGCTAACAAGCTACACATACCGTAATTTCTGCATCATGACCCTAAAGAGGTGGTGGCGGTGTCTGTTCTAAAAACACGATGATATCCACTATCCGATCAAAATTAATAATTGCTCTACTTATGTCTATATAGATTCACTAGTATTACCCAATGGATAAGGATATAAACTCAGTTGTCTGTGGATTCTAAATTGCACCTGTAACTCCGGGGTTGTAGCTAAATCAGGGTGGGGACACAGGGTATGTTTGCGTTGCACAAAAATTGTGCGTATATTATGAGAGAGGGACAGGAGCTCCTGTCCCCATAATTATTATACACACGCAATTTTTGTCCTCTAGAAGACTCTGATATAGTGATTGCTTTATAATATACTTTACTCTTATCCCACTCTCCAAAACTAATTGGCCTAAGACCAAGAATGCAGGTTGCTAGGATCGTGAGATTTGCAAATGAACTCAACTGCAATTGCAGAAATTTATATGCTATGTCTTCAACTGCTGACCCATGCATGAAGGGCAATTAATAACTCCAAAAACATTTCTTTATCCCTCCAGGCTGGCTTGTGCTCTTCCTCTCCGAGCTGCAACCTTATCCCTTGCAGCAAGTCCAGAAAGTTGGAGAGGCCCATTGAGAATGCCCCAGATAGATTATCTCTTGCCTTGGAGCCTGAAGTAGCCGGGCTGTATTGCCAGAATAGTGGCGAACTTCACGTCAAACCCCGACACTTTACGGTTCTGGATATTGGAGGAGGTACTGTTGACATCACCTCGTATCATGTCGACAGAGAAGGTCGCATCTGTGTGAAAGATAAGGCCAATGGCAATGATTGGGGAGGAACACGAGTCAATGAACAATTTAGCAAGTTTTTGCAGACCGTTGTGGATGACCGAGATTTCAGGCAGTATCTACACGTCCCCGATGCACAATTGCAGCAGCAGCACAAGGCTGACCTCAACAAGCTGATATACGAAAGCTTTGAGGAGCAGAAGATATTTTTTGGTGACGAAGATAATGATGAAAAGAGAAATCCAGCAGAGATAGTCCTCCCCAAATCGTTTGTGAAGTTCTACAAGGAAGAGAAGCTGGAAAAAGCAATCAATGAAAAGCACCGCGACATAGCCGAGCTGGATGGAAATTTACTCTATGTGGAGCCACAGAAGATGAAGGAGTTCTTCCAAGCAGCAATCGAGCATATTAGCCGTTATGCATTCCTCGCACTTGAAAGGGTCAAACAGGAGGTAGGAAAGCTGGAGGCCATATATCTTGTCGGAGGGTTCGGAGGGTGCAAGTTCGTCAAGAAAACGATCCAAGATATCATGCAAGGTCGATATGGTCAGCAACTTGAGGTTTTTGTACCAGTTGAACACAAAGTGGCAGTTGCTTGTGGAGCTATCAAATTTCGGCGTAACCCTGAGATCATCTGGGCCCGAAAAGCTGAGCTTACATATGGAGATGTTGTCAATAGTCCATTTGATCCTGACATCCATGATCCTGCTTACAAGACAAAGAATGAAAAAGGAAAGGATTATTGTAGGGGTCTGTTTCGGCCATTTATGGAAATCGGTGATACGATCCGTGCCGACGAAGTACTTCAGACTGGTTCTGTCACCCCATTCAGGAGTAGCATGACCAGCATGGCATTCACCATCTATTCGTCAACTGAACGTAACATCTGGTATGCGAGAGATAAGGATGGAAATATTGTATCTGGGTTAAAAGAAGTTGGAACATTGGATTTTGACTTGCAAGACATTCCTGGAGAGAAGGATGACAAAAGTGTCGTTCTTACCGTTGACCTAAGTCAAACCGAAATACAGCTCAAAGCTCACCATGAGAAAACGAAGAAAGAAGTGAAAGTGGTTCTCGATTGTCTTTGACTGCATTGACATTTGTGAGTTTCTTTCCTGTAGCTACTAGTTATCTTTAGGAGACTGTAGACTGTTAGTTGTATACCATCTAGTAAGCACGCCCTGTTTAGCATTTGACTTTTTGCTACTGTAGTGCAGCGAATACATTAAGATTTTAAAGTTTGTGTGTCTGTCTGTCTATCTGTCCGTCTATGCGTGATGGAAGTGGGATGTTCGTGGGGCGGGACTAGACTAGTGACGTGCGACCTTCATACTTCAATTTACTGAACCTCAAACTCCGCAAGGAATGTTCGAGAACATTGGGCATGGGCTGAAATCTTCCAGAACAGCTGGAAGTGTCCTAAGGTCCAATCCTTATCTAATCTTTTATTAACCAGTGTATGGTTCAGTTCAACTTCAAGTGAGCGCTTTCTGTAGCCGAAAGCTGTCAGTTCTCCTACACAACAAGAGTTAACCAATAATTTGCAACAAACTTTGCCTATAGCAGGCCTCAAGTACTTGCAACTTGAATTACACTGTACACCTCAAAGAGATGTTAAAATGCCAACCTTCTTTGTACTCCTTCCTGATATGTTTCAACTTGCTGTCCAACTCCGAGATCTGTAACAGCCAAAAAAGCACCAAAAAGCGAGCAAAATGCACCAACAAGTGAGCAAAACGCACAAACAAACGAGCATGTGCATTGCGAGCATGTGCAAACGGAAAATGTACTTAACACGCTCCATTCGATAATACACACTCCATCCACTCACTTACTTTTTGGCGGGTAGTGCAGGGTGTGATCTCCAGCCCGCTGTGGCTCATACCCGTCCCAGGCCGACCTGTTTTGAGATCAACCACTTTCTGTATCTGAGCCACAGCAGGCCAAGCAACTTCAGATTCTCACCCAAAATTGTCCTCCTTAGGTGGTTCACGCACCCGTACCTCTAAGCACAGCTAACTCCCGGTCCCACTCACCCAGGCTACTAACACCTACCTGAGAACCCTGCACTTTTCACGCTAAAAGCGGAGACTGAGTGAACAGGGTGGGTGGGCGGGTGAATCCTCAGCTCATCAGAACCCAGCTGCAAACTGCTCGAAGACTGATCACTTACAATGTAGTTAGCGCCTAAATCTAGAAGTCCTTGTGATCCTTGTCCAATCACAGTAAGCCACCCCACCGTCCTCGTGATCCTTGTCCAATCACAGTATGCCACCACTCTACATCCTGTCGTGTGTTAACATCATTTAACTATCATTAAATTCCCAATTGTGAGCAGGCATGCGCATGTGCCAACGTTGTAATGGGGATGAGACTGCTACGAATTCTTGCATTGATTTTTGCTACTAACGGCGCGGGAACGTGAATCAGGAACGTGAATTAGGAGCGTGAACGTGTAACATGATGCTGTTTCTATAGCACCTTTGGAACCGTAACTGATGCGAAAGTATAGCTAATCTATATGACTCAAAGCATGAAAAGATAATCTTATAGGTACTCTAAACTTTATCGAGATATAGTTTAATGGATTGCCCACCTCAGCAATCGGGCTGTGGCAACTGAGGCATGTGAGGGAGCTCCTTTCTTTGGTCCAAGGATGCTCGTGAGAGGCTTACGGTCTGTCACATGTAAACTTCCTGCCAAACAGGTAGCTAGGTATGAACTTCTGCACACCGTATAGCTAGCTACCAGACTGAGAGCCTCCTTGTCAATCTGTGAATGGTTCTGTTCACTGTGAATGGTGGCGGTGGCGGTGCCCAACGAAGAATCTTGGTGTTGTTTCTTGTGCTGTCCGTCCAAAGGCTGGATGCCAGAGCGTTCGCAAGGCAGACAATTGCTACCGTTCATTGAGTCACAGGGACGGGCCCGGACACAGGTACTTACTGACCAGATCTCCCACGGGCCCTAGCGAATTTTTTTTGTGGACTTAGTCTCTGGCAGATCCACCAACTACGCATGCGCAGATTAGTACGACACACCCCATAAGCACAATGGTGGGGCAAGGTATGCACACAGGACTGTCCTGAGAAGGAACGGCTGAACAACTGCTGGTGAAGCTGTAAACAGAAGCGATGAAGCTGTCATGAGGTACAGTGATGGATATTACATGGATTGAGTATGATTTCCCGCCATTTCTGTTCCAAAGTACTAGCTACTGTACTGAGGTTCAAATCACTCTATCGACTTCCTACCTGGTAGTTGAGTCCGGTAGATAAGTCTGCATTCGCTGATATTCTCATTGATGCTGCATATTACATAATTTATTGTACTCAGTATACAAGATTGTAGTGGAAGTATAGTCTCGGTCACCACACTCGTGCACAGCGGAGGAGTCTGGTTGACTGCCCATGATATACGACTTGTTCTGAGGTGGCCGATAAGTAGCTGCAAACCACAGCGCTTCCATATACGGCACATTTTTCCCAAGGTATTAAGTGCACTAAACACGCAAGCAGATTAGTAATAAGCATGCCGTATAAAGAAGTGCTGTGGTTGCACCTAAGAACAAGTTTTATGTCGTCGACCAGACTCCTCTGCCGTGCATGAGCGAGAGTCTGGTAAGTCGCTGATAGTCTGTACTATATTCGGGATCCATAATTTGAAAGTGCAGAGCAGCCTTCTCCCATGGAGAACTTGAATGGTAGAAGCAACGAAATTGCAGTGTATGCTTCCCCGCCATTTCTGTTCCAAAGTACTACTGTACTGACATTTCTCAGGGTTCAAATCATTCTTGACTTTTTTTTGACTTGACCAAATTTCTCTAGTCTAGCAAGAAGGGTTGCTTGGAGGCACAGGCCTATGTGACAAGCTCCCCATACAGTACAGGAGAAAAACAAAAACACAACAAAACACCCAGATACACAAACATAATATAAAAAAATGAACATACAACTCCCAGCTATAACACAGTACGGAGAACAAGACAAACATTCATTCTATCGATTTCCTACCTGGTAGTTGAGTCCAGTAGACAAGTCTGCATTCGCTGATGTTCACACATAGTGCTCAGTATACAAGAAGTTATGTAGTTGCCTATAGCTAAGTATATTCTCAGTCACCACACTCACACACAGCGGAGGAGTCTGGTCGACTGCCCATATAGCTACGACTTGTTCTGAGGTAGCCGATAAGTAGCTGCGAACCACAGCACTTGCATATACGGCACGGCTTTTTTCCAAGGTACACTACCCGCAAGCATATTACTAATAAACGTGCCGTATGAAGAAGTGCTGTGGTTTGCACCTACCTAGTGTCAGAACAAGTCATATGTTGTCGACCAGACTCCTGCTGTGCATGAGTGAGAGTCTGGTACCGAGACTAAGTCGTTGGTAGTCTGTACTATATTCAGGATGCATGATTTGAAAGTGCAGAGCAGCCTTCTCCCACTGTAGGAACTGAGTGGAACTGTACTGTGAAGTTAGTTGCACTGACTAGGAATACGTGTCCGCATAATTGCCTTGCGCGCACGCCGTGGCCGCATGTGCAGCCTGGCCATGTTCTTACGAGTATGATAGATCTCTAGCTAATTGTGAATTTGCAAGTGTGGACTCGGCTGTTCGACTCCACATGTAGCTGCTCTAGCTCTGCAAGCCCTGAAGGCCCCGCTCGCTTGTACCCTAGCCTCTGGCTACGCGAGATTATTGTGGAGTTGCAGATGTCGACTGGTCGACTGTTTGACTCCATACGTAACTGTTTGACTCCATATGTAGCTGCTCCAGCTCTGCAAGCCCTGGAGCACCGCACGCTCGTCCACTCATGTGTTTATCAAGGTTGTAGTTCCCGCACCGTTGAGCCCTTGCAGCAAATAAAACTCAATTGGCCGGCAGGAAACCCGCTACATTCCTATCAACATTCCTGAGCGTGACATATTCCGGTACGTACGTACGTACGTACGTACATACGTATATAGTGAGAAATAGATCCCCCATTCAGAGCCTCGCGCTAATGCGCTCGGTAATTATATTGCATATACACATTGCTCAATTGTTAATTACACATGTATGTATCCTGTCACATGATGGACTCTAGGTGGAGTTGACATCTATGCAACACCCACCTTTAATAGTGGGGGGGGGGGGGGGGGGGGGGGGGGGGGATGATGGTGAATCCACGTGCACAGTTGTGCATGCCTCAGGGATATTGATATACTGTGCAAATTGTACCACAACCTACGTGGGCCCCTTTCAGAACGTTATGCTTCATTCTAGGCTACAGTTACTGATTCAGTTTCTCATGAATTTCGTACTTTACACAGATGGCTTGTTGACTGGCACCAACCTACTACCTGGAGTAGAACGTAAATCAGTTTGGCCAGTGTGGGTGACTGAAGGCATACAGGACTGTTTGCAAACACTAATAAACTAGTGCATACATGGTTGAGATGCCTCACAGGAAGCAATTTGGCAGTTTCAGAACATAACCACGAGTGATAGCGAGTCTCTGTGAATGGCGAACGTCAACTTCATTCTGCCTGCCAAGTCTCTTGCAATCAGCCGCTCTGGCAGTCTCCCTCCTCACCTCATCAGTTCTCCCTCGATGTCGCTGCACTCTTTGCCTTGACAATCGTCGTCTCCTGTCAGAAACCGTGCGGGGGGGCTGTGGTCCAACACGTAATTTACGTGCGGGGCCACTTCCAATGTGTTACAGACAAATATAGTCGCACTAGCTCAGATTCGACCTCCACACTGCACGATTAGTTGCCTCGCTTCCCGCTCGGCAATTATGATTTAGAGCCCATCATGTGTACATGAGCATGGTGTAGCTATATGGATGCAGTACAACTGACAAAATACAAACAGAATCTGAGACAAATGAATGACTACCGAGACAAGGCAGTTGAGTTTAGTTTGGGGTCCAGGCCAAGTTCATGGGGACTCAGCAAATACCAGCTACTTCTGTCTCTGCTATCAAACACTTATCCACTCCAGACTCCTTTCTTGCATGCACAGGGCTGCATGTTCGAATTGCACATTTGTGGGTGTGGTTAGGGTTGGGTTACCATTTTGCGCATGCGTAGTTGATGGATCTGCCAGAGACTAAGTCGAAAGTACGTCCAAAAAAAATTCGCCCGGCCCAAGAACGTAAGGGTATATGTATTAGGCGGGTGTGCATTAGTTTCCGGAAATCCGAAACGTTTCCATGCTCGTGTGACGCACACTTTATTGAGTTGCTAGAACGAGGCTACACTGGCCCATGGGCGCCCAGGCCTCCCCCCGCCATATTGTCAACGTGGGAATGGCCTGGGAATGGGACTAGGGTGATGGATAAATGAAGAGAATGTTCTGCCATCTATTTTCAGCTTTGACGGGCCGGGGGGATCGAGGCTATGTAGTCTCGTGGGGCAGACATTCACAGTGCACAGTGGGAGGGGAAAAGAACGTCTAGTTAGCCTGGGTTTGCAGATATCTAAGTTTTGGCAGTTTTGGGTGCAACTTGACTGATGCATAGTGAAATCATGATGATTTAAAGTTCAGTTTCATCCCAAATCAATTTGTCCAACAGTGCGACCTGTCAACCTCATCGATGTCAGCCCAAGGGTGGAGGAAAGGAATGTCTTTTTGGATGTTCGGACGGACCATCCTCTCGAGTGTGCTATCAGGCTTGCTGAGATGACCTCTGACCTGGAGGACTGTGAGTGCACACTATAGACACCAGGATTGTAGGCTCCTATGTACGTGTGGCAATGGTTGTAGCCCACTCTGCATTCATATAATATACTGTATGCCCTGTTCGAGAATATGAACTAGTCAGCTGTCAATTTCAGTGAGAAATGCTGTAATATTGCAGCTTTTCTCTCCTCTTAGGTTCGTCAAACTCCTTTACATTCAGAAATGTGGCCCCGATGACAACAAATTTTATGTTTTGCGTGTGGTGGCTATGATTGATGATGGTATGAGGAGTGTACTTAGGAGACGGATTTGGATGCCTGGTGAGATCACTAAATAAAATTAAGGGTTGGTTTCATTTGCTTTTTGGTATATTCCCTGTCGTACCATAAGCATTTACCACCATGTAAATGTCACGTACAGTAAGTCGCTAGGCCAAAACTGTGCAAGCTCTGTCACTGTCAGGCACAGATTGTCATGAGTGTGAAGGCTTCCACGTCACCTCTGGAGTTACATAACTATAGTGTACTGCAGTAGCTAAATAATAACCTAGTTCTAAGTCGGTGGCTAGGTTGGCCGGCGCCAACAGCATACTATCGCAAACTATCAACTACTATTGTGACTTCGCTAACTTTCAGCAACTCCTCCATGGCTAAAAAGCATGCAGTTAACTGCCAGCCTGCATACTATTATGATTGTTGATCTATGTTTCATGTGCACGCACACAGCTACTCATAATATGTGTACCGTACATCTCATCAACAACGGAGTGACTATCAGTGGGAACAGCGCTACCGTGGAGTTTGACAGCACGGGACCTAGCAATGCTTTCCTGTGCAGCCTGGACTTTGCCGCACTCATTCCATGTGAGTATGTGGGGGGGGGGGGGGGGGGGGGCAGCCATATTTAACACTGTGTAACTGCATGTTTGTTCACACACTACAGGTTCAGCCATATTTAACACTGTGTAATTGTTCGTTCACACACTACAGGTAGCAGCCCCCATACCTTCCCTGGCCTCTCGGTAGGGAGACACCGTCTGAAGATTGTGCCAGATGGCTGTGGCAATAATTGTCACGCAATTACCACAATATTTGTGGTGTGACATATGTCAATCCTTCAAACAATCTCAGCTTCAATGTTTAGAAAAAGGAGTGATAGCGAGCAGTAGTATGTTTCAGCAACCTAGCAATCTCCCTTTTTGTTTTTGGCTACAATATTTCAGAATCTGTGTTCACATGCATTCATGCTTGCTTGTGTAATAAGTATGAATAGTTGCACTGACAGATGCTTTGTTCTTCTTTGAGATGATTGGTAAAGAATTGGTTTATAGAGCACAATGCTGTACCGATCACATTTCAACAATGGCCATATGTATTTAAACCCCCCCAATCCATGAATTCTAGTGTATCCTTACAACTGAAGACTACATCAAGCAGATATATTAATCCCTGATACACTTGTACACGGCCAACAGGAGTCACTCCTGGCCAGTGTAGCTAGTCTTGATCCTTATTGTTAGGTGTTACAGACAGCAAAACCACACATTCCCAAAATAATCCATAGCTCATTAGTGCTGGAGACCAGACCCACTGTCTGCATGCATGGTGAGACATTAATCCTTGTCATACATCCTTTAACATTTCACATCGAATTGCTGCTTGCATGGTACCACTGAACTGTACGTTGTAACTAACTGGTAACTAACCGATATCAAGGCATGCATGCGCCTACTAGCTCATGCAACGTTACTGCCCTAGCAACCGTGACCACAGTAACCAGCACGCATGCGCATCCCTGGATAAGTTCACTTCCGCTCATCACCACACCCCTTCAGTGCTCGTTCATGTTAACTTAGTTTAACCCTGCGTGTTAAACTGCATCATATGATTAAATCAGCATGCATGCAAGTGATTGTTTACAGCTACAGGGCATGGTCTCTTAAGGTATTCGTGCCTAAAACTAGGCTACAGGACTACGTACAGTATAGCTAGTGGCCATGCGTAAGACATGCATCAATGCGTTAATGGCAAGTGATGTATATACCAATGGTAACTTCAACTCGAAACGTGTTAGGAACAACTGTGATGCATTCAGACCTATTCTGCAGGATGTGAGGTCACTGGTAGCTAAGCTGGTAGTACCTGGTCTTCAACATCGTGGTGCTACTGCTTTATTTTGGTTCTATTTCTATTCTTATTATTCACTGAGCTAATACTCATCATTGCAAGAGAGGGCAGATCGAGTACTGTCGGTTGTTCCAATAACTGCTTCCTGTAGATGTGAACAAAACAGGAACAGTGCTACAAAATGTCAACAGGAACTGCAACATGAAAGTGAAAATATAAGCAGAATGATGTTAACATGGTCAAAACATCCACAGGAGCTTTAATAGTGTGTGTGTGTGTGTGTGTGTGTGGGGGGGGGGGGGGGGGGGGGGGGGGGGGGGGGGATGATGGTGAATCCACATGCACAGTTGTGTATGCCTCAGGGATATTGATATACTGTGCAAATTTCGTACTTTACACAGATGGCCTGGCTTGTTGACTGGCACCAACCTACTACCTGGAGTACAACGTAAATCAGCAAGCAACATTTTGGCCAGTGTGGGTGGCTGAAGAAAGAAGATGCATACAGGACTGTTTGCAAACACTAATATGATTTTGAGCCCATCATGTGTACATGAGCATGGTAGTAGCTATACGGATGCAATACAAAATACAGACTGAATAGACAAATAAATGACTATCAAGACAAGGTAGTTGAGGGGTTCCAAGTTCAGTTTCGGGTCCAGGCCAAGTTGATGGGGATTCAGCAAATACCAGCACCCAAACTCCTTGCTTGCACAGGGCTGCCTGTTCGAATTGCACATTTGTGGGTGTGGTTAGGGTTGGGTTACGGTTTTTGCGCATGCGTAGTTGATGGATCTGTGATCGAGAGACTAAGTAGAAAGTACGTCCCAAAAAAAAAATCTCCAGGATCTGCATGACAACCTTCTGTTATTGAGATGCAGCATTCCTGGGTAAAATGAGCTGAACTGATATGACACTATTATGGTGGAGTGTGATGAGTGGTTATATAGGAGTGCATAGGTCTGACGTATGGTCCCCGACAGAAGATGAACAGTGCATGGCTTTACAGCAAATATCCTCTCTGCATGTATTCTTGTACATTCATACTGTACATGCTATAGCACTGATGTGCCTCTATCTTCTTTTGTTTATGCTAATGGTATTGTATACGTCATTTATGCTAATGGTATTGTATACGTCATTTATGCTGACTATAAGAAAGTCTAAGGTATTATTATTACAGCTGAATTCATAATTGGTTTATATTTTACAGATGCCTAATTCGTACCATTTTCACGGCACGATGAGATGTAAGTGGCATTCCCATGTTTCACTGCATTGGAATGCCCCGTTTTCACATGAATATGACATTTGCATGAAAATGGGGTTGTGCAAATTCCATGGGTTACCCATATGGGACTGATTTAAGTCACCCTACCCATGCCCATGGGTGTCTCCATGGGATTGAGTTAAGTCACCAAGCACGACACTCTTAGTGGAAATGAAACTCAAAGTGGTGTTTGGAAAGACACAGTGGTTCCAGGGTTAGACAAGTAAGTATGATGGAATGACCGGAATTTACTTCCCATGTGATGGTGAAACTGGGTAAGTGCATCCAAATGACAAGGACGGGAAGTTAATTTGTTTGCTAACTGCAGGCATCATTGTTATATCCCTATCCACTAGTATGAGCTGAACTTTAGTGAGCACATGTATAGGTTATTGCACTCAAGCAGGATTTAGAGACCAAGGGCGAACCCCGAGGTGATTATAAGTGCCTCCCGAACAGTACCAGGCTTAGAGCTTGGGTTATATCTTTCAGTTTCTCTGCATGAGATATGAGGTGTCTCATTACATCTTTATTTAATCTCCATTACAGAAATCAGCAATGTACTAATTATTAGTGACTTATTATTCTTGCTAACGTAATTACATTTGTGATTCAATTTCTTTAACTTGACACACAGCAAAGGACACACGTTAATTAGCATGCAGTTTGCTAATACTGAACATAAATATACGGCGATAATTGTATAAAATATCATTGGGTAGGCCATTTTGCATTAATGAGGTACTAGGAACAAAGGAGTATTGCATTGGTACTTAACAATTTTGCAGTTCATGTTGGAGTTCTCATGACCATTCCAGTGACTTGGTAATTGGCTGGCACTAATGGAGTGAGACGACAGGAGCACACTCCTTATATTACTTGACTTAAGATCTACCCACAATAAATAGTGTGTTGTGTATTATTCATAAGACCATTTGAAGTCATTCTCTGGGTAATTGGCAGGGACTTACTCTGATGATGTGGGATGACAGGGGCATACTCTTTCTTGACTTGATATAAGATGGTCCCTGACTCCCTGCACTATAAAATTAATAGTTGTGTGGTCTGTTACTCATGGGATCATGTTATGTCATTCTATGAACTTGACTGGGTATATAATTGGCAGGGACTTACTCTGATGACATGAGACAATGGGCATGCTCTTTAATGAAATGGTCCTATGAGTACATGTAATACGCATTATATATCTTCATGGCAACTTAAGTCAACTGTAGTGACTTAAAATGCTCCCATGGGTGTCCAATTAATATTAAAAGGGTTCTGGTAACTTAAATCAATCCCACGAGACACCCATGGGATGTTCTACAATTTGAAGTCAATTTCTAGGCTATCAGAAAATGGGAATGATTCGAACTGGGATGCCCATTTCACTTGACACAGGCATTAAATCCTTGACCCCAGCAGCCCGAATAGATCATCTATGCACGCCAGACAGAATATGAAAAGTGGTGCAGCGTTTGCAGTATCCCGTCAGCGATATTTGGACAACTAGCTATAGGTCACTAAGTGGTTATTGGTCAGGAAGTAAGTAGGGCGATGGTTATGGCCAGGGCCAGTTCTAAATGCGCATGCGTGCCCGGTACCTATACTTAAACTATGTACTTCCTGCCGGACCAATAATCACGTCGGATAGTTTTACTGCTGTACTGTTCATTGTCCAAACGTTGACCAAAAAAAAACTCATGGCACATGCAGGGGATTGTTGGTTAGTTGAAGTTTGTGTCATCGTATACATTTATGCAAATGTATACATCTGTTCACTAACAGGAGCAGAAGGAATGTGACCGAGTCGAGAGGGCTACAAGCAGACAAAGATCAAGAATGCGAGCAGATGGGGGAGGAACTAAGAGCGTTGGAATCCAAGCTGGAGGCGAATGAAATGGAGCACAACAGACTACAAAATGAGTACGAGTTAAAGCTGAAGGAGCTCCGTGATAACAAACAAGAGCTCCAGCATGCTCAGCAGTGAGTAATACTGTAGCACATAATACGTCGTTCCGCTGTGACACCTATATATCGGTTTCGTTTCCGCTGTGGCTACTTGTCAACAGTTTGGGATGTACAAATGAAGGAGCAGTTGCTCATACATGTAGTTATGTAGACACTCCAAGTATACCCCAACCGTTAACCGCACTTGACGCTGGACTTGACGCGAACACCAAACGTGCACACCAACGTACTAAAGTGCTACGCTCGATGCAGAAAACTCGTACTATTCCCCCATGCGCTTCTGCCTCCACCGCACCGGTGTATAGGTGTAAGAAACGTTTAATACTTAATTGATGAGTTTATGACTGACTGAACAGGGCTAGTGGACTGCCGCGTCACGAGCAGAATTAAGAACTAAATGTTCATAACAGATTCATAGTAAGTTACTAACAAGCTATAGCTGCATGTAAAAGATCTTGGACTTGCAGGACTGCATGGGTTATAGTTATTTGATGTGCTGACTCAGATTGGCATTGCCACTCAAGGTACTTTAGTAGTATTCCCCCTCCCACCACCTCCTCCCCTTTACCGCAGTATGAATAATTTTATTTGTGCAATATATATAGCTATACACACTCAGCCAACACCGTGGCTTACTAGCCTCGTTCCCAGGCTCTCCCACGCGCAGACAAAAAGCGACGAAAAGCTGGGCGGGGCCTGGGAACGAGGCTAGTGGCTTACAGGTCATTGTGTAAACACTGATAGCTAGACCAACAATAAACTTATAGTGCTAAGAGTGATTTGGCAAAAGAGCATGGTAATGTCATCTCTGCTAACTTGCCACATGTACCTGCATGAAAGACGACTATATAGACAACAAACAATAACTACAACAACAATATTTACTTACGAGCTGGTTGCAGGATATAGCTAAAAAGGTTAAACAGTGATATTATCTCTGGTTATTATTATTATAGTGGTTTGTATGACCTTAAATTGTTGAAACCTGGCAAGCAGGAAAACTCTTGCGAGGAGACTGGTGCTGACGACTTCTTAATCCAATGTGGTATATGCATAACCACAGACCCATGGCATAGTTTGGGGTGAGCCTGAGTAGTGACTATACTGGTATATCTGTCTGTAACAAGAAATGACACGACATCAACTGCAAATAGCCACCTATATTTACCATGCAGTACTGACAATTAACTGTAGAGTGTGGATGCACTGGACAGGTGATTACGAATATAAGCATTGTGGAAGCATCGAACACAATTATAAAGTTCTAAGCAGCTTCTCCAATCAAATAGCTAAGTCAATCATCTCATGAGCCACTAGATCAGTTGTACTTTGTGCACTACTTTGTGGTGCTATATATATAATATCTCCATTGATATTTCTCTTTCTAGATGCAGGTTTACAAGAAGCTGTTGTTGTTGTTGTCAACTGCTGTAGCCTCCATATAACATAGGCCCGGTGTAAAAACAGTGATGAAAGATAGTCCAGTCATTTCATATGTGTTGAACTGGTTGAGGTTGGGTACACAACCGTCAACATTATTCACTTCAAATTTGTGATGTATAAACTTAGCCTCGTTCCCAGGCCCACACGCGAAACGCGTTCCGCATGTGTGCCTGGGTACGAGGCTAGTATAAACTCTATGATGCACGTGCAGTAGATCTAACAATGCACATGCACTCACATTCATAATAATTATTATGTCTCATAAGCTCTCATGAGCTGGCTGCTCCTGGCAGGTGACATAAAGTTTGATTGATTGATTGATTGATTTATGCAGACCACCCTGGATATTCAGTTAATTTGTGCCTGAGTCAGTACGTATTAAGCGCCCATGGTTTGGAACAGGGGGATGGGCGCTAGATACGTACTCAGACTAATTAGGCATGCAGTATCCGCCCTCCCATTCAGCACTGAACAAGCCCTGTGGTAAGCTCAGCTGCTGTGAATATCAATGACCGGCTATGAATATATAAGTCCCTTGATCGCGCGTCCTGGGAAATGCAGCTCAAGACTTTTGTGATGGGTGGGCCCTTACTACACTCCCTAACTTTCGCGTGAAGAGGGGGTGGGCGCTTGATGCGTGATGGGCGCTTGGTTCGTACTCTGCGGTAAATGCAATGGTACAATGATAAGGAGTGCTTGAATGTGCCAATGGAATTGCTCAGTCTTAGACTAGCTATGTGTGTGCAAGCTATTAATGACCCTGTTTGCTTCCTTTTACACTCAGCAAAGAAGACTATTTAGTAGCTAGGCTAGTATTTTGTTTATTGATTAGATCAGAGGAATGCGAAAAGGGAAATACAGGTATTTCAAACACTAAGTCAAGGAGTAGCTAGTAAGTGCAATAAGTGCACATTTGTCTACAAAATCAAAACACACACAGTAAGCTTAAACCACACAGCTAGCTTGATGCTGCTAAAGGAACTACTGTCTGTCCGAGCAGTGAAAATTGCTTTTGTAGCTATAGCTAGCTACATATGGGCATCTATAGTTAGCATGAATCGTCGGACCCCGATAACGATTTGATGCAGTTCGAGCACTAGGCCAGCTGCTTCCCCCAAGCAGAGGATGACGCGTCATCCTCTGCTTGGGGGAAGCAGCTGGCCTAGTGCTCGTGGATATTGATCTGCTAGAGAGAAAAAAGGGCTGTAGCTAGCTAGCTAACTTGTGACTTGTATGCTGGTAGTACTACTCTAGTTTAGCTAGCAGCTATGCTCGAAGTGGCTATTGATCTGGCAGGAAGTAGATTAGGGCCAGGGCTGTTTCTAGATGTGCACACATTTCCAGAACCTATACCTAAAGTATGTAGCTATTTCCTTCCGTACCATGAGAAACCACTGACCAGGTAACCGTGGAACTAGCACCCTGGAACCGACAGCTTTACATCCAAAGGATGCGGTGTGAACTGTATCAGGTGAAAAACACCTTCACGAACACACATACTCATAGGGATAGAGCTGAGTTGACTCCTAGCCCAGCAAGAAATCTCATATGGCCATGAATGGTGGGATTCACTGCAACCGCTTTCGATTAGCTAGCTGAGTCGAATGCTAGGCCACTAGCCCTCCACTGTGCTTTTGCAATTATTGGTGGGGTGTTCAAATACAGTAGCAGTTACTTAGTTAGTGCACTGTGACTATATTAGTTCCAGTCATCGGGTAGCCTAGCTACTGTTTGTAACTTAGTCCAAGAACTGCTAGGCATTGCTAGAATCCCAGGGACCGTAAGTGTTCTGTAATCTGACCCCTATTTCCCTTAAGCTGGCCACTTCGCATACTGCAATTTATCATAGCTAGTAGGGGGAAAATTCAGTATGCAGCTGGCGCATGGCTTCTTCTGCCGCGCCGGTCGTTGCCAGATTGTGTGATGTCATAAGGTAAGGATTTCCAGACAGAAATCCAGGAAATGTGTGCGTTAATTGGGGCGAGTCATAAGCTAGCCGCCTCTACAAGTTGGCCGGGACAGAGCTGACGGATGCAGTCAGAGTCTGCTGAAGTATTCACTAAGACTTAACGCATCATTTTGAAAGGTGAGTTTTCCTTACTCATAAGATCATGTAAGATGGGGCTAGCTAGCTTAGCAGTAGTATAGTATGGGACCCGTCGACGTCATCAGGAACAAATTTATAGTGGGGCCCAATTTTCCCTTGACACCGGTAACCTAGACCGTTCGCAACGGGAGGAAGGTCTGGGCACGTACCTACATAGTATAGTCTCGTGCCCAGACGTCCACGCCCACTGGCCAAGAGCGTCAGGCGATTTCTTGTCACACATGGGGTGTCACCATAGAGAACTCGGAGAATGCATCACATTGTGGGGCGAGCGTGAGCAAGTGCAATGCAGAACAAGTATTTGCAGTCAGTCAGTCAGTCAGTCAGTCAGTCAAATTTTAATGTCCCCTGCCAATGCAGCCAGTCCAATGTTGCATGACTGAGGTGACTGGCTATCAGACACACATGTGCACAACACAGGGACCTATGGGCACATGCTGCACACTGGTCTATGTGTTCTGCAGGGCATGCCGGACGGTATAGGTCTGAGGTTGGTGATTACGCCGCTAATAAAGTCCACCAGCTCTCTTCGTCGAGTTTGCTGTCGCCACAGGTGAGAAGGTACAGAGCCTGGTTAGACTGTTCATGGTTCACCCATCACTCTAGCCAATGAATAGGTAGGTCCACGAGTGGTCTCCGTCTGTGTTGTCGCCATCGTCCATCGAGCGATGCAAGTTGTGTTTTGGAATTACCACAAGACGTAAGAATATGCAAAATAAGAGCAGGAAGTGATTCCCGGCACAACATACAATACATATATACAATTATATGTAGGGAAAATTTACAGCAAACTCGTCTATGTGGGGCTCGCTCATGCTCATCCCAATAACGTTCCATGAGGTGTATTATCGTCTATGGTGTCACTCCCGCAGTCACAGCTGCGGGGTCAAGAGATCTTGACATGATTGACCGCATCGTAAAAGGCTCTTGACCGTTTTGCTGCGCTGTATTTCAGCAGGAGCGCATGAGCCGCCGAAGGCGGCGAAGGAGCGTGCAACTTTAGTGCCATGTAAATACAAATTAGTTACGTACTTCCGCGTTTGAAAATAGATCGGGACGTCATAAGTTTTCTGGGGGTAGTTTTATTGGCGTGCAAGCCTTCAGGGGCGTCCTGACACTCGCTGGTTCCCTGCCTGTTTCGCTCTTGCAAACTTAAGCACGGTCATACTCCGCTTGATAGCGCGTCTCATCCATGGGAGAATCCTTCACCTGGCGCACGAAAGTTGTGGGGAGATACTTCCTGAAGGCTACAAGCTGAAGTTTCCTTCTAGCACGACCCTCGGATCGGCGTGGAGTTCCTTCTTCAAACCGAACTCGCTTCGCTTGAGGTAGCTCACTCTCGATGTCTACGAGTACGCTTCGCCATTGCGGGTGGCTCTGTCAAAACAATAAGCTAAGTACGAGTCACGTGCACTGTATGGCGTCACGCAACGTCTAAATGAGCTTCCGCTTTCCAAATATGGAAGTCATTACTACTACAGATTTGTATTTACATGGATCTCACGGGTATTCGCGAGTTGTACGTTCCTTCGCCGCCTTCGGCGGCTCATGCGCTCCTGGTTTCAGCCATTGACTATGTGCACATTTTGCCTTTGACCAGACGCGTAGCGACTACACCCCTTCCTTATTATACAGGGTCAAGATGCCCAGTTGCAGCTGTGACTACAGCACGCAAATTTGGGAGTGTCACCACCTTGGTACAAAAGCATATCCAGCGAAGTATAATTGAAAGTGCAAAGCTAGACGTTCCTTTGTTGCCCTACTTTCAAGCAGTCAGATTGTTCAGTGATGTGATCTACATGCGTGCTCTATGATTTCATTGGCCATCCTACGTACATTCCAGATGTGAAAAGTGTTAGTGACAAGAAATCTCACTCAGATGTTCTCCGCCAGGGGGCGTGGATGGCTGAGCACGAGATCGAGACTAGTAGTCTAGTACCTACAGTGGAGCTGTCCCCACAGAACGCAATTTATGTTTAGAGTGCATGTGGTTGGATAATTAGCAATCAGTGCAATTGTTACCATCATCACTATCAACCTGCTGCTCAATACACCATACTAAAGTTGAGCGTTGTTAAAGTGCACCTCACTAATAAACGCTCATTTGATGCTACTGTTAGGCACAGGTTCGACCCTTGTCCCAAGCTACTCTAGTAAGAGCTGAAGTTTTCTTCCTGAAAATCTGTCAATTCAGTTTGTACGAACTGGAAAAGCTACAAAGGATATTTCCTATTCGATCAATCATTGTTGTTCGAAACTAAGTACACCTCGTTATTAGGTGCACGATTGCACGAGTACGAACTAGGTGTATATGAAGGCCTGGGAATGAGGCCGCCACCATCATCTTGGTTATTGCATATTCAGTAAAGAATTTGCAGTACCAGATAGGTGAGCTTGTCCTTGTGGGACTGAGAGTAGCTACACTTAGACCTGACACCTATCTATGTTGCATTATATAATGAATAGGGTGTAGTGTCACAGCCGCCTACGCCATAGAAAATAGAGATTGGTCTATGGATCATTGAGAGTTGGCAAATCTGCCATTGAGGGCTACCAATATAATTATGCCCACACTCTGTGAAGGATGGAGGAGAATGAAACACACGTTACTGCATGGCTTTGAATATTGCTTACTCAATATATGGTTGATGTTGATGTAGCTTTTAATACTCACATTACACCAGTATTTAGCTACCCCATTAACCGTTTACCAGCTAATGACGCCTTAAGGATCATGAGACTTTCAGCTTCATGATGTCACATCCGGCAATGTCCTTGAGAGATAGGCTCTGCGCCAGCAGAGAGGGCGGGGCAGGGGGAGGTGGGTGGGTGCACCCGAAGGGTGCAAACAGCATGGCCGTGTCTGGGCTCCGCGATAGAAAGGTCTTGGTCGGCACTGGGAGGGCCATTTCCACCGTTTTTGGCATAAATGGACTTAGAAAGTAGCTGTCTTGCCTTGTAGGGCCTCCATTTCCAGCATACATCGCCCGTTTTTCAGCTACGGCAGGTTGGCATTTCTCGGGAGGCTTGATTGCAAGCTCGTTAATTGGTGGGTGTGGTTAAGTCACGTATATGCTCAGTATAGCTGAAATTACCTGTGTGAGCAGTTTCGAGCCCAGCAATGCCAGGGAACAGAAATTAGGGTATGTTTAAGTGTTCTATAGACTGAAAATGACCTAGAGAAAAAATTTGGCCCCTAAAGAGTTAACATGCACTGGTTTACCAGTAGACCAGAGGAATGCAATTATTTACAAATTATGTGTCTGAAGTGCCTGGCAGCATGCACAGTTGGGGTGAGGCAGTGACAAGTTGTGCAGTCTCGAGCTCCTCCCTTAAGAGGTAGCTAGTTGACATAGTAACACCACACCAATTGCTATAAGTGTAAACAAGATGTATGCCAAAATGCAGGCTCTTTTACAGTGTACGTGCAGACTCAGATGTGCAGTCAGTGGCGTATCGTAGGACCATAGGCCCTAGCTGCCTGACATTCAAAATGTCCGCCGTACCAGTAGAAGGTAGTAGTAAAATGGCGTCAGTCTTGTGACCCCAGCAGCAGTCGACGTAGTCAGATGCAGCCACATAGAGTCATGGCTACTCACACTTCCCCAAGCATTGCTTCAGGCACACTGGCTAGGTTTGGTGGTAAGTTGTTGAACTCTTGCTATTTCATCCCAAGATTGTACTGGAAACAATCAGTTCAGAAGGTGTCAAATTCATTCAAGCTTTCACTGCCAGACCAACCACAAATTGTTTCCTGCTGGCCACCGGTCGCGGTAGAGCACACCCCTGCATGGGCACCCTTGGTGTCCTGCAATTTCCCTGGCCTAGATATACCACTTCCTTCAGGTGCACCACACCATCTTTTTGGCATTTCGATAATGAATTCACAGTGCCAGAAAAGATCAATCTGACTAAAAACTGGGTAGCTAGGCACTCTTGCTTCTCCTCCTTGTGTGTATCATAGTTCTGTACTCCATGCAACAGTGCCCAAGGACTGTGAGAATGAGTTTGTATAATTATGGCCCATTGCTCCACCCATGCCTCTTGTAACTGTCTTATGAGATGCAACCTGTGCTTGAGACTAGACCTGAAGCATACGTCTATACCCTACCTGTTTATGCTCCATTCCAAATAGATATCCAGTGATTGATCTGTGTATAGACCACCAGTGATTATACTGGACCACCATAATCCATAGCCTATGTATCTGAAGGGCCAGGAAGCACAGTTGGAGGTGAGACAGCATTCAGTGAATATCATCACCAGCTGTGTACTTCGCCCCTTTTGTTGTTTTAGACAAATGCTCTGTTGTCATGAATTATAATGATTGGAGATTCTTGAGTTTCAACAGCAGTGGCCAGAACTTCCTTGAAATGTAATCAGAAATTCCTAGAAGTGTGACTATTATACCTCTTGAACTGGGAAAGGAGAAATTCCTGGAAGAGTAATAGTTATGCTTCCTGAGTTGGGTAGAATTGGATAAGAGAAATTCCTGGAAATAGTATTCTGCTTTGTGGGTAATGAAGAATTCCTGGAAATAGTATTCTGCTTTGTGGGTAATGAAGAATTCCTGGAAGTGTGATTATTGAACTGGGTAATGGAGAAATTAGTTATTATGCTTCCTGAGTAGGTGGAATCCAGTACAGAGAAATTCTTGTAATTTTATTACACTTCTGGGAGCTGTTGAATTATGCACCTGAATGTGTTCTCATGAATTCCGTAGTTAAAGGGTTAACACATGATCAGCCCACAGGCTAGTCTCGTTCCCAGACCCCGAACGCGCACGCGCAAAAAAGGGGTCTGGGGACAATGCTACATGCTGCCTGACCTTCGAGGGGCGTGACCACGATGACGTAATCAGTAGATTCCAGATGAAAATGGCAAATTCGACATGTTTGATGATGCCCAGTAAAGCGGTGAGAGATATTCTTTGTATTAACGAAGGCAGCTCTCCTCTTCGCGTCGTTCTGGGCTGTATCTACAAAGTCTACTTAGCCGACACGGAAACTGCGAAGCAATTTATTGCTCTAGCTAAACTCTGATTGGCCATCCCACATTCCAGACATCAACGTCATAAGGTCGAGCTGACTGTAGCATTGTCCCCAGACCCCTTTTCTCGCGGGTTGGGGTCTGGGAACGAGACTACCCACAGGCCTGTGGGCTGATCATGTGTTAACCCTTTAACTACGGAATTCATGAGAACACATTTTCATGCATTCAATTCAGCGCACAGGTGCTCCTCTCCCACAGCATTCACTCCTCAGGGGCCAAACTTGGTGGAGCTAGCACACATAGAGTGCCACCTCTGGCAATACCATTCATAACCACCCACAAGCCCAGCAATTTGAGGTCAAAGGTGGATGTCAACTGGATTCTCATCCAGGATCTCCCTAAACTTGGACTGGATCTGAATGGTGGCACATCGTACACCATGTTTTCTTGAAGATCCGTTTGAGGCCTTCACTGGGATCTATTAGTGGAGCGTGCGTGCCGAAAACTGACCAAAGTTTTGCAGCATTTATATGACTTATCTAGACATCATTCGGACTTAAATGGTTAACATGAAGCAATAAGCAAAACCAATAATCACATTGCAGGGACATCAACTTGGTTGTTTTTCACCATATGTTACTTCCAATTGCAAAGTGGTGGACTACATGTACCAGCTGAATGCAATACACCAACGTTTCAGGACACTATTTGAGCCTTCCCAGTCTTCCGTACACCTTCAGTGAGGGTTGTCAGGCTGGATCACCTCTCTTTTTACAGTGTACAAAGTCTCTGTCATAGCACTGTATGTCTTTAAGTTGGTGAACCTTTTTAGCCTTTCCTGCAGGGTTTCAGCATGCCCTGTAATATGCTGCTCTTCTTCTGATCAAGACCACTCCCACAACACATTCAGGCCATTCCAACCCAATCCCATATGCAAATTTTTGATAGGAATGCAGTGTACTTTGAGACTTTAGTTCATGATGTTACTTCCAGCAACATAGATAGACTTCAGTTGACGAACTTGAGTGAATGAAAGCTCATTAATCAGTGGGTGTGGTTAGAGTCACAAATCTGCTTATGGTAGCTGAAATTACCTCTTGGTGCAGATTGGACTGCAACAATCCATGGAGTTTTATTTCACTATGTACGACATTTACCTAGGTAAGTATGAGGGTATATAGTTCAACCCCACCACAGCTATTTGTAGCTTCAAATCTGCTCAGATATGAGCCTAACAACTTAGTGTTGTGCATGTATGTGTTATTTCTGTGCAGAGTCAAAGATGCTACCTACTGCAAGAGGAGTTTTATGCAGCCACATTCCAATGGCACCAGTGACTATAACGATAACTACTGGAGTTGAAATGTATGTCACAGGAAGATCTGTGAGCAAAATTTGTAAGCTGTTGTGATTACATATGTTATAGTTAGCTAGACTCTACATGTACCTGCTGTCACTTTAGACCAGTCACTGCATTTGTATAATATGCCAGTTGGTCCTCAAGAATAGTCCATGAATCAGACACATATTGTATATGCTCCCCCTCTAGATGTCAAGATGGATGAGTCGATTTGTGATGGTGAATTTATTTTATAACCACAGGCAACACAGTCACCTCCCCAGAGGTACCAATAATTAGCATAATCTTACAGCTATATTACACTCCATATTCCAAAGTCTTATTACAAAACTGTGGTATTATTCTGTAATACCACAGTTGTCAGCCAATGAGATTAGACTAACTTACAGGACTGTGGAATACTGTAATAGGCAGCTGATTGGCTGTTCAAGCAGGTGGGTGTGGCCATTCGGTGTCATGACTAAGCAACATTATTGCGTCTGAGAGCGAGCGCAGCATCGCAGCGTGGCAGCGATCTTAGCCTTGGCAGGGTCTTTATAAACTGACGACAATGACTTGCTGTTAGAAGAACCACTGACGACAATGACTCGCTGTTCGAAGAACTTCCACTGGTCGTGCCTCCCCCTTCAACCGCTCCTGTAGCTACCTGGACCCCGAGAATCCCACTCTTCGTTCATTCAACAATAGCGCACTGCAAGACATTGAGCGTCTACCAGTCTGAAACCGAAGAACCGCACACTAAATCTACCGGAACATGGCGAAACAAATTGGAAAACAGAACTACGTAGCTACTATTTTCTTGGACTGTGAATAGCTAGCTAGTATTATTTTGCGCATGCATTTCCATCTGCTGTTCATGTATGTAGCTAGCTAGCTAACCTACATGCATTATACCGAGATTATTGTTGTACTGAAAGCTATGAAGATTAATCTGTGATAGCATGGTTTGCTGTGGTATTTGGGATTAATAGCATTCATAATGCAGTAAATTGCAATCGGCTTCGCCTCGTGCAATTACCTCCTGCATTACTCGTGCTATTAATCCCAAATACCGCAGCAAACCATGCCATTACATGTACTGATCTACCTGTCAGGACATACTTGCCCAAGATATCCTTGTACACTGACATAAACACAGTGTGTGGAACTATATAGGTCAATTTAACAATGTTAAGAAACGTGAATCATCTGAACAGCATAAGATTCAGCTGCTGCATGACATTTTGCATTCCGTCCTGAACATGGTCGCATAGCAATGTGCATTTTACTCTAGCGACTAAGTTTTGGTGGCCACCATGGCCACCTTGATTATTTGAACCCTACATGATGTAAAACAAGCCACATGGGAGCATACCCAGGTAAAAGAGTACTTTTAGCAAGCATAATAATTATAGTACAGCTTGCTGATAATGCTCTCCAGATAGCCATCACATTAAATTTATAATGCACTAGAGCAACTTTTAAGTTCAACTTCTTGACTATCGCTACGTATCAGATTCTATGGCACTTGGTAGCCAAACCAATACTTGCCATTACAAGACAAATACATAAGGATAACCAGCTACTCAAGCATTTCAGGAATCAGTTTTGGAATGCCAAAATTAAGGCAGTTTTGAATATCCCAGTGTGATTGTACGTATATAGTTATATGTACAATTTATGACAACACATTTGTCTAAAACATTTACAGGGGATGACACTGCACAGCTGGTGATGATATTCACTCTCATGCTGTCTCACCCCCAACTGTGCTGCCTGGCCCTTCAGAGACCTTTCAATATGAATTGCAGTATGTGAGCAGTCAACATGCTAATAGCATTCCTCTTATCTAACAATTATGGGTCGCTTGTTCACCAAGCTGCCACACATCCATTACTAAACAGTATGCTGTGTAAATCGTTCGTGTTGAAAATGTTTGTGAACTGAAGCACTCACAACATTTTGTTATCACCTTGCCATGTTTGCCATGCTTTCACTCGCATGCCAACCCAGCCTCTTCGGAAAAAAACTTGACCTGCTGTGGACTCATCATGGTGTCACACATTGTTCTATTTTGGCCTGCATCTTTGCATTGTAGCTACTGCTTGTAATTCTCCTGCATCTCCGTCCTCTCAGTTACTTGAACAATGGATTAAGAATGTATTCTAGTTGACAGTTAGCCTTTAGAGTCCATCTCTTGGTTGAAATAGTGCAACAGAGCCACGAGTTGTGCAAAAATGGACCTGGCCAAAGCACGCGTGTTCCTTCTTATTCATTACTGTCGTTTCCCTTATTAGTTGTTACAAAGTAATTTCGCGCGATAAATTCTGCATTCGGTTGCATTTGCGATAATGTTTTAACAACAATATACGTATGGTAACACAAGTTGAGGTGTAGGGAGGTATCCCCAGTCTTGAGCACATGTCATAAGACAATTACAAGAGGACAGAACCTTGGGCCATACAGCACATACTGTTTCTCAGTCCTTGGGGCACTATTTGAGTACACATCCCATCAGAGATATGATACATGCAAGCACACCACCAGATCAGCTTGTTCTTTCTGTGAGTTCATTATGGAATAGCCAAGAAAACATGGTAGGGGCGTGGTAACAGCTGTTGGGTATGCCACCTGCAGGTGATGGCATCCGTCTGCAATGACTCTGCGTGCATAATTAGGTATTCACAGGTGAAGAGGCGGTAAATTGGCATACATCATTCAGATAATTCATGACAACGTGTTTGTCTAAAACAACAAAAGACTACATAGCTCGTGCTCTCTCACCCCCAACTGTGCTGCCTGGCCCTTCAGAGACCTATGCATATGGATTGCAGTAGTAATAAGACCTCGGGCTTCACCTTTGGGGCTTTGAATATTATTTGTGTATTCTGATATGTAAACCAATGTTGTATAGAAATCCAGGCTTGTTTACTCCGTAGTTTCGTAGTTTTACTGGTTGTCATAGTGCACAAGAGGTTAGCACCGAACCCTACCCCCATCCCAAGCTCTTAATGTGAACAACAAGCTTGTATGATGCGCTTTCACTTCACCAGCTCTCTGAACTATCCAATTGCAGTTACATGTCAGCACTTCACAGTCAGTTCTTGATATAGATATGACAAGCTGAACTGGAGGAGCCTCAACAACATAGCTGCAACAGTACTGTTCAACTTCATTGGTTGATACGTAGCTATTACCCTGAGCAGGGAATTATGAACCATAATTCCTTGCAAGTATATATACCCTGAGGGAGGAAATTATAGCTCATAAACACCCTCTGCTTCTGTGGCAAGTGGGATAATATTGTGCACCTCTAACTGATTCATGCACGTTGGAGTCCATGAATGTGTAGATATTTAGTCATATTGTTATGTCACTTGTTATGATGGCAGTTTGATATCGCCCAGCACTATCACTGAGTATGTTGCTACACATTTATATGCAGGGTTGGAGTGAACAATAATAGCCACTCATGATATACGTGTAGTGCTGATTATCAGAGTATGCAGTAGCATTCTCTATTTAGGGATGGCTAAGGAGATTTCGAATTTACCGTAATGATGCACTAGCAGAATAATGGCCTAGGAAGGTACAAACCCCAACCAAGCATGCACATAGAATAATACTACAAATGAGCCTAAGAGTTGCGGAAGTCGAGAAACAAATCAATGAACAGTCTGATTACGTCATCTTCTTTCTTTCTTTCTTTCTTCCCCATTCCAGCTGACCAGCATAACTGACCACGTTCTTGAGCTATTTTACGCACAAAACAACACCACGTTCATCGTACTTTCAGCCCTTTTGTCTGCAAACTGGTAAGAGCAGTAGTTTAGGCTAGCTATGATTCTGCAAAGTTCTAACTTGACACCATTTTGAGTCAACAATGGGTTAAAGGTTCAGACAAAGGGTCAAAGCTTATTATCTAACTATGCCCCACCCCCTCCTCCCCTGAGATGATGATAACCATTGATCACAACACCAACATTTATGATGCATGAAGCATCGATATCAAAGCCTGCTGCCCAGAGAAAGGTTGCTGGTCCAGGTCCATTGTCACTGTGCAATGATGGAGACGTGGCTTCTTTTCTTGACGTGTGGTCATATATGTAGAAAGAATCTGACATCCAGGCATATGTGCATACCCGTATCCTTAAGTGGACGTACACCTACCATTACTACCTTTTACAAATTCGGCCTAAGCTATACATTTCATGTGCTCAAAAAGTTAGCTAACCAGCAAGAAAAACCAGCAAGAAAAATCTTCTCCTCAAATTTCCTCTGAGTGTAACTACCAGTGAATGTAATGAGATATTTGTTAGCCTATCCCCTGCTCCGCTATCATGTCCGCATATGTGACTTTACGTCTACTATGTAAACCACAAAGTGCCGTACAATAGGTATTGGTGAATTGTGCTGGCACAATATAATGAGGAGCCCATAACAAGTTCTACTGAGTCATTTCTAACCATAATTGGTTCCATAGATGTACCAGTATTACATTATTCAGGCACTCAGGAAGCTTAGTAATTACATTTCCAGGCATAACAGGAAGTTCTGGGCACAATATTCAATCTCCCAATATGATGATATAATTCATGACTGCATATTTGTCTGAAGCAACAAAAGGTGGGAGACTGCACTGCAGCTTGTGTGATAGTATTCACTCTCATGCTGTCTCACCCCCAACTGTGCTGCCTGGCCCTTCAGAGACCTATCAATATGAATTACAGAACGTGAGAAGCCAACTTACTAATAGCATTCCTCTAGCATTCTCTGATCTAACGGTGAACAAGTATGGCCTAAATCGGAGCTCGCTAGAAGTGACTCCATTTAGTTGTGGTTTTTATACACAGGTTTGATCCTTTTCTAGAACACAGTCTAGCTCAGTAGTGTAGCGATAATCACTGGACATGGTGATCAAGGATGCCCAACTCCAGCAGCGAATCATGCTCACATTCAGAACTAATTCAGGAGAGAGATCCTAAAATCAACGTGCAGTCAGGGTTTCATCCAGTGTGGGTGGGGGGACATTGGACGTGGCTCACCCCCCAAACGTTAAAGCTTCCCCCCAAAACAAATGCAGATCAAACTAATTAAGGTTACGGTATACTCGTGTGCGTGCCACTCAAAAAGGAAGTGCATGCTGAATTTTTGTAACCAATAATGTCTAGCTAGTATGAAGAGCGTGAGCAACTTGATTCTGGTGGTGGAGGTGCGCTGTCACAAGGTGCAGGGCATGACGGAAGCTTTTACGGATATAGCCGTCCAAAAACGATCAGTTCAGTTCACCAAAAAAACGGTATTAACCACTTTTCTGGAGTGAGACAGCAGATAAATTTACCAGTTCCCGTCATGCCCTTTATATGCCCTTGATGACTATTTTAACACCGTTGACCAGGTCCAATTCGAGTTCCACGATTTTATTTTAATTCAGCCTGCACTTCCAATACACTTCACGCGGGGTGTGGACGAGTATCCCATAATTAAGTGAATAGACATGGATGGAGAACGACCACAGACGATAATGACAACATGACAACAACCAAAACAAGGAAGTTACAAAGCTAAGCACACCCACATGCCCAGTCCGAGCGCTGAACCTCCCCCCAAAAATATAATTCTAGATGAAACCCTGGCAGTGGAGAGAGATGCAAACACTGAAGGTATGGAAAGATGGAGCCTCAGCTGGGCTAACTTCTGTCTCACATGTAGTCCTCGGAGCATTGTGCAATTCTGCAAACTACGAAACATGTAAGGAGGAACAGTGCCTACCTTGTTTTTGAATCGTAATTCTGCTACTGTGTGGCAATTACCTAAAGACTGTTGGGATTACATAGAGTTACTTGTACCATTACAATCATTGTACAGCATACTTGGGGGGGGGGGGAGGTTTCTATTGCTGGTTATTCTTAAACCTAAGTGTGGCTATCACAAGACAAATGCTTTGGGTTACTTGTACATTATTACATTATTCATAGTACTCGGGAAGGTTAGTAATTACATTTCTGGGAATTTCTGGACATAACAGGAAGTTTTGATAATACAACCTCTGAATCTCCCAATTGTAATCATAAAATTCATGACTGCATATTTGTCTGAAGCAACAAAAGGTGGGAGACTGCACTGCAGCTTGTGTGATGATATTCACTCTCATGCTGTCTCACCCCCAACTGTGCTGCCTGGCCCTTCAGAGACCTATCGATATGAATTGCAGTATGTGAGCAGCCAACTTACTAGTAGCATCCCTCTAGCATTTCTCTGATCTAACAGTGAACAACTATGGGCTAAATCGGAGCTCGCTAGAAGTGACTCCATTTAGTTGTGGTTTATATACAAACTAGTGACATGGTTTGATCCTTTCAGTCTAGCTCAGTAGTGTAGCAATAATCACTGGACATGGTGATCAGGGATGCCCAACTCCAGCAGAATCATGCTCACATTCAGAACTAATTCTGGAGAGAGATCCTAAAATCAACATGCAGTCAGGGTTTCATCCAGTGCATGGTGGGGGAAGGGGGGACAATGTAAATTGGAGCTTGCTATGGATGTGACTCCTTTCAATAAAGTTATTGATATTGACATGTTACACACTTCAAGGTTTTATTTGTGTTCTACCAGTGACATGAATTTGACCCTTTCCCCTTCACTATAATACAGTAGACTAGCATAATCACTGGACATGGATTTAAAGTTTGACGTAATCAGCACTGAGCTGGCAAACAACACCTACCCTTTTACTAGACAGTAGCACATGGTGAGGTGTAGGGATTTAGTAGGCCTCAGGTCATATACAACCCCAGTCTTGAGTGCAGTCTACATGCATCTCATAAAACGTGTAGTTTCAAGTCGATCAGTTAGGCCATATACTCTGTCTCACATGCAGTCCTTGGAGCATTATGTGAGTGCATGCAGAACTATGATTTGTGCAAGGAGGAGAAGGAAGAGTGCACCTTGTTTATTTAGATCTTAATCCAGCTGCTCAGGCATAACAATTACATCTCCAGGAAGTTTGATCATAATTTACTAATGCTCTGAATATCCCAGTGTGATTGTATAATTCATGACTGCACATTTCTGAAAGGGGGCGAGACTGCACAGGTGTTGATAATATGCTGTCTCACCCCAACTGCGCTGCCTCGCCCTCAGACCAATGGATATGAATTGCAGTGCATATGTGGGTAGCTAGCTTACTAGCAAAGTAAGCAAAGTGCAATTACTAGCTTGCTAAGAGTGGCCCCATTGATGTGTTACTTCAGACTGTTTTCTAATTTTACCTGGACCCTATCAGTCAGACTATAGTTTAGTCACTGTACATGGTTAATGTATAGTGGCTGTAGATCAATATCCACATATATATATATATATATAGTCTATGTAGAGCTTTGAACCCATCTATTAGCTAACCAAGGCAGTTTACCAGTTAAGTAACCTGCCATACCCATTTAGTTACCAAGAGCTGCTGTCATTATTCTATATGTATGGTTGTAGGGAAAGCTAAATGGCCACTCATATTAAAATATTACATGTACTGGTTAAGGTAGGAAGCTCCTGTATCAATACATCAGCAAGCAAAGTGTATTAATATATTAACTATATATAATTATGTGTCTGCCAAACATGTATGTGCTCACTGGTATACTCAGTATTCCAATCCCCATCTCAAAATATAACCAATACCCAATCTCTTCAGGTAACTATAACCTTCCAACAGTAATGCTGTAGTTGGTCCATCCATTACTATCAAAAGTACTTCATGACTTCAAAAGACTTTTATTCCTTGAAAGCAAACAGGGTAAATAAACATTTTCACACTGCATTGACATAGATTTGCCTATACCGTAATCGTAAGTTTTGGTTTTGTACTTTCAACAATTGGTTGATTAATGATCACTATCATTGAATTTCAGTATATGAATAACAACTTACTAATAACATTCTAACCAGTAAGCAAAGTGCATTAACTGTGGCTATGTACAAGCCTACTTAGTATGCTGATCTTAGCCGATATTCCCAGCAATTTGGAAGTTAATCACATATCCCTACTGTAGGGTTGTTCCAGTATAGCATTTGGTGATGTTGCAAGAACTCTGGTGCCGCACCACAGCCAACTGTAAACTTCCCTGCACTTTGGCAGTAGGACACTTCTTCTGAGGTTGGGTTGCATAGCAACTTGCGTTTGACCCCAGTATTCTGAATGTGTTGATGCCTTTTTAATTTGTTGTGTTGTTGCTTTCCTTTGGCAGAGGATATGTCTTTGTGTATGATCTTTTTGATTCAGACACAATTGAAAATTCATTACCTTGACCTATCTCCCTTAGTTTGCTAACCATGCAAATGTGCATGTTCTTGGAGTCACCCATTGTGCCATGTAATACCCATCGGAGGATACAAAACACCTTCCTAATCAACTGACATTGCTGAGTGTCGTAGAGGCACCACACTCCATCTACTACAAACTTGTGTTCTGTACTCGGTTTTGCAGTAGCTAAATCATGTGACAATCTCCAGGATAGAGTCAAGTTCATTCAGTTTGAATCAGTCAGTCATGCACAGTGTAGCTATAGTGTTATACCTTAAGATGTGTACTACAATTGGAATGCCATATCTGTAGAGCGGTTTTTGGAGTAAATGTGTACGTCAGAGTGTAATAATTCCAGTCCTCGTCCAGGTCCATTGTATGTGAAGATGATTAACATCATAAAATAAAGTGAGTTATAATAATTAGGTTAAAGGTATAATTATAAAAATACATCAGTACTATAGTCATAAGTATCATAATTGCTACACTAAATAACAGTTTTGCATGTGCCTGGCCTCTGGATGCTACACAAATAGCGACAGTCCTACCTGCATGTAGGCAAAATGATTAATATGGGAAAAGTGATATTAATTGACCTTAAGGTGAAGTCCTTGTGCATGCGTACATATAAGCAGCATCTGTATAATAATATTATTATGAGTCTTGCCTTCTTGCATCAAAGGAGCTACTTGGTACTTCACAAATTAATGTATGCTCACAGGCTTCCATAATGCCAATAGTCACGAAGTGCAGTATGTTAGCAGCCAACGTATACCATTGCGTTGAGTGTGAACCTCTAAACACCTTAGCTAACCCGTTTTCAACTTTGGTTTGCCAATAGACAGACGGACGGACAGACATACTGCTAAGGCATTGCTTTACCCCTGCTGTGCATGCTATCATCTGCTATCACTAACACTAGATAATTATGATCCACCTTGCAACCATGCACGTAGTCAGATTCACAAACCGTGCAAGACAAAAATTAAGAATTTGACTATTCTCTCAGTGTTGCGTTCTACCAGAGGCATGTGTTCGAACATACACTACTATTAGTCCGGTTGTCATAGACCAACCGCTAATAATCTCTATGATGAGATAGGAGCACATGGTGAAGCTAGTGTAGGGCGGTAGGTAGGCCTCTTGATCAGGTCTAAGTATTATACCCCCAGTCCAGACCTCAAGCACACAAATGGGCAATATTGAAGCATCAGTTGGGTCATACAATACACTGTTTCTCTCAGTCCATGGGGGGAACTTTATATGTGAGTGCAAACGTATGCCATTGGTTTAGCTGTTATGCATTGCAATAAATCTTACTTGTCAACTTCGGGGTTCACTTTGATGAAATGAAGGGTTTTTCTTTACAACAGCTACAAAATAATGATGATATGGCACATTACACACTGTATGCTGTCTGGTGTCAGATTAGACAATCTCACCTGTGGCCTTGTGACCATCATCAGTACAGTCCTGCCCCATCGAACCAAGGGAGTTGGTTACAATCCCTTGGACTGCCACCTCACCTTCATAGCTGAAGTAAACGATTAGTTGCATCGAGGTGATCTGTTGTGTTTCAACATCATCATTCCATGAAGCGTCCTGTACGGTACAACGTGGATCGAATGTCATGGGTTCAACAGCGAGCATGGGAGGGATTCGAGTGACCATCAGCAATGCCAGGCGGATACTACCTGTGATGTACGTATCAAGAAGTCCCTGATCTATTGATATGGTGTGATTGAAGTCTTCAACCTTACGGAACTGAAGAAATAAGCATCATGGTGAATATAATGCATGCAGTAACTTATGAGAAGTCTGATTGTTACCCTTTTTCTTGTTGAAATTTTTCTGCCATTGAATTTTTCCTTCATCTCCATAGTCTCTTCTTCTACTTTGGCATCAGTCATCTCCATCAGGTCACAATTGTGCAACAGGATGCCATATTTCCTCTGTTTCTCTATCATATTAGCTCGGAAAGCAACTTGATCGTCACGGCAGGAAGTGAAAAGTTCAGTGTGTTTGAAAAGGGGATCGAACTGTCCTTCTTCCTGCGACAACAAAAGTGTAACTAAGTCCACCCTATGCATGGTGAGCATGTTGGCATTAACTACAGTGAACTTACTCTTTCCCATGATGATGGTGACCTGTTGAACTGAGGCTGTTGAGCTTCAGCTAGCTGTACAGCCTTTTTTGCAAGACATTCCACCACCTTTCTCTGTACATAGTCATATATGACCTATACAGGAAGTGATATATACAGTCATGTCCATCATTGCACATCCTTATAACATAATAATGTGTTGTGCAACACAGTTTGGTCATGGAAAGTCTACCTGAAAGATATTACTCAACAGCTTTCTTGTTTTAATTGATGCAAGTTCCTTCCGCAGTGCTCTTCTTATCCTCACAGCATCCCCACCGAAGAACCTTTCAAACATCATCTTCACATCTTCATGGCTTTTATCCGTGCTTCCAACCACTTGGTGACCCATAATTTGCATATTTCTTGCTCCACCGAGTTTCCTGCATAATATATAGTAATTTATGACATCCATCACTAACATGAGAATAGAGGATTCTTTGTTTAGGCAACCCAAGTAAAAATAAGGGAAAGGTGCATGGCCACGAGAGCCTGACTAAAAACATAACTTACAAGAAGCTGTACCACTTAACATAAGCACAAGGAGAATGGGTGCACTAAATACAGGACACCTGTTTTACGGCTGCAATGGGTGGGACATCTGTAGCTATACTGCCAGTTGGTTAGTGATGTATACAGTCCCAGCAGCCTTTCTCACTGGAGATTGACATGACATATCTAATGTAAGTATGCCCTCCACTCTTTTAGTTGTCTGAATGGGATGAATGTTGACTGATTCAACATCCATCAAATGTGTGTATATATAGAAGTGAGCTACAGTATTTCCATGCTTAGATATGCAGGACCAGACGTTCGTCTGGCCATAGATAATATACCAACTATGGTCTGGCCCGCGAGACTCAATGTTGCAGCATAGATATATACAACACTCCATCGTTGACGGTCTGTCAAAAACAGTACATCAACCCTTCCTGGTATAAAGCCCCAGCACATTGCAAGCCCAATTGGTCTCCTGGTGATTTTATAATTAGCTAGTCTCATTAGGTCCAGTCTTGGACCAGCAGCTAACTTCAGCAAGGAACGATAAAATCTGACTGACTGATCATGACTGCTCATGTCCAGAGTGTTAATAACACTTACTCATCAGTTCCTTTTCTGGCATAAACTTCCTCATGTGAATAGGCGGTTTGGGGGATTGACCATGGCCTAAGGAGAGAAGAGGCACAAACAAGTAAAATCTGAAGACTCATTCTGCATGGATGCTTGCACCTATACAGGTGTATTTTGCAAGTTTGGAGTGCTATTTATCCGGCAACGCAGCAGGAGCTGCTATACTGGCCAAAATTGGTGCTCTTTCATATACACGACACTTATAACGTGCATGCTTACTGGATACTTGCGCGCATTCACCCTGGACCAATAAACGTGAGCAGATAAACGACTGGCATCACATGAAACGACGTATCAACATCCGACTCACTGTTGTGGACACTGGAGTTCTTCTTTCTTTTGACGGAGCTCCCTCTCCTTTAGATCGCGTTGGTTTCGAAGTTCGCTGTGCTCCCGTTCATTGATCTCCAATTTGGACGTCAAATCTCTTATATCCCCCTCCAGTTTTATGCATTCTCGTTCTTTGTCTGCTCGTAGTCTTCTCCACTCGGCCATACTACTGTGAATGAACAGATGTGTATAATGTTGGAATGACAAAAACTTCATAGCAACTAACCAATTCTGTCCCATTTTGCTTTTATACGCCATAATTCGCAGTCACCGTTTGAGCAAGGCAATATTTATACCTACTATTGGGTCACCGTTACAATATTCATTCATTCTATTTGGCCATAAAAGAACTCCAACACCGCACCGCGTAGTATAATATGCAACCAACACTGCTGCTACAATGGCTCTCTACCCAAACGGTTTGCGTAGGAATCTTCCCGTTTCTAGGGTTGCCGGCGGCTTCAGACTGGCTTCTGATTTCGTTGCCGCTATCGACTTCGGGACGACCTACTGCTCTGTTGCGTACACTCTGAAACAGGACAGCAAAGAAATCCTTAAACTCCAGATGGATGGACAGCACACACGAGTTCCCAATGCTGTTCTTGTCGAGAAGAGAACAAATACGGTGGAAGCGTTTGGTTACCGTGCGAAGACCATGTTCTCCCAAATGAAACAGAACCGAGAGAAATACATCTATTTCGAAAGGATGAAGATGATACTCTATCGCAAACCGGTGAGTTTATATTACAAGTATGTGGGAGTTATGGGCTATTGAAGCTTGCCGTCGAAATGTACAATCGTTTCAAGGATCTTGGCGGAGAGAAGGCAGTTTCAGTCAGTTGACTTAGCCAGTATAACGGTACGTGTATATTAGCGTAATCGCGGTCGCTCAACTGTGTTGATAACTTGGGCTGTTTTACTAAACATTTGTAATAGCTTGCCTGACCGTTTGAATCGCTATTCTTAACGTTCACTTTGCGCGGACCTGTCCGATGAAGACCTCCTGTACATTTGCAAAATGAGTGTTGCCACTGTCTCAAAGAGTTCATCTCACAATAATGGCATTTACGCCGTTCACGCAGGACGTGAGTGTACTCAAAATAATGGCTCTATAAATTAGAATCAATCTGTTTAAGCCTAGCACGTGTTCGGTATAGCTAAGTTGGGAATTTACATTTTTCCCACAATGGCAGGATCCCCATTCTTGTCTCTCCTAAAGAAGCACAGTGGCTTGCACGAACGGATGTAATCCAAGTCATACTCCTCGTCATCTACAGATGGATCATCACTCTGACGTTGAATGCTCTGCACTTTCTTCCTCCTGCTCCTTATAGCTAGCTAGCTAGCTAGCTACCTGAAGTATGTATTTCCTGCCAGACAATATCCATGTCGACGAAGGTGCTTTCTCAACTAATGTGTATGACCTCCATAAGCAACCGTGGATGCTCAAAGCTGTTACAGAACCCACAAGGACTCAGCAATAGCCACCTTTGTTGAAGCTTATTAATTATGCACTATGAACTATATAGCTACTATGCCAATGCGAATATTAAAGCTGAATATACAAGCGCTATACTTTAGGAAATTTATGTAGCTATGATGGATGGCAGCTGTGTTACACTGGTGGAGAATAAATAGGCAAGCAATAAGTATCTTCAAAGCCCTCCCTACATGTATATGCACTTCTATAGATTGTGTCTCATCTAGCTGTGTCTAACATAATTATGTAACCCAACTCAACAGGATGTGAACAGGACCACACCTGTCAGTCCTATCAACAGTGACGAGGAGTACTACCTGGTGGATGTGGTGGCATTAATCCTCAAGTACCTCAGGGACACGCTTTATGAACGCCTTCGTAATGGTGGCATTGACATGAGCAAGGTCCAGTTTGACTGGGTGGTGACTGTTCCAGCAATCTGGGATGTTCGTGGAAAGCAGATGATGAGAGAGGCTGCTTACAAGGTAGCTACTAAGTAGCTACTTAGTCTTAGTAAGATTCTGAAATACAACCGTGATGGCGTAGTCACAATCTTTCACTGAGCCCAGGAATTCTAGCTACCAGTATAGTGTAACAACTGTTCTTGAACCTTCTATGGTCCATCCAATTGCCGGAATATGGGCACAATCATGCAAATTCACTGTTGAATTCTTGCTGATCCTATGTAGCAGTGAACTTAAAGCCATAGAAGATGAAAGGGCTGAAGTGTGTTTTGTTTTCCATAAATGCACAGAGACGGTGTGCTATATTTTCCACTGGAAATATAGCATCGGAAATAGCGTTCTGTAGAAGTTGCAAAAAAGTACTGCTAATGCTCGACACTACAGAAAACATTGCACGCGGGCGTGGTCTCAAGGCAAATATAGCACTTGGCTTTGCCTTGTGCTATATTAGCCTCTCGACCCTGTCCCTGTGCAATATTTCTGCACTCGCTGTGGTACTATATACTAAGTATAGGATCTACTACGTCGACGCAGAGGTTATGCGATTTATCCTCCACGGGAAAGTTTGGCAGAGGCGAAGCCGAGGCTAAACTTTTCCGAGTTGACGTAGTAGATCCGGCTTCTACCACAGACCTAACCTCCAAGTCAAGTTAGTAGCTGGATCTGGCTGCTAGACAGCTACAACTCTCTGATTCTCAGCACAGCGTGGCGATCCTTTGATGTACCGCGGAGGATAAATCGGTTATCCTCCGCTATGACGTCATAGCGGAGGATAACCGATTTATCCTCCGCGGTACATCAAAGGATCGCCTGTGCACTGTGGTAGAAGCGTCAATGACTTTCCCTGTACATATGCCTCTGATCATGCATGAGTTGCAATTAACATTGGAACACACAAAAAATCCACAGATAACCGACCCTATCCTGCAATTGGAGAACTTAAAGATTTTTGGCACACATGTGAAGGGCGTCTTTATTCAGTGGACCGGTAGGTGTAGGACAGAAGTTAAACATTCGCTAAAGTTGCTTGCGTGGCCTGCTTTTGTGCCTTTTCCTTGAGTCCGTAGAAGTCAAAGGGCATGTACATAAATTATTTCTATGAAAAGATTAGAATTCGTGTTCCAAATTTTACCGATACCAAATTTTACCGATACTTCTGATTCCGATAATTATTGGTAGGTGTGGAATTGGCCGATACCGATACCAATACGGCAATACCACCGTGTGCCAATATACCTTTGAAAAGCTTTTTTCGCAAATTTTGCAACAAGCCTCATTAGCACACAGAAGTGCCCCCAAAATTAACTCTCTCTTAACTTGCCTGGCTGTCGTTGATTGCTCTAGCAAGTATGCAGTCATACTCATGTTAAATCATCAGTAACACAGAATTCCAATAGCCGGACCAATACCGATACCAGTATTGGTGGAACCCTATTTAGAAGAGCATTATTAACTGCAGAAACCAAACTCCAGCCGTTTTGCTGATGAATTTTCCTCTAGCATCCATGATGATGACTGAAGCTCATTTTTGGAAGCTTATTAAATTGCATGTGACCCTTGACCTCTATCGACTTGAGGAAAGACATGAATACAGGCTATGCAAGCAACTTTAGTGAATGAATAACTTCTGTCCTACACAAACATTTTAATGGGTGCAGGCCCATAGCCAGGGGGAGTTCCAGGGATTTGATCGAACTCCCTAAAATTTTTCTATCCTTGATTCTTTTCCTCGCATAAGGTGGCTAGCTCGCTAAAGTTAAAACTAACCTTCGCTGTACTACAAGTCCCTGCTGCTACTGGTACCACGACGCTGGAGCCTAGTAAAGAAGGCGCAGCAATGTTAAATCATTCCCAGACTGCAATCAGTCTGGGAAAACCGGAACAACTAGACGAACTCACGAAATGTAGCACGTGATTCTCGTTTACCTATATACATATCCCACATCCTTTCCACGTCATGAGTGAGACGGTCACAGATTGCAAGCAAACCAGAAGCAGTGGCAGTGCAGTGCAAAGCGAGAGCCCATCTGGGTAACTGAAAAATGACCGTGAAAATTTTTCCTGTGCTTCCCGCGGATTGGATCGGCGCTACGCGCCTCTATTCACTGCCTTTGGCACTGCCCGGCCGAACCCCCGTCCTAGAAATCCTGGCTATGGGCCTGGGGTGAGTCCAATACATGCAGTCCAGTTCAGTCCACTGGTCCAGTGAATAAAGACGCTCCATGTGAAGAGGGTAATCAATAAGAATAAGTACTTTATCCCTCCAGGCTGGCTTGTGCTCTTCCTCTCCGAGCTGCAACCTTAACCCTTGCAGCACGTCCAAAAAGTTGGAGAGACCGGTTGAGAATGCCCCAGATAGATTATCTCTTGCCTTGGAGCCTGAAGTAGCTGGGCTGTATTGCCAGAATAGTAGTGAACTTCACATCAATCCCCGACACTTTACAGTACTAGATATTGGAGGAGGTACTGTCGACATCACCTCATATCGTATTGACAAAGACGGTCACATCTGCGTGATAGATAAGGCCGACGGCAATGACTGGGGAGGAACACGAGTCAATGAACAGTTTAGCGAGTTTTTGGAGGACATAGTGGATGACCCAAAATTCAGGCGGTATCTACACGTCTCCGATGCACAATTGCAGCAGCAGCACAAGGCTGACCTCAACGAGCTGATCTATGAACGTTTCGAGCGGCAGAAGATGATTTTCGGTGACGAAGACAATGAAGAAAAGAGAAATGCAGCAGTGATAAACCTCCCCAAAACGTTTGGGAAATTCTACAAGCAAGACAACTTGGACAGAGCAATCAATGCGAAGTACCGCGGCGTTGTTGAGCTGGATGAATATGAACTCACCATTGAGCCACAGAAGATGAAGGAGTTCTTCAGACCAGCAGTTGACAAGATCAGTGAATATGCATTCCTCGCACTTGAAAGGGTCAAACAGGAGGTAGGAAAGCTGGAGGCCATATATCTTGTCGGAGGGTTCGGAGGGTGCAAGTTCATCCAGAAAGCTGTGCAAGATAGCATGCGAGAACGATATGGTCAGCAACTTGAGGTTTTTGTACCAGTTGACCACAAGTTGGCAGTTGCTTGTGGAGCTATCAAATTTCGGCGTAATCCTAAGATCATCTGGTCCCGTAAGGCTGAGTTTACGTGTGGGTACGGTATTAGCACCAAATTTAATGCTGACATCCACGATCCTGCTTACAAGATAGAAGATGAAAAAGGAATAGATTATTGTAAAAATCTGTTTCAGCCTTTAACGGAAATCGGTGATACCATCTGTGCTGATGAAGTGTTTCAGCATTCCGTCCTGCCATATGCGAGTACTAACACCAGTGTGACGTTCACTATCTTTTCATCAAACAAACGCAACGTTTGGTATACAAGAGATAAGGATGGAGAGCTTGTAAAGGAGCTAACAGAAGTTGGAACTGTGGTTTTTGATTTGCAAGACATTCCTGGAAAGTATGAGGACAAAAGTGTCGTTCTTACCGTTGACCTAAGTCAAACCGAAATACAGCTCAAAGCTCGCCATGAGGAAACGGGCAAAGAAGTGAAAGTGGTTCTCGACTGTCTTTGACTGCATTGACATTTGTGAGTTTCTTTTAAGGTTTGTATACCAGCTAAATGATAATACATTTTATGGTTGACAACATAATTAGCTATTTTTTGTTTGTATTTATTAATTTATTTGACTGTTGTAAACTTAGTGACCAGGTGTGCTTGTTGGTTTTATAATGTATTATATTGTTCCTTTGAATTGTATCTTTACCGTTATTACTAGCCGCTAGCTAAGTCTTGTTTATAAAAAATAAAAATAAACTTGTAAATTTCTGTAACAGGAGTTCTAGTCAAATGAAAACGTTTTCCGTAGTTTGGACATTACATTATTGTGTGTTAATGCAGACTAAGTTGGTGGCAATGATTAAAAATGGACGCCACAGACATGCAGGGCTTTTCGTCAACAGCGTCAGTAGCTACATGTGTATCTGGCATGAAGCCCGCGTTGCCATGCTATAACTGCATGGATACGGGGATCAAGTGATGATGTCACAGTCGTGCCATAGCTGCACAGAACGGACTGGAAAACAGACCGAAAACGGACCAGAAACATGCGCTAGACACGGCGTCTGCTCGATCACACAGTAAAACCGTTACAGTTTAGCTTATAGCTAGCTACCGCCGGTCCGCAGTCCAGCGGACGATAGCTAACTAGTCGCGGCCACAGGTCCACGCAGCCGTGGATGAACCAGCGACCAGCGCCTCGCAGCCGGACAATGGAGACTAGGGCTCACAACCTGGTACACCTAGTCTAACAAGCTAGCCCTTCGCTTTCTCCAGCGCACGATCGCTTCAGTGCGGTCACGTGAGTCGATCCGTGCTGGGGAAAATACGAGGGGCTACCCCTCTAGACTATACTGGTACACCTGAGCTCAGCTCAGTACTAGCTATTAGCTACGCCAACCTGCAACTCCAGTGCATACTCCAGTACAGGAACAATGCAGCAACGTTAGCGCTCACGTACAGAAGGGCAGTCAAGTCTGGCGCTCGGGCGGCTCGGCGATGTTCAGAGTGATACCACTGCGTGGCCAGTCGACTGCGGACCTGCGCTACTGGTTCACTGCACGATCAAATCTATAGCTACGGTGTCTAAGGCGCCAGGGCATGAAAAACTCAATCCGTTTTCCGGTCCGTTCCGTGTTTTAGTCACGTCCCAGCAACAGCTAGCTAGCTAGCTACTAGCTAGTAGCTAAGCTAGCTAGCTACAAGAAATCCGTATCGGCATTCACCATGATCGTTAGAGCTTGCTAGCTATATCTACCTTCGCTCCGCAATCCTAGCACAAGGTTCAGAAGCGAATAGCTGAACCACCCATCTACTACGCGTACAAAAGAAGCGCTCACATCCTCGCAGTGGATGACATGAACAAGCGCCAGACGCGAGGTAGCTCCCGTAAATCAATCACACTTTTCCGTAATCTCTCCGTTATCGATCAATCGTTGAGCTTGAGGAGTTGGTGGGGGACGGTCCTACAGGTGCAGCGTATGCGAGATGTGGAGGGATGTAAGGCATGTACAGTTGCAAGAGTGATGAAAGTATTTGCAGAGAGATAGAACTTTCGGTAGCTACGTATAGAATACCCACTTGTTGAACATACCGCTAGACCAGTCACGTGTTGAGTCAGGTATTTGTAGGAGTGCACCCTCTCCAAACATGTTTGCTTACCTTTGAGAGGTGTAGCTAACATGGAGGGAGGGTTTTTTTTCTTTTGGTAACTTGATGAAAAAACGAAATGAAACCAGCCCGGTAGGAAAAGATCGGGCTCAGCTGAGCTGCTCACCAGGCCATCTATAGCTATATGTAGAGAATTAAGAGTGGGCCCAGCACAGACCCCTGTGGCACACCTGACGTAACATCACGACTGGTAGATGAGCGGCCATTTAGCACAACCTCTAGAGGAACATTGTCAAAAGCCTTTTTAAGGTCAAGAAAGGTGGCATATACCGTGACTCCCGGTGGTCTTCAAGGTAGAGGTGCCATTGATGTACCATAGAGAGAAGTGCGAGAGTGGTTGATTTACCTTTCTGAAAACCCCATAGTGATATCGGTCTGTAATTACTTGATCCATGTCCTTCCCTTTAGGGATGGGTATACCACCGTGATTGGTGTGTTTCCACATACTGGGAAATGTTCCATTCCTGATAGACGTGGCTAGTAAACAGTTTGACTTGCCCTGCATGATGTGTGAGTCTGTTTGTGATGACGACACTGGCAACATCATTATAAGATGCAGTACCTGTTAAGATCTACGCTATCCTACTGGCAGGGCAAATTCACTTTTGAATGAAGCTTCAGGTCATATTTTTGTCTCGGCACGTAAGTGCCGAGACACAGTGCTGGATGCGTAGGTACATACGTACGTCGCTTTTTGCAATGTGCCCGCGCAAGTGTCAAACTTATTTACAGCCTGCAAGTAGATCCTCAAAAGTGATTATGGGTTTTGCTTGGCTGCTCATGAATCCACTTACCAAGACTGGCTAGTAAATGAATCAGGACAATGAATACACACTCATCCATACAGCACTCAGCCATCCCAAGTGCATACTGATACTAACTACACACTCTCAGCTCTAGCTAGCTAGATAGATACGGGAGCTTATGGGCTCCTGATAGATAATTTCTGAAAGAATTGGCCGAGGTGTTGTCTAGGTCCATTTATGAATTAAAACGGCCCACCTGGCTCTGACACAACCATACTGCTTTCACCCTTTGGGTGAACATTCCCACCTCACCCTGACCCACCCCTTGCTCACACAGAACCTCCAAGGATATTGACGCTGACTTAAGTCTCATAGCTAACAGGTTTTGCAGTCATAAAGGGTTAAATAGCGGCCATGTCCTCTGCATGATTCTAGCTGATACCAAGTCGTGCCGAGACACATCAAGTCTTTTTAAAGACTCACTTGTTACCTCATAGATACTTCAGCAGACTCTAATTGCATCCACCAATATTAATACATGTATATACGTACTGATAGCTAGCCTCATTTTCAGGCTGCTTGTAAGCAAGCTAGCTTACAGCTTGCTCCAATTGACACACATTATGTGAGTTGAAACGAACAATAACTTTGCCACTAAGGTGAGTTTCAGCACAATCGTTTGAGTCAGTGCATGACAGCAATCACAAAAATGCAGTCTGAGTGCAGGAACTGTCTCTCCCTACGATGTACAGGAGCGTATATAATCACTCATGTCCTATACTGCAGTTGCTCGTTATTAGGCACATGTGCCTACCAGCGAGTATGATGAGGTTTTGGGTGTATTATAATTATGTCGGCCATACATAATGTAAGGCACTCATACTACTTCTTGACTATACTAGTATAATATCGTCATTGCCAATTATCACACAATTTTGCTCATGCATAATTAGTTAGGAATACACGTATGCACAGAATGCCTCACACACGCATGGCCTCATGTAGTAGGCCGGCCATGTGTAGGCCATGTGTAGGCAGAAGCTGTTGCAAGAAGGTGGCAAAATGGTATGTTCGAGGAGAGTTCGCTGAAGTAGTGCACACTTTCCCAAGCACTGAAACTTGTACTGATGGTGTGATGAGCTCACTGTCTCCTATGAGGAAAGTAAACACACGTACACCAGAATGTACCATCGCACGTGTATTAACCTTAACCGGTAATTATTGCATTCCTAAGCATGACTAACTGCTGCCACGTATAGAAACCCTAGCCAAGATCGTGGTCTCAGACTCACCTTGGTGGTGAATGTATGAGCGCTTTTGTCTCGCCGCTGGCCGCCATTGCTCGAGCACTCTCTCCGACCTCCAGTGGCAGTACCGTTCTTAGGAAAGGCACACGAAGATTCTGACCACACGGCCGTGATCGCTGTCATTCACTGATGCTTGGGTTAAATGAGATGGCATCACTCACATATTCTGCTAATTACCCCGTGCGCATGCGCAGCAGGGGGTAGAGTGATCGGTTTGTGTCGGTCCGTCTGTCCGCAGTCCAAGCGCTGTTTGAGCAGTGAAGGCCTTATTGAAGGCTTATTTCAGGATAGAAGTGTCAGAATTCAGAAAATACTAGCGTCTACATAACTCACAGACCAGAGATCTACTCGAGAGGCTGAGAAAAGCTGCGTGAAAGTCGTGCAATTTGACCACACCCAATTTCTAACATTACTGCCACAACTTACGGTATCTCATTCTGCATGCTGACATCGCTGTATTAAATCATGGCCAAGCTAGTGTGTATTATCCATGAGCTAGCTCATCGTGCCATGCTGTATGAATAGGTCTATAGCTGTCAAGTCAAAGTTGCGCACGGGGTACGTGCTCTGCTGAGCACCTCTGGTTAGGGGCATTGATCGGTTTGCATTTTCCCATGATGGCATCCATAGTCAATAAGAGGAGTGTGTGTCAGTTGTTAATTACTTGTACCGGTTCATTTAATATTATTACATTTCCAGAAACTTCTCCATTACCCACTAGTTACATTTCCAGGAATTTCCAACTTGCAGTTATACAGGAAGTTTATGAGTTAAATAAATACCCCTATGCTGTTGAAACTCCAACTGATCATATATAATTCATGACAACATATTTGTCTAAAACTTTTACAGGGGATGACACTGCGCAGCTGTGTGATAGTATTCACCCTCATGTTGTCCCACCCCCAACTGTGCTGCCTGGCCCTTCAGAGACCTATGCATATGAATTGCAGTGTGTGAGCAACCAACATACTAATTGCATTCCTCGTATCTAACAGTGAACCAAGCGCATTAATTATTAGTACTGTAGTGTCCCGTTAATACCCCCCCCCCCCCCCCCCCCCCCCCCCAACAATTTTGTACACTTAGTCCAGCCCAAAGTGGGGAGGGGGGCGTATTTTTGAATATGCATTTAATCTCGACTATACGCCCCCTCAAAACGTTTTGCTACGTACACAAACTAATGTGACACTGCGAAGGTTCATGTTTACAGTTAACAAAAGTACAAACGATTTCCAGAACTCATCATGTGTGGTCTCTCTACATTGGCGAGAAGAGCAGCCACTTCAATGCGAGCTCGAGGGCCATAACATTCATGACGACTTCGCTGTAGCCATCCTCAAGAACAGCAATATTGTTGGTTATGTACCACAGGACATTTCTTGGAATTTCCTGCAGAAGAGTGGCAGTGAGATGACTTGACATCAGTGGTGACTACTCTGATCTGAGAGTCGATCTGAAGTTGTGCACGATCAGTTTAGATATTCCAGAAAACGCTCACCAGAGGGCGTTATAACAAGTCAAACTACCTGTGCTTTTTCGAAGGGGGCGTATTAGCGGGACATTACGGTAAATAGATATGAACTAGCATGTTCACTTTTAGACAAATCATACAATTCATTACACTCCTGGTAGGGGAAAAATTGTGCCACATAAATAATTTATGTAATAAACGTTTGACTACTTTGGAATGGCCTACAAAGATTCTGACTGCACCGTCGTGATCGCTATGATGCAGTGACACAAACTCAAAATAATTGTGCTGAAACTTACCTTGGTGGTGGAGATACAAGCACTTTTGTCGTACCGTCGGCCACCATTGCTCGATCGCTCTCTTTGACGTTGGTTGCCAGTACAGTCTTATGAAGGCCCACAAAGATTCTGATCGCTGTCGTTCACTGACACTTAACATGCCGAAATTCACCGTGCTGCCAGCACTGTAATATGTTCTTTTCATCCCTTTGGATGCCATTGCTGACTCGATCGACTTGAGCATAATCTTACATGACATGTGCGTTAATAATGAACTCCGATATCCAGCTTGTGCGAACAGCGAGTTGCAACCGGTTGTATACAAATCGTAGTTGTGTTGTACCGGTGATGCATTTAACCCTTCCCCATTCTTCACTATAGCTAGCTGTCACTGTCAGGTGAAGAGGTGGGATATTAACATTAACACAAGCTATAGGACAGCACTCTGTATGGGTAATGCATCACCTGCCAAAATCCACTCTCACGGACAGACAGGTGGGTCAGTAATTGTTGAGCAGTTTGCACCCCCATTTTAATGGTAGGAGGTTTTGCAGCAATGCAGTTGTGAGCAGATCAATCCAATTGTATTACTAGACTAAGCCTTCTCATGAACTACACTTCACCAATTGCTACTCCATTCTGACAAGTATCAGTTGAAAAATATATATGCCAAATCATATATGTGTATACTATTAGGTGCTTGTTACAATTCTGGTAGGAGAAAAATTGTGCCACGTAAATGATATACAATGTTTGAGTACTTAGGATTGGCCTACAGAGATTCTGACTACACCGCTGTGATCGCTATCATGCACTGACCTGAATGTAAACGTTGGTGCTGAAACTCACCTTGTGGTGGAGATATGAGTGCTTTTGTCTCACCATGCATTGCTCGAGTGCACTCTTTGACTTCCGGTAGCAGTACCGTTCTTAGGAAAGGTACACAAAGATTCTGACCACACAGCCGTGATCGCTGTCATTCACTGATGCTTACATGCCGAAACTCACTGTGCTGGCGAAGTTGTGAGCACTGTAACAATTTCTTGTCTTCTCCTTGGGTCACTATTGCTGACGTGACTCGATCGACTGAGCATGGTCCTACGTGACATGTGCGTTAATTGGAATGAGTTGCAATACCTAGCTTGCGCTACCGGCAAGTTACAACCGGTTGCAATGGCTTCTAACAGGAGTGCAGTTCAGTCCCCTCGTTTACGAAGTAAAGTAAAAAAAATTATTGCGATAGTTACTATCATCACACAGGGGAATGTAGGCACATGTAGGCACGTAATTATGGGTTTACGTTACAATTAAAGTCGGCTTGCAGTATCCTACAGTCATTGTACCTATCCTACATTAACATTTTGCAGTATATCCTTACAGTCATTGTTCACACCATCAACAGAACAATATGATCAAAAGATTTTACCCCTTTGCTTAGAACAAACTATGCATGATCACTGCAATTCTAATGTGGTACTAGAGGCAAATAAATTTTCTCAGAAAAATTACAAAGGATTTAGTGATGGCCTGTCACATTCGGAATTATTCCACCTCTCAAAAAAGCTAACAAACAGGGAGAATGCCATTAACCAGGCTCAGTCTATCCCATTGAAAATGTAGAATTTAGGAATGGGATGGGACTGAGTAATTACACCGTTTTAGACCAGTTACTGCATGTGTACATTGCCAGTTGCCAACTAAACTAAACATGCAATGGCCATCACAAGACAACCATGTGTTTGGGTCAGTTGTTAGTTTCAAGCTTACAACATCATAATTCAGCTCTACTGCTAGTCATTGCTAACCAATTAATCTAAAAATGTGGCTATCACAAGACATGCTTTGGGTTACTTGTACATTATTATTCAGGTATACTACTCAGGAAGCTTAGTAGTTACATTTCCAGGAATTTCTGGTATAACAGGAAGTTTATTCTCAACTCTGAATATCCCAATGTTATCATATAATTCATGACTGCATATTTGTCTGAAGCAACAAAAGGGGGAGACTGCACTGCAGCTTGTGTGATAGTATTCACCCTCATGCTGTCTCACCCCCAACTGTGCTGCCTGGCCCTTCAGAGACCTATCAATATGAATTGCAGTACCTGAGAAACCAACTGTGATGGTATTCCTCTAACATTTTTTTTGGATCTGACAGTGAGTAAAATGCATGAGCTATGCGTCTGCTAGTCTTCAGTGGCTGAGGACCAGTGTTCACTGGTATGTCATGTGATCTTTGTGACAGTATTCTAGTCCTCATCCAAGTTGTTAAGGACACATACCTTCAGGTAGCTATTACTCACAGGAATTCGAACACTGTAGATGGTCCTTTGCCATCTTCCTTTGCATGCAGTCAGACCAAATTGTATGCAATGTATGTCACTGATTTGTAAATTACATCAACCTAAATCTATTTTACAACACTTAATGCAAACTTTTGTTGAAACTCGTGTAGACTTGGATGTTGCCCATTTATCCGTCAACTTGGTTCAGAGGTCACTGTGCCAGAGTTTCCTACCTTAACCCCCAAATTGATGCATTTGATTCACTTTTAGATCAGAGAATGCTAGAGGAATGCTATAAGGAGGTTACTTATAGAGACCTGTGTGTTATGCTGTCTTCACTAACAACACTAGATTATAGGGAACCAAACGTTTTAGCTACCATGCAGTAGCCTTCTTCAGTGGCACACAGAGCACAAGTTACGCATCACAAGCCTAAATACATAAAGAATGTGCAACTCTATATGTCCACTCCGCAGTTTTGGTGCAAAATGCTGCATGTATGCTCAACCAGTGTCAGGGTTGGTGCATGCAATCAGCCAGTCATACACCGAGGACAAGAGGCCACGTTCATTGTTGAGGAGGTTGGCTGCTCACAAACTGCTATTCATATCCATGTAGGTCTCCAAAGGGGCAGGCAGCACATTTGTGTGTGAGGGAATATTATCTTGTGTATGAAATGAAAAACAACAGGAAGGCACTGTTCCTTCTTCTTACAGGTACAGTAGCTTTGATGGTCACATAGTGAATGAGAGTATGGCCCAAATGAGACTTTGACCACTTGTAACTGTGCTTGAAACTGGGTCTACATTCAGACCTGAGGCAGCTCCATGCCATCACAGGAAAAAGGATGTGTAGAGATTGCCATCAGATTAATTTACTCAAAATCAATGTCCGGTGATTATGCTGGAGGATTTCTTCAAAGTACCATGTGGCCACATCAGAGTGCCAATTTGACACTTGAAAGGGCCGCTAGCCGCATCAAAGTGACACACCCTCCTTGTTGATTCCAGTTGCCGCCATGGGAAAATCAATAACTGTATGCAAGTGACATAATCTCATTAATTTTTTTCATGAGCATTACCGACTGCCATGCTATATCTATAGCATAATCAGTGCTTTCAACAAGCTATATAAAAATAATCTATAATACACACGCAGCCTGACTAGATTAGTCATTGCTAACAAAATGTGCATGGCTATGTAAGTCAAACATTAGGTTACACTACAGTTATTACATTATTCATGGTACTCAGGAAGCTTAGAAATTACATTTCCAGGAATTTCTGGCATAACAGGAAATTTTGGGCGTTGCTGGCTAATAATTATTCATGACTGCATTATTTGTCTAAGACTGCACAGCTTGTGTGATAGTATTCACTTCATGCTGTCTCACCCCCAACTGTGCTGCCTGGCCCTTCAGAGACCTATCAATATGAATTACAGTATGTGAGAAGCCAACTGTGATGGTATTCCTCTTTGATCTGACAGTGAGTAGAATGCATGAGCTATGCGTTTGCTAGTCTTCAGTGGCTGAGGACCAGTGTTCACTGGTATGCCATGTGATCTTTGTGACAGTATTCTAGTCCTCATCCACGTAATTATTACTCACAGGAACACTGTAGATGGTCCTTTACTAATTATTGCTTTACAGCCATGCAGTCAGACCACCAATTCTAGCTCCATACACTTTGTTTGGTTTTAACATGCACACATCACAAGGATTTGTTTTCTACAATGGATGTGTTTTGTTAGCACAAGCCAGAGTTGTTAATTACATTACATATATACTCAAGAAGCATAATAATTACATTTCCAGGAGTTTCTGGCATGCACAACAGGAAGGTTTGGGCATAATAATGCTCTGAATCTCCTGATGTGATATCATGACTACAATCATGTTTGCCTAATTCAACAAAAGGGGGCGAGACTGTCGGTTTTTGTGTGATATGCGTAGGTCTCTGAAGGGCCAGCTGCAGGCAGCACAGTTGGGGGTGAGACAGCATGAAGTGAATATTATCACACAAGCTGCAGTGCAGTCTCCCCCCTTTTGTTGCTTCAGACAAATATGCAGTCATGAATTATATGATAACGTTGGGATATTCAGAGTTGAGACAGGACAGTTGGGGGTGAGACAGCATGAAGTGAATAGCAAAGGACCATCTACAGTGTTCCTGTGAGTAATAGCTACCTGAAGGCATTGGGTCCTTAACAAATATTCACATGAAATTGTATGCAATGTATGTCACTGATTTACATCAACCTAAATCTATTTTACAACACTTGTTGCAAACGTTTGTTGAAACTTGTGTTGACTTGGATGTTGCCCATTTATCCGTCAACTTGGTTCAGAGGTCACTGTACCAGAGTTTCCTACCTTAACCCCCAAATTGATGCATTTGATTCACTTTTAGATTAGAGGAATGTCTTATTCACTCCCACCAACAACACTAGATTATAGGGAACCAAACGTTTTAGCTACCATGCAGTAGCCTTCTTCAGTGGCACATAAAGTACAAGTTATGCATCACAAGCCTAAATACATAAAGCAACGCTATGTCCACTCCGCAGTTTTGGTGGGAAATGCTGCATGTATGCTCAACCGGTGTCAGGGATGGTGTGTGCAATCAGCCAGTCATACACCGAGGACAAGAGGCCACGTTCATCGTTGAGGAGGTTGGCTGCTCACAAACTGCTATTCATATCCATGTAGGTCTCCAAAGGGGCAGGCAGCACATTTGTGTGTGAGGGAATGTTATCTTGTGTATGAAATGAAAAACAACAGGAAGGCACTGTTCCTTCTTCTTACAGGTACAGTAGCTTTGATAGTCACATAGTGAATGAGAGTATGGCCCAAATGAGACTTTGACCACTTGTAACTGTGCTTGAAACTAGGTCTACATTCAGACCTGAGGCAGCTCCATGTCATCACAGGAAAAAGGATGTGTAGAGATTGATCTATGACCATCAGATTAATTTACTCAAAATCAATGTCCAGTGATTATGCTGGAGGATTCTTCAAAGTACCATGTGGCCACATCAGAGTGCCGATTTGACACTTGAAAGGGCCGCTAGCCGCATCAAAGTGACACACCCTCCTTGTTGATTCCAGTTGCCGCCATGGGAAAATCAATTAACTTTTCATGAGCATTACTGACTGCCATGCTATATCTATAGCATAATCAGTGCTTTCAACAAGCTATATAAAAATAATCTATAATACACATGCAGCCTGACTAGATTAGTCATTGCTAACAAAATGTGCATGGCTATGTAAGTCAAACATTAGGTTACACTACAGTTATTACATTATTCATAGTACTTGGGGAAGCTTAGAAATTACATTTCCAGGAATTTCTGGCATAACAGGAAATTTTGGGCGGTGCTGGCTAATAATTATTCATGACTGCATTATTTGTCTAAGACTGCACAGCTTGTGTGATAGTATTCACTTCATGCTGTCTCACCCCCAACTGTGCTGCCTGGCCCTTCAGAGACCTATCAATATGAATTACAGTACGTGAGAAGCCAAATGCAACTGTGATGGTATTCCTCTAACATCTCTTTGATCTGAGCGAGTAAAATACATGAGCTACATGTATATGTGTTTGCTAGTCTTCAGTGGCTGAGGACCAGTATTCACTGGTATGCCATGTGATCTTTGTGACAGTATTCTAGTCCTCAACCACATTGTTAAGGACCCATGCCTTCAGGTAATCATCACTCACAGCAACACTGTAGATGGTCCTTTGCTAATTATTGCTTTACAGCCATGCAGTCAGACCACCAATTCTAGCTCCATACACTTTGTTTGGTTTTAACATGCACACATCACAAGGATTTGTTTTCTACAATGGATGTGTTTTGTTAGCACAAGCCGAGTTGTCAATTACATTACAATGTCATACATGTATATACTCAAGAAGCATAAAAATTACATTTCCAGGAGTTTCTGGCATGCACAACAGGAAAGTTTGGGCATAATAATGCTCTGAATCTCCTGATGTGATATCATGACTACAATCATGTTTGCCTAATTCAACAAAAGGGGGCGAGACTGTACTGTCGGTTTTTGTGTGAAATGCGTAGGTCTCTGATGGGCCAGCTGCAGGCAGCACAGTTGGGGGTGAGACAGCATGAAGTGAATATTATCACACAAGCTGCAGTGCAGTCTCCCCCTTTTGTTGCTTCAGACAAATATGCAGTCATGAATTATATGATAACATTGGGATATTCAGAGTTGAGACAGGACAGTTGGGGGTGAGACAGCATGAAGTGAATAGCAAAGGACCATCCTGTGAGTAATAGCTACCTGAAGGAATGGGTCCTTAACAAATATTCCTTTACAGCCATGCAGTCAGACCAAATTGTATACAATGTATGTCACTGATTTGTAAATTCTATATCTACTTTACAACACTTGTTGCAAACTTTTGTTGAAACTCGTGTTGACTTGGATGTTGCCCATTTATCCGTCAACTTCATTCGGAGGTCACTGTACCAGAGTTTCCTACCTTAACAAATTGATGCATTTGATTCACTTTTAGATTCGAGGAATGCTATTAGGAGGTTACTTATAGAGACCTGTGTTGTTGGGTATGTTATGCTGTCTTATTCACTCCCACCAACAACACTAGATTATAGGGAACCAAACGTTTTAGCTATATACCATGCAGTAGCCTTCTTCAGTGGCACATAAAGTACAAGTTACGCATCACAAGCCTAAATACATAAAGCAACGCTATGTCCACTCCGCAGTTTTGGTGGGAAATGCTGCATGTATGCTCAACCGGTGTCAGGGTTGGTGCGTGCAATCAGCCAGTCATACACCGAGGACAAGAGGCCACGTTCATCGTTGAGGAGGTTGGCTGCTCACAAACTGCTATTCATATCCATGTAGGTCTCCAAAGGGGCAGGCAGCACATTTGTGTGTGAGGGAATGTTATCTTGTGTATGAAATGAAAAACAACAGGAAGGCACTCTTCCTTCTTCTTACAGGTACAGTAGCTTTGATGGTCACATAGTGAATGAGAGTATGGCCCAAATGAGACTTTGACCACTTGTAACTGTGCTTGAAACTGGGTCTACATTCAGACCTGAGGCAGTTCCATGCCATCAAAGGATGTGTAGAGATTGATCTATGACCATCAGATTAATTTACTCAAAATCAATGTCCAGTGATTATGCTGGAGGATTCCTTCAAAGTACCATGAGACCACATCAGAGTGCCGATTTGACACTTGAAAGGGCCGCTAGCCGCATCAAAGTGACACACCCTCCTTGTTAATTCCAGTTGCCGCCATGGGAAAATCAATAACTCTCAATAACTGTATGCAAGTGATGTCATCTCATTAATTTTTCATGAGCATAGTTGCTCAATTTTGCCAATGGCAAACTTCCTACCTTAATAAGTCATGCGTTATGCATATTCTGTGTTCTACCAGTGACGTGTTTGATGTGTCTGTACTATTTCTATTCCTTCGGACTGTAGCCATGTGATCAGAGCTATGACACATGTATGGAGGGGAAGAAAGAAGTTGTCTTGTTCTTTCTGGAGCTGAATTGATTTGTAAACTAGTACATAAAGGTGATGGAGCACAACAACAGCTATTTGGTTATGCCACCTGCAGGTGCAGGTGGTGTCTGAGAGTAATTATGTCTGCATGTACATGTATTCACTGTCAGGTGAAGAGGTGGGATGTTGGAAAATTTACATTCATACCAGCTATAGTATACAACCATGAAATCACTCTGTCCTTGTACGGCTAGTAATGCTGACTATGAATACAGACCCTGGTCACCCCTGTCCACCAGCCCACTACAGGCAGGTGTACATTTGATTTCACTTTGGGTAGTCCCACTCAAAAATAAGTGCACCTTGTTATCAGGCTTAAAGTTACTTGTTGTGGGGATGTAGGTGCTTTCAGTTAATAATGTGCAACTACAGCATAATTACATATTATAATATTGACAACTTTGTTTCACCTCCCCCGTCCTTCACTAGGAGGGAAAGTCTAATTCAATAGTCCAGCATAATCACTTGACAATGGGTTTGGAGTAAATTAATATTATAATAGATCTCCTTACACACCTATTTTTTATCACACACAACTATCCTTTCCACACGAGGTGAGTTGAGCTGAGGATATGCAGCACCAAGAGAAGACGGTGCAGTTGTTGGCATTTGAGATTAAAGGGTATGTAGCTACATGTGAGGTGAAGATGTTTGACATAGTAGGACAACTACATGTATGTAATCACTCTGTATGGGTAATAGGTAGCTACATCACCTGCCAAAATCCACTCTCACGGACTGTGAATACAGACAGGTGGGTCAGTAATTGTTGAGCAGTTTGCACCCCCATTTTAATGGTAGGAGGTTTTGCAGCAATGCAGTTGTGAGCGGATCAATCCAATTATATTATTGGACTAAGCCTTCTCATGAACTACACTTCACCAATCGCTACTCCATTCTGACAAGTATCATTACCTAAAACGTTTACAAGATACCTATAAGTGATATGCCAAATTAAGTGTGAATTATGCATGTACCATGTGCGTTTGTGCAAGTGTATGTGTTACTGTAAGGAGTAAGTACCGGTACTGTTGTCTACAACATTGATGGCATCTGGAGCTGGTTTCTGCCCTTTCATTGGACACTGTAGTGCTGGGCAATATACCAACTATTACGATTTGGCATTACTGCTGCTAATATTCATTGGTTTGACTCAACATCTGTTCAATGTTTGTTTACCACACCCACAATTGCGATGGTGTAGGCACTTGTGCTCGAAAAGTAAAGTACACACCATAACAAGATAGTCTTTAAAAAGACGTGATATGTCTCGGCACAACTTTGTATCAGCTCACAACCACACAGAGGACATGGCAGCTGGTTAACTCTTTATATATAAAACCCATTATGAGACTTTCAGCTTTATTATGTTACTGTTGGCAATGTCCTTGGTTCTGTGTGAGTACACAGGGTGAGGTGAGAGGGTTGAAGGGTTCCCCCGAAGGGTGAATGCAGCATGGTCGTGTCTGTGAAGCCCTCAGTCGGAGCGCTAGCCAGGTGACCCATTCCTAAGTAATCTATGTGGTGTTACTACAGTCTCTCCTAGCAGGACTTAAACTTAGCAACAGCTTGACAACAGGATTATGCTCCTATGCTGCATGTATTGAATTATGCCAGCATATTTCACAATGCCTAATCTACATCGTGAATTATATATAATCAACCATAGATTAGGCATCGTGAATTATGCTGGCATAATACAATACATGCAGCATAGGAGCATAGTTTAAGTCCCGCTAGGAGAGACTGTATTTGTGGGATTTTATCTGCAGCAGAAGATACCATTTCACACTGTGTTCTAGCTTCTTTCATCCCTTTCCGCTCTAAGGGTGCTAGCTACATGCAGAACGCGTCCGTTGAAGCTTATTAATTATGCACGTGACTTATGACCCCTAAGACTTCAAGATACATAAATGCAGGTCAATACAAAGCAGAGCTGGCTATTCTATTACAACACTGCCCTGGGGACATGTACAGGATGCGTGTCAACAGGGCGCATCTAGTGTTGCTATAATGCTACCTAGCAATGTGCATGTACTCTGCCCTTAATACATATAGCATGGCAGTCACATGCCGTATGGCTGATATATCCTCTCACCCTTGGGTTCAGTACTGTATAAGTCATACAGCACCAACTGCCATTCTATATCTATAGCATAATCGGTGCTTTCAACAAACTATATAAAAATAATCTATAATACACATGCAGCCTGACTAGAGAGTTTCATGTTAGTCATTGCTAACAAAATGTGCATGGCTATGTAAGTCAAACATTAGGTTACACTACAGTTATTACATTATTCATGGTACTCAGGAAGCTTAGAAATTACATTTCCAGGAATTTCTGGCATAACAGGAAATTTTGGGCGGTGCTGGCTAATAATTATTCATGACTGCATTATTTGTCTAAGACTGCACAGCTTGTGTGATAGTATTCACTTCATGCTGTCTCACCCCCAACTGTGCTGCCTGGCCCTTCAGAGACCTATCAATATGAATTACAGTATGTGAGAAGCCAACTGTGATGGTATTCCTCTTTGATCTGACAGTGAGTAGAATGCATGAGCTATGTGTCTGCTAGTCTTCAGTGGCTAAGGACCAGTGTTCACTGGTATCATGTGATCTTTGTGACAGTATTCTAGTCCTCATCCACGTTGTTAAGGACCCATGCCTTCAGGTAATCATCACTCACAACAATACTGTAGATGGTCCTTTGCTAATCCCTCTACCACCCACAGATTATGGAGGTCAGTTTTTTTAACTTGTAATCTACTTAAACATACCCTAGATAAGGTTCCCATCGGTTTTCACGCTCAAAACTTCACACAGAACTGCACACAGCCATGCTTTCCACATTCGTGATTCTGACCACACCCACTCATTAACGTGTACGCGATCAAGATGCTCGGGCAATGGTAACTTGCTCTAGCAGAAAAATCAGCCTTGAACACTGGAATTCGAGGCTCTGCAAGGCGAGACCACTGTTTTCTAGGCCCATTTATGCTTAAAACTCGAGAAATGGCCTACCCGGCTCCAACCAAGGGCTGTTCAAAGCTGAGCCCAGACGCGGCCATGCTGTTTGCACCCTTTGGGTGCACCCACCCACCTCCCCCTGCCCCCCCCCCCCCCCCCCCCCTTTCTGCTGACGCAGAGCCTATCCCAAGGACATTGCCGGATGTAACATCATGAAGCTGAAAGTCTCATGACGCCATATGACGTCATTGGGTGGGAAAGGGCTAATTATTGCTTTACAGCCATGCAGTCAGACCACCAATTCTAGCTCCATACACTTTGTTTGGTTTTAACATGCACACATCACAAGGATTTGTTTTCTACAATGGATGTGTTTTGTTAGCACAAGCCGAGTTGTCAATTACATTACAATGTCATACATGTATATACTCAAGAAGCATAAAAATTACATTTCCAGGAGTTTCTGGCATGCACAACAGAAAGGTTTGGGCATAATAATGCTCTGGATCTCCTGATGTGATATCATGACTACAATCATGTTTGCCTAATTCAACAAAAGGGGGGCGAGACTACTTGTCGGTTTTTGTGTGATAGTATTCACCCTCATGCTGTCTCACCCCCAACTGTGCTGCCTGGCCCTTCAGAGACCTATCAATATGAATTGCATTATAATATTATGAGTAGCCAACTTACTAAAATAGCATTTCTCTGATCTAACTATGGGCTAGAAGTGACTCCGTTTAGTTGTAGTTGTTGATATTCATGTGATGTACACACTTGTTCTACCAGTGATATATGTTTGATCCTTCCCCACCCTTTTCTAGAACACAATCTAGTATAGTATAAACACTGGAAACACCTATCCTTTTATCAACGATGCCCAATCATGCTCACATTCAGGAGAGAGATCCTCAAATCAACATATGCAGTGCAGAGAGATGCAAACACTGAAGGTATGGAAAGGATGGAGCCTCAGCTGGGCTAACTTCATATGTAGTCCTCGGAGCATTGTGCCATCCTGCAAACACATCATCAGAGCTATGAAACATCTAAGGAGGAACAGTGCCTACCTTGTTTTTAAATCATAATTCTGCTACTGTGTGGAAATTGTAGGAAGAATAAGCTCCCTAGAAGAACAAGCTCCCTAGAAGAACAAGCTCACATCATTTCCCTACTCCAGAGTTGGTTGAAAATGTAACTGAAGAACATTTAGCTATCATTTCCCAAATCATTTCTCATTTCCACACAGATGGTGGTTTTCCTGAGATTGTGGCAAGGAACCATGTGTCTGGTGCCGCACCACAATTCCCTTCACATGGCAGAAGATGTGTGATGTGATTGGTCCTAGTAGTTATTAAACTCATTGCACACAATCATGTGTATTGCTATTGTCCTCTTCAGTCAAGTCATATATCATTCTACAATGGTGTTATAATATTTGAATTTGGATGTTTTAATAATCCAGAGTTGATTAATCGACATTGATTAACCTCATCTCCCTTTAGTTTGCAAACCCAAATTAAAAGTGTGTTCATTGGGACTACTCATCAGAGGCTAAGGTAGAAGTTCATGATCAATTGAAAACTGCTTATCTGATCACTAGCACTAATCACTAGGTATCATGGAGTTACCACACTCCTTCCAATTCAGGTTCATCAATTAAATTTCTGTGTTCTGTGCTTGGATTGCATATCCAAGTTGTATAGCCCTGATCTCAACAGAAAGAGCCTGACATCTCAAGTCCGCATTCTAGATTAACTCTTTACCAACCAATGACTGCAAAAGCCGTCATGAGCTCCCATAAGCCATAAGAATTTATAATGGGGAATTTATTACTAGGCGTTATACTTTAATACAGGATTTTGCTTCCTTAAGCTGTTTCTTATGGTTGGTAAAGAGTTAATGTGGACATCGTACTTTATAAATCAAATATTTTTGAGGGTAGTATACCAAACATAAATCAGTATAACAATGTCATAATATTATGTAAGTATCAAAAGACTTATTATTACTCTAATTAATTAATAACAGTTTCACCACTGTTTTGTGCCTAGACTATGGATGCTACACAAGTATACTGTATGTAGAGCTTCTGCTTTTGACGCCGACTTATAAATCTGCATGTAGAAAGAGAAATGCTGAAGTGATTAATGGGAAATATGTTGATATCAAGATCATATGCAAGAGGAAGCTGAATTAGTTACTCATAAATATGTTCTCATCTTGCATCAGAGTCTCTTGATACAATGCAATTTCAGTGACTGCATGGCTTCTATAGTTCTAAAGTTTTCTGACCATGTGAGCAGCCAATAGAATGATATCCGTTTGTCTAATATTATGAAGCTGGTTCTTTTTTTTTTTTACCGTAGGAGACTGTACAGTCAATTTGTGATAGCTAGTTGTTGATCTAGAGGGAAATCTAGTCCACCGAAATGGAGAGAGAGAGAGGGTCAGTAGCTATAGGGATATATGGCTGAGGCCTCTACACAGTATGGTAATTACCTTGTAACCATGCAGTCAGACTGCATATCTGTGTGGCTTTAACATTCACATAATAAGATTTGATTATTCTCTTGCATTCTTGAATGGTTCTTCCAGAGGCACAATAGTCATGTTTGACCCTTCCTTGCCCTTTGCTAGAAGATTCAAAGACCATCTACGTAGAGTCTAGCTCAATAGACATAGCATCACATGGATTTAGTAAATTACTGCATGGTTGCCATGGACTACTTTCAATGGTGGCATGCACACACATCTACATGAGGTGTAACCCCCTGTAGGGAGGTATATACCTCCGGTCTTAGAATTAATCTCAAGCACAGGCTGTATTTCGTAGGACATCTGCAAGTGACAGAACCTCAGTTGGGCAGTACTCTTTCACAGTCCTTTGTAATTGGGGGCACTATGTGACTGCTTTATAACACACCTCAAAGCTGCTGTGCTATTCGGTGGCATTGATTTAGCTGTCATGAAGTAATTGGTTTGTATTCAGTATAAGCACTGCATACAGGTTGTTATCATGACGTATCACCTGTGGTTCTGTGACCATCATGTGTACAGTCCTGCCCCAATGGTGTTGGCTGCAGGCAATAAAATACAGCACGTTTCAACTTTGGTGTTGAAAGAGTGAAGGGTTTTTCTTAACAACAGCTACATAAGAGTGATGTAGCATATTACAAACTATAATTATTATAATTTTACAGACTGTCATCATGACATAATTATCACCTGTGGCATCGTCCTGATCCCTCGAATCAGGTGTGTCATTTGTAATCTCTGATGGGGTTTTCTTGACAACAGCTACAAAGAATCATATATGTAGCATATTACACACTATATAATTTTACAGACTGTCATCATGACATAATTATCACCTGTGGCATCGTCCTGATCCCTTGAATCAAGTGTGTCATTTGTAATCCCTGACGGGGTTTCCTTGGCAACAGCTACAAAAGAATCATGTAGCACATTATGCACTGTATTTACAGACTGTCATAATATGACAATTAGCTATCACCTGTGTCGGGTGTGTTGGTTACAATCCCTCTGACAGCCACCTCGCCTTCATAGCTGAAGTAAACAATTGGTTGCATTGAAGTGATCTGTTGTGTTTCAACATCACTCTCATTCCATGAAGCGTCCTGTATGGTACACCGTGGATCGAATGTCGTGGGTTCAACAGCAATCATGGGAGGGATTCGAGTGACCATCAGCAATGCCAGGCGGACACTACTTTTGATGTAGATATCAAATTCCTGCTCTATTGAATTGGTATGTATGAAGTCTTTAACGTCTTCAAACTGTAGAAATAAGTATCATGGTGAATATAGTGCATGCAGAAACTTATGAGAAGTCTGATTGTTACCCTTTGTTCAGCTGGAATATTTCTGCCATGGAATTTTTCCTTCATTTTCTTAGTCTCTTCTTCTACTTTGGCATCAGTCATCTCCATCAGGTCACAATTGTGCAACAGGATGCCATATTCCCTCTGTTTCTCTATCATATTAGCTCGGAAAGCAACTTGATCGTCACGGCAGGAAGTGAAAAGTTCAGTGTGTTTGAAAAGGGGAGCGAACTGTTCTGCTTTCTGCAACAACAAACTGAGTGTAACTAACTATGCATGGTGAGCATGTTGGCATTAATTACAGTGAACTTACTTTTTCCCGTGATGATTGTGATTGAGGCTGTTGATCTAGCTGCAGAGCCTTTCTTGCAAGACGTTCCACCACCTTTCTCTGTACATAGTCGTATATGACCTATACAGGAAGTGATACGATTTATACAGTCATGTCTCCATAATGTGTTGTGCACAATTATCTGATACACAGTTTGTTCATAGGATAGTCAACCTGAAACATTTGGCTCAATAATTTTCTTGTTTGAAGTGATGCAATTTGATTCCGCAGTGCTCTTCTTATGCTCACTGCATCCCCACTGAAGAATTTTTCGAACATCATCTTCACATCTTCATGGCTTTTATCCATGTTTCCAACAACTTGGTGACCCATGATTTGCATGTTTCTTGCTCCACCGAGTTTCCTGTGTAATTAACATGTAGAACATGTGTTTTTAGATAATGGTACGACGGTTTAGTCTAGCCTCATTCCCAGGCCTTCTCACCCCAGCGTTTGTCACTTGCAATACTAATGCTGCAAGCGACAAATGCTGGGGTGAGAAGGCCTGGGAACAAGGCTAGGTTTAGTCCGGGTTGTTCATCATATATTATACCATGGTAATTTAGGACTTTTCGGATTCATATATAGGCACCCCAAGTGTGGGGTTCACACTTTTACATAATGGCCTCTTGCTGTATAAGGTAAAGGTTTGGGACGTGTGAATGCCTACTACTTCTGCTAGGGCACACATGCTGAGTTCGACGCTCCTTCACCGCCTTCGGCGGCTCATGCATTTATACTAAATATACACTTAGGAGATACCTGATTATGTACACTGAACTGTAAGTCATAATTGCGTCACCTGAGTCAGCGTAATAGGCAAAAGACTCAGTAATGAGCATAAGAGAATAGAATAATAGGTGAAGAAAAAGTTTAGTCCGTCAAGGCCTATAGCTACTAGTCAGATCACACTTAGAGTAGCAAGCCTAGTACCTCCACAGATATATTAAGTTGCAGGAAAAGTTGCTTGAAGGATGATCACACAGAAATGTGATGCTGGCTATCAGGTGCTCCTGACATACTTGCTACTCGGTTTGTACGCACTGTCGTTTAGCTATATAGCGTTACCCTAAACGTATACAATATCACTCACTGTTGTCGGTACTGGAGTTCTTTCTGTTGACGGAGTTCCTCCTTTAAATCGTCTCGTTCAGTTCGCGGTTCGACGCGCTTGATCGCCAACTTGGATCCCAACGCTTTTGGTTCTTCCTCCATCTCACGTTCTAATCTATTCGACTCATCCATCGGATTTCTGCAACTGTTAAAGAACAGACGTGAATAAATGTACAATGATACGCAACTCTTTCATCGCAACTAACCAACTCTGTCCCATTTCTAAGTCTTGTAGTCACATTTCAGTAAACAAAGCAACCTTTATACTCAGTTATTATTGGTCACCGTTCTGCGTAAAATATTCATAACAGTGACGACAACCCTCCTCTCCTGCGCTCGCCATAAAAGAACGCGCAGACAGTGCACCGTAACCCACATTGCTATCATGTCCCTTTCAAAGCCGACGACTTCCCGTTTCCCAAACGGTCTGGCTAAGCCTAGTAAAGTTTCTAGGCGTGCAGCCGGCTTCAGACGGGCTTCTGGATTTGTAGCCGCTATCGACTTCGGGACGACCTACTGCTCTGTTGCGTACACTCTGCAACAGGACAGCAAAGAAATCCTTAAACTCCCGATAGATGGACATCACACACGAGTTCCCAATGCTGTTCTTGTGGAGAGGGGAAAGAATACAGTGGAGGCGTTTGGTTACCGTGCGCAGACCATGTTCTCCCAAATGAGACAGAAGGAGAGATTCATCTATTTCGAAAGGATGAAGATGATCCTGTATCATCGAAAAGTGAGTCTATAATTAGGCGTATAATATTAATTTAATAACATACACATTGGGAGTTATAGGTACAGGTATGGGCTACCCTGAATTATTGGACCTTGCGGTCGAAATGTGCGATTGATTCAAGTATCTTGGCAGAGAGAAGACCAAGCACTTGGCAAAGTTGCAGCGGTGCTTATGTATTATCGCACATGCAGTGATGCAGCGCCGTACTCGATCCGCAATAAGTGTGAATTGCATGCCCAACGCATGCAATACACCGCACCGTTCATATCGCCTCGTTCTCAGGCCCCGCCCAGCTTTCCATTGCTTGCAATTCTGCAAGTGACGAAAAGCTAGGCGCGGGGGCCTAGGAAGGAAGCTACCGTTCATGACTAGTGTCAGAGGCGCGAACGACCCCATCGTGAGTGACGCCCGATCATTTGACTTGACAAATTTTATCCCTCGAAAATGACTGCCCCTTGGCAGGAATGACTGCCCACATAACAGTGTCATTGCTTCGTGGACCGGCTAGCGCGCTTGCCTAAACCAAAGACTTCGCATTGGCAAGGGTAGCTAGGTCTTGTGCATGGTTTTGCAGCTTCTTCCTCTTCACGTACATGTACTTCGGAATCTGGACTTAGCTATTAAGCTTACAAATTACATTACATTAGACACAGCTGGGTGGGAAGTACACCTTACCGGACTATACCTTTTGTGCACCCCATTTGTAACACAACCCTACAGGATGTGAGCAGGACCACACCTGTCAGTCCCATCAACAGTGACGAGGAGTACTACCTGGTGGATGTGGTGGCATTAATCCTCAAGTACCTCAGGGACACGCTTTATGATTGTCTCCGTATGAATGGTATTGACAATGTCCAATTCGATTGGGTGGTGACTGTTCCAGCAATCTGGGACATTCGTGGAAAGCAGATGATGAGAGAGGCTGCTTACAAGGTAAGTAGCTATAGTTATAGGTTTTCTCTAGTCAATTGCAAACTCCTGATCTAGTATTATAGTGTGTTAATTAATTAAGGTTAAAATTCTCATTCAGGCTAGCTAACAGGAGTGACATAAGGGCGTGTGGGAAGAGTATAAACTAGCTATAGAGAAAGTTATTGATCATCGTACACAATTTAAATTCAGATGCACTAGCACATCATGCTGTGCGTTCTAAGTTAGATGCTGCTCTCTCGTTTGGCTCTGGAGTTAGCTATAACCAGTCAAAGATAAAATTCTGAAACAGATAAATTGTTGGACACTGCTCCCCAATGCTTCTCTGAAGCAGTTTTCGGCAAGACTTGTGCAGCTTGGATAAGACCCTTCTGCTGCACGCCTGAGGTTTGTTGTTGTGGCTGCCTCAGGTGCTGAGGGGTGTTATTTGATTGTTGACCACATTTCGACATCTTTGTTTGATCGGACAGTGGATTTCACTGAGTTTTTAGTATGGATGCTGCCAACACCTCTTTAGGGCTGTGATAAAGAAATCTCTGGAATGTGCAGTTTCTCAGCAGCACAATGGTACAAGTCCATTGTTCACATGTTGCGTACTTCTTGAGATGGAGCTATTCTTCATCTGTCCATCCAGTCACTCGACTATAGAAGAATTGCTCCATGTCGAGAACTACACAACATAATTATGAACACCAAACATGTACCATTGTGCTGCTAACAAGCTACACATACCGTAATTTCTGCATCATGACCCTAAAGAGGTGGTGGCGGTGTCTGTTCTAAAAACACGATGATATCCACTATCCGATCAAAATTAATAATTGCTCTACTTATGTCTATATAGATTCACTAGTATTACCCAATGGATAAGGATATAAACTCAGTTGTCTGTGGATTCTAAATTGCACCTGTAACTCCGGGGTTGTAGCTAAATCAGGGTGGGGACACAGGGTATGTTTGCGTTGCACAAAAATTGTGCGTATATTATGAGAGAGGGACAGGAGCTCCTGTCCCCATAATTATTATACACACGCAATTTTTGTCCTCTAGAAGACTCTGATATAGTGATTGCTTTATAATATACTTTACTCTTATCCCACTCTCCAAAACTAATTGGCCTAAGACCAAGAATGCAGGTTGCTAGGATCGTGAGATTTGCAAATGAACTCAACTGCAATTGCAGAAATTTATATGCTATGTCTTCAACTGCTGACCCATGCATGAAGGGCAATTAATAACTCCAAAAACATTTCTTTATCCCTCCAGGCTGGCTTGTGCTCTTCCTCTCCGAGCTGCAACCTTATCCCTTGCAGCAAGTCCAGAAAGTTGGAGAGGCCCATTGAGAATGCCCCAGATAGATTATCTCTTGCCTTGGAGCCTGAAGTAGCCGGGCTGTATTGCCAGAATAGTGGCGAACTTCACGTCAAACCCCGACACTTTACGGTTCTGGATATTGGAGGAGGTACTGTTGACATCACCTCGTATCATGTCGACAGAGAAGGTCGCATCTGTGTGAAAGATAAGGCCAATGGCAATGATTGGGGAGGAACACGAGTCAATGAACAATTTAGCAAGTTTTTGCAGACCGTTGTGGATGACCGAGATTTCAGGCAGTATCTACACGTCCCCGATGCACAATTGCAGCAGCAGCACAAGGCTGACCTCAACAAGCTGATATACGAAAGCTTTGAGGAGCAGAAGATATTTTTTGGTGACGAAGATAATGATGAAAAGAGAAATCCAGCAGAGATAGTCCTCCCCAAATCGTTTGTGAAGTTCTACAAGGAAGAGAAGCTGGAAAAAGCAATCAATGAAAAGCACCGCGACATAGCCGAGCTGGATGGAAATTTACTCTATGTGGAGCCACAGAAGATGAAGGAGTTCTTCCAAGCAGCAATCGAGCATATTAGCCGTTATGCATTCCTCGCACTTGAAAGGGTCAAACAGGAGGTAGGAAAGCTGGAGGCCATATATCTTGTCGGAGGGTTCGGAGGGTGCAAGTTCGTCAAGAAAACGATCCAAGATATCATGCAAGGTCGATATGGTCAGCAACTTGAGGTTTTTGTACCAGTTGAACACAAAGTGGCAGTTGCTTGTGGAGCTATCAAATTTCGGCGTAACCCTGAGATCATCTGGGCCCGAAAAGCTGAGCTTACATATGGAGATGTTGTCAATAGTCCATTTGATCCTGACATCCATGATCCTGCTTACAAGACAAAGAATGAAAAAGGAAAGGATTATTGTAGGGGTCTGTTTCGGCCATTTATGGAAATCGGTGATACGATCCGTGCCGACGAAGTACTTCAGACTGGTTCTGTCACCCCATTCAGGAGTAGCATGACCAGCATGGCATTCACCATCTATTCGTCAACTGAACGTAACATCTGGTATGCGAGAGATAAGGATGGAAATATTGTATCTGGGTTAAAAGAAGTTGGAACATTGGATTTTGACTTGCAAGACATTCCTGGAGAGAAGGATGACAAAAGTGTCGTTCTTACCGTTGACCTAAGTCAAACCGAAATACAGCTCAAAGCTCACCATGAGAAAACGAAGAAAGAAGTGAAAGTGGTTCTCGATTGTCTTTGACTGCATTGACATTTGTGAGTTTCTTTCCTGTAGCTACTAGTTATCTTTAGGAGACTGTAGACTGTTAGTTGTATACCATCTAGTAAGCACGCCCTGTTTAGCATTTGACTTTTTGCTACTGTAGTGCAGCGAATACATTAAGATTTTAAAGTTTGTGTGTCTGTCTGTCTATCTGTCCGTCTATGCGTGATGGAAGTGGGATGTTCGTGGGGCGGGACTAGACTAGTGACGTGCGACCTTCATACTTCAATTTACTGAACCTCAAACTCCGCAAGGAATGTTCGAGAACATTGGGCATGGGCTGAAATCTTCCAGAACAGCTGGAAGTGTCCTAAGGTCCAATCCTTATCTAATCTTTTATTAACCAGTGTATGGTTCAGTTCAACTTCAAGTGAGCGCTTTCTGTAGCCGAAAGCTGTCAGTTCTCCTACACAACAAGAGTTAACCAATAATTTGCAACAAACTTTGCCTATAGCAGGCCTCAAGTACTTGCAACTTGAATTACACTGTACACCTCAAAGGGATGTTAAAATGCCAACCTTCTTTGTACTCCTTCCTGATATGTTTCAACTTGCTGTCCAACTCCGAGATCTGTAACAGCCAAAAAAGCACCAAAAAGCGAGCAAAATGCACCAACAAGTGAGCAAAACGCACAAACAAACGAGCATGTGCATTGCGAGCATGTGCAAACGGAAAATGTACTTAACACGCTCCATTCGATAATACACACTCCATCCACTCACTTACTCTTTGGCGGGTAGTGCAGGGTGTGATCTCCAGCCCGCTGTGGCTCATACCCGTCCCAGGCCGACCTGTTTTGAGATCAACCACTTTCTGTATCTGAGCCACAGCAGGCCAAGCAACTTCAGATTCTCACCCAAAATTGTCCTCCTTAGGTGGTTCACCCACCCCTCCATACGCACCCGTACCTCTAAGCATAGCTAACTCCCGGTCCCACTCACCCAGGCTACTAACACCTACCTGAGAACCCTGCACTTTTCACGCTAAAAGCAGAGACTGAGTGAACAGGGTGGATGGGCGGGTGAATCCTCAGCTCATCAGAACCCAGCTGCAAACTGCTCGAAGACTGATCACTTACAATGTAGTTAGCGCCTAAATCTAGAAGTCATTGTGATCCTTGTCCAATCACAGTAAGCCACCCCACCGTCCTCGTGATCCTTGTCCAATCACAGTATGCCACCACTCTACATCCTGTCGTGTGTTAACATCATTTAACTATCATTAAATTCCCAATTGTGAGCAGGCATGCGCATGTGCCAACGTTGTAATGGGGATGAGACTGCTACAAATTTTTGCATTGATTTTTGCTACTAACGGCGCGGGAACGTGAATCAGGAACGTGAATTAGGAGCGTGAACGTGTAACATGATGCTGTTTCTATAGCACCTTTGGAACCGTAACTGATGCGAAAGTATAGCTAATCTATATGACTCAAAGCATGAAAAGATAATCTTATAGGTACTCTAAACTTTATCGAGATATAGTTTAATGGATTGCCCACCTCAGCAATCGGGCTGTGGCAACTGAGGCATGTGAGGGAGCTCCTTTCTTTGGTCCAAGGATGCTCGTGAGAGGCTTACGGTCTGTCACATGTAAACTTCCTGCCAAACAGGTAGCTAGGTATGAACTTCTGCACACCGTATAGCTAGCTACCAGACTGAGAGCCTCCTTGTCAATCTGTGAATGGTTCTGTTCACTGTGAATGGTGGCGGTGGCGGTGCCCAACGAAGAATCTTGGTGTTGTTTCTTGTGCTGTCCGTCCAAAGGCTGGATGCCAGAGCGTTCGCAAGGCAGACAATTGCTACCGTTCATTGAGTCACAGGGACGGGCCCGGACACAGGTACTTACTGACCAGATCTCCCACGGGCCCTAGCGAATTTTTTTTGTGGACTTAGTCTCTGGCAGATCCACCAACTACGCATGCGCAGATTAGTACGACACACCCCATAAGCACAATGGTGGGGCAAGGTATGCACACAGGACTGTCCTGAGAAGGAACGGCTGAACAACTGCTGGTGAAGCTGTAAACAGAAGCGATGAAGCTGTCATGAGGTACAGTGATGGATATTACATGGATTGAGTATGATTTCCCGCCATTTCTGTTCCAAAGTACTAGCTACTGTACTGAGGTTCAAATCACTCTATCGACTTCCTACCTGGTAGTTGAGTCCGGTAGATAAGTCTGCATTCGCTGATATTCTCATTGATGCTGCATATTACATAATTTATTGTACTCAGTATACAAGATTGTAGTGGAAGTATAGTCTCGGTCACCACACTCGTGCACAGCGGAGGAGTCTGGTTGACTGCCCATGATATACGACTTGTTCTGAGGTGGCCGATAAGTAGCTGCAAACCACAGCGCTTCCATATACGGCACATTTTTCCCAAGGCATTAAGTGCACTAAACACGCAAGCAGATTAGTAATAAGCATGCCGTATAAAGAAGTGCTGTGGTTGCACCTAAGAACAAGTTTTATGTCGTCGACCAGACTCCTCTGCCGTGCATGAGCGAGAGTCTGGTAATCGCTGATAGTCTGTACTATATTCGGGATCCATAATTTGAAAGTGCAGAGCAGCCTTCTCCCATGGAGAACTTGAATGGTAGAAGCAACGAAATTGCAGTGTATGCTTCCCCGCCATTTCTGTTCCAAAGTACTACTGTACTGACATTTCTCAGGGTTCAAATCATTCTTGACTTTTTTTTGACTTGACCAAATTTCTCTAGTCTAGCAAGAAGGGTTGCTTGGAGGCACAGGCCTATGTGACAAGCTCCCCATACAGTACAGGAGAAAAACAAAAACACAACAAAACACCCAGATACACAAACATAATATAAAAAAATGAACATACAACTCCCAGCTATAACACAGTTCGGAGAACAAGACAAACATTCATTCTATCGATTTCCTACCTGGTAGTTGAGTCCAGTAGACAAGTCTGCATTCGCTGATGTTCACACATAGTGCTCAGTATACAAGAAGTTATGTAGTTGCCTATAGCTAAGTATAGTCTCAGTCACCACACTCACACACAGCGGAGGAGTCTGGTCGACTGCCCATATAGCTACGACTTGTTCTGAGGTAGCCGATAAGTAGCTGCGAACCACAGCACTTGCATATACGGCACGGCTTTTTTCCAAGGTACACTACCCGCAAGCATATTACTAATAAACGTGCCGTATGAAGAAGTGCTGTGGTTTGCACCTACCTAGTGTCAGAACAAGTCATATGTTGTCGACCAGACTCCTGCTGTGCATGAGTGAGAGTCTGGTACCGAGACTAAGTCGTTGGTAGTCTGTACTATATTCAGGATGCATGATTTGAAAGTGCAGAGCAGCCTTCTCCCACTGTAGGAACTGAGTGGAACTGTACTGTGAAGTTAGTTGCACTGACTAGGAATACGTGTCCGCATAATTGCCTTGCGCGCACGCCGTGGCCGCATGTGCAGCCTGGCCATGTTCTTACGAGTATGATAGATCTCTAGCTAATTGTGAATTTGCAAGTGTGGACTCGGCTGTTCGACTCCACATGTAGCTGCTCTAGCTCTGCAAGCCCTGAAGGCCCCGCTCGCTTGTACCCTAGCCTCTGGCTACGCGAGATTATTGTGGAGTTGCAGATGTCGACTGGTCGACTGTTTGACTCCATACGTAACTGTTTGACTCCATATGTAGCTGCTCCAGCTCTGCAAGCCCTGGAGCACCGCACGCTCGTCCACTCATCTGTTTATCAAGGTTGTAGTTCCCGCACCGTCGAGCCCTTGCAGCAAATAAAACTCAATTGGCCGGCAGGAAACCCGCTACATTCCTATCAACATTCCTGAGCGTGACATATTCCGGTACGTACGTACGTACGTACGTACATACGTATATAGTGAGAAATAGATCCCCCATTCAGAGCCTCGCGCTAATGCGCTCGGTAATTATATTGCATATACACATTGCTCAAATGTAATTACACATGTATGTATCCTGTCACATGATGGACTCTAGGTGGAGTTGACATCTATGCAACACCCACCTTTAATATTGGGGGGGGGGGGGGGGGGGGGGGGGGGGGGGGGATGATGGTGAATCCACGTGCACAGTTGTGCATGCCTCAGGGATATTGATATACTGTGCAAATTGTACCACAACCTACGTGGGCCCCTTTCAGAACGTTATGCTTCATTCTAGGCTACAGTTACTGATTCAGTTTCTCATGAATTTCGTACTTTACACAGATGGCTTGTTGACTGGCACCAACCTACTACCTGGAGTAGAACGTAAATCAGTTTGGCCAGTGTGGGTGGCTGAAGGCATACAGGACTGTTTGCAAACACTAATAAACTAGTGCATACATGGTTGAGATGCCTCACAGGAAGCAATTTGGCAGTTTCAGAACATAACCACGAGTGATAGCGAGTCTCTGTGAATGGCGAACGTCAACTTCATTCTGCCTGCCAAGTCTCTTGCAATCAGCCGCTCTGGCAGTCTCCCTCCTCACCTCATCAGTTCTCCCTCGATGTCGCTGCACTCTTTGCCTTGACAATCGTCGTCTCCTGTCAGAAACCGTGCGGGGGGGCTGTGGTCCAACACGTAATTTACGTGCGGGGCCACTTCCAATGTGTTACAGACAAATATAGTCGCACTAGCTCAGATTCGACCTCCACACTGCACGATTAGTTGCCTCGCTTCCCGCTCGGCAATTATGATTTAGAGCCCATCATGTGTACATGAGCATGGTGTAGCTATATGGATGCAGTACAACTGACAAAATACAAACAGAATCTGAGACAAATGAATGACTACCGAGACAAGGCAGTTGAGTTTAGTTTGGGGTCCAGGCCAAGTTCATGGGGACTCAGCAAATACCAGCTACTTCTGTCTCTGCTATCAAACACTTATCCACTCCAGACTCCTTTCTTGCATGCACAGGGCTGCATGTTCGAATTGCACATTTGTGGGTGTGGTTAGGGTTGGGTTACCATTTTGCGCATGCGTAGTTGATGGATCTGCCAGAGACTAAGTCGAAAGTACGTCCAAAAAAAATTCGCCCGGCCCAAGAACGTAAGGGTATATGTATTAGGCGGGTGTGCATTAGTTTCCGGAAATCCGAAACGTTTCCACGCTCGTGTGACGCACACTTTATTGAGTTGCTAGAACGAGGCTACACTGGCCCATGGGCGCCCAGGCCTCCCCCCGCCATATTGTCAACGTGGGAATGGCCTGGGAATGGGACTAGGGTGATGGATAAATGAAGAGAAGGTTCTGCCATCTATTTTCAGCTTTGACGGGCCGGGGGGATCGAGGCTATGTAGTCTCGTGGGGCAGACATTCACAGTGCACAGTGGGAGGGGAAAAGAACGTCTAGTTAGCCTGGGTTTGCAGATATCTAAGTTTTGGCAGTTTTGGGTGCAACTTGACTGATGCATAGTGAAATCATGATGATTTAAAGTTCAGTTTCATCCCAAATCAATTTGTCCAACAGTGCGACCTGTCAACCTCATCGATGTCAGCCCAAGGGTGGAGGAAGGAATGTCTTTTTGGATGTTCGGACGGACCATCCTCTCGAGTGTGCTATCAGGCTTGCTGGGATGACATCTGACCTGGAAGACTGTGAGTGCACAGACACCAGGACTGTAGGCTAGCTCCTACGTTTGTGTGGCAATGGTTGTAGCCCACTCTGCATTCATATATACTGTATGCCCTGTTCAAGAATATGAACTAATCAGCTGTCCATTTCAGTGAGAAATGCTGCTTTGAAAATATGCAACTTCTCTACCCTCTTAGGTTCATCAAACTCTTTTACATTCAGAAATGTGACCCCCGATGACAACAAATTTTATGTTTTGCGTGTGGTGGCTATGATTGATGATGGTATGAGGAGTGTACTTAGGAGACGGATTTGGATGCCGGGTGAGATCACTAAATAATATTAAGGGTTGGTTTCATTTGATTTTGGTATATTCCCTGTAGTGCCATAAGCATTTGCCAACATGTAAATGTCACGTACAGTAAGTCGCTAGGCCAAAACTGTGCAAGCTCTGTCACTGTCAGGCACAGATTGTCACGAGTGTGATGGCTTCCACGTTACCTCTGGAGTTACATACTGCAGTAGCTAAATAATAATTCTAAGTCGGTGGCTAGGTTGGGCGGTGCCAACAGCATGCTATCGCAAACTATTGTGACTTCGCTAACTTTCAGCAACTCCGTGGCTGAAAAGCATACAGTTTGCTCAATGTCCTGCATTCATGAACCTAGCTGATTAATGTAATGTACCAGCCTGTATACTATCATGATTGTTGATCTATGTTTCATATGCACACACACAGCTACTCATAATATGTGTACCGTACATCTCATCAACAACGGAGTGACTATTAGTGGGAACAGTGCTACAGTGGAGTTTGACAGCACAGGACCTAGCAATGCTTTCCTGTGCAGCCTGGACTTTGCCGCACTCATTCCATGTGAGTATGTTGGGGGGGGGGGGGGGAGGAGAAAGAGGGATGGGATGGAGAGGAGAGTGGAGAATTTTGCCATTGTTCAGCCATATTTAACACTGTGTAACTGTTCGTTCACACACTACAGGTAGCAGCCCCCATACCTTCCCTGGCCTCTCGACAGGAAGACATCGTCTGAAGATTGTGCCAGATGGCTGTGGCAATAATCGTCGCGCAATTACCACAATATTTGTGGTGTGACATATGTCAATCCTTCAAACAATCTCATCTTCAATGTTTAGACAATCTCATCTTCAATGTTTAGAACAAGGAGTGATAGCAGTAGCTAGTATCTTTCAGCCACCTAGCAATCTCCTTTTTTTTGGTTTTTGTGCCACAAGATTTCAGAATCTGTGTTCATATGCGTTTATGCTTGTATACAATGAATGAATAGTCGCACTGACAGATGCTTTGTTCTCCTTTGAGATGATTGGTCAATGAATCAACAAGTGCTGTACCGATCACAATTCAACAATGGCCACAAACTTAAACCTCCCAATCCATAATTCTAGTGTATCCTTACCACTGAAGACTACATCAAGCAGATATAGACTACACTAGTCTAGTGCTTCTACACGGCCACCAGGAGTCACTCCTGGCCAGTGTAGCTATAGTCTTGATCCTTAATTGTTGGGTGTTACAGACAGCAAAACCACACACTCCAAAGACCATGCAGACCCACTGCCCACACGCATGGTGAGACATTAATCCCCTTGTCGCACATCCTTATATGAGCATGCAAGTCATCCTTTACATGGTCTCTTACAGTATAGCTACATGGAATTCCTGCCTAAGACTAGGCTACTGGCACAACAGGAATATGTACAGTATAGCCAGTAGCCATGCACAAGACATTCAATGCATCAATGGCAAGTGATGTATATACAAATGGTAACTTCAACTCAATCTGTTTAAAGGATAAACTTGTTATAAGCTGTGATGCGGATCGACCTATTCTGCAGGATATGATCATGAAGCCACAGGTAATGTGTATTTCCCTCCTGGCCAGTGCAGTACTATATAGCTGGTCCTTATTTGGTGGCTACAGACACACTGCCCATATATGGAGAGACATTAATCCTTATCCTATTCTTATAACATTAAATCTGCATGCCGGATGTGTGAACATGTAGTCCTATCCTTTTATGATGTCTTAATGTGAAATTCCTGCTTCATAGAGCTTGTACATGGGTGACGTCACATCCTGAAGGACTGGTCTGCATCAGTTCTTTATGGCATGCTTTATGCAGTTTCCATTGAGGACTACATCAAGCATGCAGATATTCCGATATCCCTGACTACACTGACTGTCTTACACACCCAGGGGTGACGTACTGGAATAAAACTATCTTGTGTAGTCCATGTTTGGAAAACAACACCTCAGCTCACTCCTCCTTCCCCCTTCTTTCCTCTTATGCTCTTCTTTCCTCTTCTTCTCATATCAGGATGATGTGTGTAGCATCACTAAATTCTACATTTTAAAATGGGATGGGACTGAGCCAAATCCTTGTTTCTTAGGTTTATCGAGAGGTGGAATAATTCGAAATGTGACAGACCATCAATAATTTTACAGAGTTATAAACATGCAAAATATATGGAGATGTATATAGGGATAGCAGAACTCCCTAAATTCTAATTTTGTTCAGACACCACACCATGGAATCGAACCAGACAAACAAGTAGCTAGCATCACTTCGTCTGTTTTGACTGGTGAAATTTAGTTCTGAAGCCTTTGTACTCAAGAACACTTAACACTGATTAGTATAAAGGCATGCAGCCTCTTCACTCACCAACTAAAAACAAGTTTTAGTTGGAGTTCTGACAACATGAATCGCATACTTACACAGCTATTGGTGGCTGTAGGCATTGTGGTTGGATGGAGCCACCTTTGCTCTGCCCAGGTGCAGTGCAGTGGGGTCATCTCAGGAACCATTACCAGCGACGTCATATGCAATGGAGACTGCATTTTGGATGGTGCAACTGTCACTGGCAATGTGTTTTGCTCAACGGGAACCCTTGTGGCTAAAGGCATTTCAACAGTCAATGGTGACATTCAGCTAAGTGGCACTGTTACCAGGGCTGAGTTGGTTGCTGTGACTGTACTCGGTGCGGTGCAGGCACAAAGTGCAGGTTCACTTGTGGAACTGGTTATTGGTGCAACGGCTACTCTTGGATCAGTGACAATTGACAACACTCCTGGAGATGCAATTGTGTCTGGAACGCTCGCAGGCCTCAGTCTCGTCAACTCTGGTGACTTATTTGCAAATGGTTTATCGACAATAGGAACTGTCTCTGTGCTGGGGGGCAGTGGAATTGTTGAATTCTGTGGCTCATCTGTTGGTGGTTTGTTGTTGCAGCAACGCCAAGGTGATGTAGAGATTAATGCAAACAGTCCCAATTGTGCAGCAACAACGCTTGATCAAGGGATCAGTTCAAGCAAAGGAACTGGTACAGTGACAGTGATTGGCGCAATTCTCCCCAGTGGTGATTTTACCGTGACAGAGCATACTGGTGACGTTACTCTTCAAACAGTGCCGGCTGTGAGCGATCTACAACTGAACCTTAATGTGGGTTTCCTCACCATCTGTGATGTGGTTGCAGACAGTGACACAATGATTACTAAACAAGTAGGAAATGTGGTTATAGAGAACTTGGATACTCTCGGAGATTTTTCTGTTAGTGATGTGACTGGAACCGTGACTGTGAAAGACAGCGATTTTAACTTGGAAGGCATTTCTGTTGTGCTGGTCAGTGGCGCTGTCACAGTTCAGAATAACATTGACCTGTCACTTACAGTGGAGCAGATTGGTGGCCTGGTTGAAATTGTTAACAATCTAGTTACTTCCGGTAGTGTAAACAAGAACACTGGTGGAGTCACGTTTATCAACAATTCTTTTGAAACTCTCTCATGCACTGACAACAATCCAGCACCAACTGGCAGTGGTAACAGCATCACTCTTCCTGATGGCCAATGTGCCACAGGACTGTAAACAATTAGATATTTTGACTTGAGGAAAGCACTTGGTTAATTTTGGACTGTTGCTAAGCACTTTGTTTGCATGCTCGTAGGATGTGAACATGTAGTAGCTATACTCAGCACTCAAGTCTATTATGACTCAAAATTTCAGATGATGAAATTAAGATGATTGTGACTTAACGTATGGGTGCATGAAAGGTTCCCCTCCTACCATAATTATTTTGTCTTGTAAGAGACTGTGACATGTCACATATAGCTATAGCACGGCATGCTGTATGACCAATCAACTTGCAATAATTAGTGCCAGTAATGTATGCTACATGTAGAATTGTGTTTGGTAGTGAGAGCATTGTAAGAATAGCACTCATTTCCTATATATCAAGCTCCCAAGCAGTGGGGTGGCTATAATAATTTATATAACCTTGCAGAATACCTTTGTGCCATGTGAGTGGAAGTATATATAATTAACTCATGTAGAGTGCATCCATTTTATTGTGACTCGCACAGCTAGGGCAGGGAGGAATGTAGCCCATATCAGCCATGAGGTAATGGCCTAGCTACTATGAAAATGAGATTTCCAGGGCAATAAGGAAACATGCACTATGCACATAGCCTCAACACTTTTCACAGCATGCACGTGCAAGTAGAAAGCATATTAGCAACGTTGCACAATGCATGCATGCTAGACACAATGCTTTCACACACAATGCCTACAAATGTCATGCTGCTCAGTGCAGTTAACCTTTGGGCAGTTGGGCGAATCTGCACACGTGCGGCATATACAGCCCACCACACCTCTGGTTTACCAAACCACATGGCTATGTGGGAATACATTGCATTGTGGGGCGAGCGTGAGCAAGTGTGTGTGCAGAATGTTGAGTGTTTTCATTTGCATGCACATTACTGTCATCACAACTTTGACTGAGAATAGCACAACCTCAGGCCACAGAATACTAGCTATGTATGGGTTACACAAACTGGCACAACACGGGAACTGTAATAAGTAGTGCTAGTACTGCATGCCACATACAGAATTGTGGCTTGGTTGTGAGAGTATTCTAGGTATGTACAGCACTCATTTCCTGAAGCTCCAGAGGAGTGGGGTGGCTATAGCCTTGTAGAATGCCTTCATGCCATGGTAAAACTGTAGGTGTGGGTGGTAGCACTTCCATTATTGTGACTTGCACAGGGCGGGCAAAAGTTTGGGACAAATTTTCCAGCAGTCAAGAACAAAAAAGCACCATACGATGTCACGAATTGTTGTGCGACAGCAACGGCAGTAGAGCAACTCCAAAGGTAAGCGTGCATGTGCTTGTACAGTACACATGATACATGCAATGGGTATGGCTGTGTCTCGTTGACGGATATAGCATTCAACAACCCCCCCTGAATTATGCCCAACACCCACACAACCAACACCCAAGGATTTGAGTAACATAACCACAAATGCTCATAAAACCTAGGCATTCCTAGGCCCGTCAGGCCTGGGAATGAGCACAATTATTATGAGTATATACGTGTAAGTAAAAAGCGTATTAGCATCCATCATTGCACAATGCCTTCAATTGCCATGCTAGTCACAATGCTTTCTCACACAATGCCTACAATGTCATGCTAGACACAACCATACATGCACAATGCCGTAATGCTAGACATGCCCATGTAATTCAATTGCCCATCCATGGGCCATGAAATTCCATGGCCCAGAAATTCCATGGCCCATGGCCTAGCATGTCTATGAGCCATAGAATTTCAACTGCTGCAGTGCATGCAATGGAATTTCGTGGACCATGGAATTTCATGTGCCTTGGAATTTCTGGGCCATGGAATCAATGACCCGCTCTTGATGGAATTCATAGGCATACTGGAATGAGACTAGGAATTTCATTGGCCACTGAATGTCGTGAGCAATGCAGGGGCAAAGGCAGGGAGGTTTCAGAGGTTCAGAACCCCCCCCCCCCCCGGGACTGACAATTGAACTGAGGCCCACAACTAACTGAGAGTGTACTATGATTGACAACCAATGTACAAGACGTTGTTGTTCACCCCAAGAACTATCCCAATCTATAGCCACACCTCTTAACTGCACGATGATGTCCTCACTGGACACACCCACCGACTTGAGTAAGCCTATTTGGTAACCTGCAAACCGATTTTGACTGAACTACTGTACCAGCATCAACGTGAAGCGAACATCTAAAGTGAAATTAGATATAATATAGCTACTTTCATTTACCTGCTAGCTACTGACAAAAGTGCTAAGCCATGCTCCCAGCCATGGATATTGAGTACTCATCAAGTGTGGCATTAAAATATCGAAGGTCATAGCTATCTTACCAATAATGTCACTTCTTGGGGGCCCTATCGTATCAGTACCATGAACAGAGACTCACTGACCTTGTTGCTGCCCTCTCAATTGAAAAGAGAAATAAGCCTAGCTGGTTGCCACCTGATGCAGTGAAACCTGTCATCAGCTACGTAGCTAGCTAGCTACGTATAACGTATACCTCTCATAGGTATATGCCTGCGCCCCAAGGCCCCCATTTCGTGCGGCTTCTTTGAGCCGCCCACTCAAGGTGACACAACTATGGATAGAGAATTTCGAGCACTATAGCATGGTAAAAATGAAGTGTGTAACGATGTGAGAATTCAAGACTATATCTAGAACTCTGTATGGGAACCCTGATTATGAACTCTGACTCTATGTTGTGATTGGAATGTGCTGACTCGCAATAATAAGATTTGGGGTTCTGCTTGTCATGCCCTACGTAGCGGCGGTATAAGTGCATACGGCATTCCGATCAAAAGTTACCACAGGAGTCACTCAATGACACTCATGTCAACGTGCTAGAGACAGCTCATGGACTAATAGCTACAGTGATGGGACTACGTACTGCATATGGCAGTAAAGATGCCAGTGTGCAGCATGCTGTCACGGATGTGTCTGACTCACAGTTTCTGTTACGGTTTCGAACCAGACCTATAGCTATATAGCTAATCATACAATTGGTTGCAACACTGCGGATCCCGTGGAACATTGCAGATTCTGTGGATTCTCACGGAAACTGTGTTCTGCAAATCTGATAATTATGCGAAGTGCCCAGCATAGGTTTTGGGTTCCAGCATATTAATTTTAGGGCTGTGTCATTTCTGTGAAGCTCCACCCACAGGAAGTGCACAAGTGCATGGTCTATATTTAAATTCAATCACTCTACCTGCAGCTGTTCCTTATTACCCCGCGCGCGCATGTGCAAAGCGGGGTTAAGCAATCGGTTTTGTCCATCAGTCAGTCAGTCGTCTGTCAGTCAGGCGAAGAAAATTGAAATCTAGCCGCATAGACCCTCATAAACCATCGAAATGGAGTCAAACAGCAAAAACTGCTCTATGTGTACCTGACTGAAGTCAAGGCGCTACGTTTCGCTGTATTTCGGCTATTTCCTACTTTTCATAACTATTCATAACATTGGCTCCACCTCTTCGTGACCTCAGAGTCCCATCAAGAACAGGACACGCAGTGCATTTGGAAACTTCATGCTTCGAGATGACCGCTAGGAAACAGTGTTTTCTCACGATCTATGTACTTCACAATATGTATATACGGTAAGCGGTCACTCCCACACCTTGGATATGGCCATACACGAACACAGTATATGCGATAGCCGCCCTGTTTGATGCGCATCGGCAGAGATGTCACGTCGATTGTAGCTGCACTGCATGCATCCTGGCCTGTAGACGTTCATGACAGCGCGGGGTATGTGTTCTATGAACACCTCTAGTTACCATGGTAGCTATACAGTTGGTGCAGACTCCAACTTGGAATGTGCCTCAAGTAAGATAATAATTATGATTAGTCAGTATCTTTGTGCAGCGGATTGCACAGCGTGATGCGCTTCTAGCGTTAGTGGCAAGAACTGCCTGTGGGTGGATCAAGCTTCACAGAAATGACACAGCCATATACCACAGAGTGTACCCCTTATGAACTTAAAAAATGAACTTAAATTACCCCCCTCAATCCATCAATCAGCAGAATAATTCTAGCAATATCACTATACCAATGAAGAGTAGACTATACCAATATGATTACACTTAGCTATACACGGCCACCAGGAGTCACGCCTGGCCAGTGTAGCTAGTCTTGATCCTTAATTCTTGGGTGTTACAGACAGCAAAATTAAACCACAATATATCTATAGCTCATTAGAGACCAGATGCACTGCCCGCGTGCTTAGTGAGACATTAATCCTTAATTGTCATACATCCTTGTAAGATTAAATCAGCAAGCAGGTCATCCTTCCTAAAACTGCTACTGGCATGACAGGACAACATACAGTATAGCTATAACATGCGAAAGGCGCATTAATGGCAAGTGATGTAGCTATACACCAATGGCAACTTCAGCTCTTTACAAATGTACCAATCTGTTTAACGGAGAAACTTGTTAACTGCATTATAGCTAGTAAGTCTGCATGTATCTGTACGCTGTGTATGCTAAGTGATTCTCTACACTATTAGCTAGCTACGATGACATTTTGTTAGAGAAAAAATTCAACATTGGTGTCTGCTTCAGCCTGGACACAGATGTGTCTGTGACCATGGATAATAGAGCATGCTGTGACTCACTGTTCCTGGTATACAGTTCTGTGCATACTTGTGTGACATCCGACATTCTGTTGTGGTGATGCCACTGCAATCATCACATGCTCCACTGCAATGGCTGCGTATACACTCGATCATGCTCGCCCCACAGTGGCCTGCATTGATATATTATAGGTGAGACGTCACGCCCACCGGCGCGCGTGGAAAAAGCACTTGCTATTATTATGGGGTGTGTCAACCGCGCGCGCGTATCGATATCGATGCTGGAGAAAGTGTGTCACTCCCCTCCCCCCAAAAGATCACCTGCGCGGGAGGACTGGTAGCAGAACTGTGCCAGCGTATGCTGTCGTGTAAGAGCTTGCTCCGGCGGATGCTGTGGAAATTCCAGACACAGCACTTGACGCGGCCCTCACATTCGCATTTTGTCGTAAGTACATATAAATTATGTGTTAGATGTAGCTAGTAACCTTTGAACTATGTAGGACGAGCAAACTGCTGCTAGCTGAGAGCATAGATAATGCTGAGAGTGAAAGCTGGGGTGGCGTCCGCAAATCCCCTACCGTTCGGTATTCCCCTCCGTTATGTATACATATGCCAGCCCTTTTGTGTACAGTACCAAACTAGCTAGTTGTGCCCCGAGCTGGCAGAAAGCGAGGGTACACCGTCACCGTAGTAGTCGGTGCGCACGCCAGGATTCTGCTAGCCCGAGGCTACACAGTGTGTGGCTATCGATAAAACGGTTGTGCTTCGCACTGTGCTGAAATCAGAGTGCTGTAGCTGTCCCAGCCGGATTCAGCTACAACTGACTCGATTTGTGGATTGTCTGTGGATTTACTACACTGACTTGGAGTTCAAGTTATCCTCTGCCTCAGCCAAGGATTCCCACAGAGGATAAATCGCATAACCTCTGCGTTGATGTAGTATAGATCATCCTATACTTATGCTATAGTTTGACTCTGTGTATAGGTTTACCCACACTAACAATGTCACTTTAAATTTAAGGGCTGCATGCATGGCCAGTACTCTACCCCTGTAGCTATTCTAGTTTGTGGTACCGGTGCTGAATGCAGCTGTTGTGGCACTACTATAGCTTGTACTGTGACCTGCAATGAATTCTCTTCAGGAGATAGCTTGGCATGTCCTAGTTTTGCTACTGATTGACTTGGACTTGTAGCTAGAGCATAATATTATTGAGTAAGCAGTTGTTAATGACACACAACACTGGTTTACACAGATCTGAGCTTAGTGAGGAGTTCCGGTATACCAGAGACTATAGAAAGTCAAGTCGTCGAGTGCCACTGAAGATGTCTGAGGTTCCGTCTGAAGGCAAGATTGGTGGGTATCAATATTATGCCAACTGATATCCAAGTAGCGAATATCTTATTTGGTGAAACACACTTGGACACAACAGCTTAAGCACTGTAAATCCATGATTGTTATTTTTTTGCCAGTTGCAAGCAGTAGCTATAGTTCTAGTTATAGCCAAGCCAGTAGCCACAAATCGGGGGTTGCTACAATGAGGTGGGAGGGCTGATTGGCGTCAGGTTGCATCCTCTACTGCAAAGTTTGTAAATTCAAAAGTATAAACTTATAATGTAGCATTTCTGCAGTACATGCAAGCTTTCTGTTAATGTACTCCTTGAGCTCCTAAATTTTGCACCATTGCATGCTATATTGTACATGTGTTTATACCCATCAGGCACCAAGGATGCTCTAAGTACAGAGGATTTGCCTATTCTCATGGCTGTTTGTTGCAATGCTGCTCCACATTGGAAAGATATTGGCGTTCAGCTTGGAATTGATGTTGACCAACTGACAATAATATCCGGGCACCCACTGCAGATCAATGAAGGGATTGATGGTTATTTTCGGGAGATGCTTACCGTGTGGTTGAAACATGCTCCACCTAAGCATCGATTACCTTCCTTGGAGTTCCTAGCTTATGCTCTGAGAATGGTTGGTGAAGAGAGACTTGCTCTGGATCTCCCAAAGATGTTTCTACAAGTCAAAGGTTTGCAATTGTGTCTATAGCTTCATTCCCATGCTACTCTCCAGCTCTTCATGCAATACTTAGAACTTGGACTACACAAACAAAGTAGTTGTTTCGGCTGATTGGTGCTTAATACAGTAGTAGAGCCTCATGATCAATTCCTGTTGCGTTCCAATACTACATAGACTGAGTTCATGCTGTGTATATAGTGCGTACACAGAGCGTAAAGCAACTGCTTGCTCTGCATTCCAATACATAGTGTCCTTCATAAACCAAGTTTACTATTGAAATGCTGTGTACAGTATGTTGTTTTGACTGCTTACTAATTGGTGATCAAATAGCATGTGGAGTTTTCCATTTCCATAAAATTACGTGTCTATCCAACTGATAGCCGAATACCATGAGCATGTACTACCATATTCATCATTCCAAAGTATAGTCACCCCTCAAAATTCCATCTGGCTTCACTATTTCTCGAGTATAGTGCAGGCAGACGTGTACACTTGTCTACTACGTAGCTAAGTAAGGTGTTATATGCATGGTATTCACTAGCCAGTTTTGCTTGCTAGCATTTGAGAAGTTTGTCATGTTTGCAGTCCGATTTCACTGATGCATGGGTGTTGTGTTGTGACTATACCTGCATTGTACTATGTTCAGAGTCTATTCATGTGATGTGTATTGCAATATTGACTGCTGATATATGTATACATGACTTCATAGGGAGCCATGTTTCCTAGACTAGATGTAAACAAGTCCTGAATCTGTTTAAAAGAGTACTTGACAGCACTATCTATCCACTACTTCAGATGAAAGGTGCCAAATAGTTGATACCAGCCACCCCATGCCTGAAAAGCTGCAAGTTCAGCCTACAGATATTCCATTCCCACCAATGAAGATTCGATACCTGAAACTACTCAATGGTGAGTTTGTGCTTGGTTTATATATATAGGGTATCAGGCATCTGATTTTGCAGCCTTCTATTCAGATCATGGACAGATTACAGAGGAGTTGCTTCATGTGAGGTTTTATGAGATAAGGGAGAATGATGTGAGAGTGTTTGGCGATGTTAGGATGGCCACTGATGCATTGGAACAACTTTTGGTAAGCCATGTACTAGCTAGCTGTTGTCCTCCCCTAACTATAGCTATATCCATGTGATCATACAGACGAGCTGCAAGGTCTGGACTATAGAAATCCCCCCTGAGGTTTCACGTGACATTGAAAGGTTCTTTTCTGTGTGTGAGACAAAGAATCACTGCCTTGTGCAAATGCAGGTAATGTGTCATTTCTTTTAAATTAGCTACAGTACTGTATAGCTAGACTGTAGCTATCATAATGTTATCCTATTGGAAAGGGATGTCTTGAAGCACAGCCTATACATTTACTGTGCATCAGGGACGGCAGAATATTGAGTTCAGAGCCCAGAAGGAGGAGACATGCAGAGATGCCGGAGTTTGGATGGAGAGAGTTGCTTATCCTTGTGTAAGTACCAGGCTGGTATTTGCTCAGGTGTATATATATACACTAATTCTGCATTGTATAGGCGCTGAAATTGCCAGTTACTCGTGACTGTAGGTCTGCAGGCGATATCAAAAAGGAGTTGAGAAGGTTTTTTGAAATACTGATGCCATATCAAAGGAGCCTTAAGGTTGGCTATGAGGCTAGGTGAGTTGCAATATATATGCTGTATCTAGTACCCCCCCCCCCCCCAATAGTGGACCCGGACACAATTAATATAGTATAGACCTCGATCTCCACATAGGACAATGTTCAGGGTCCCAATACCTAGTTCCAAGAAGAGGACAACCTCTCTTGGGCTCTCTACAATGGACAACACACCTAAACTTATACGAGTAGCTTCGCTCTCTTTGCTCGCTCAGCTACTTCCCCCTACGCGAGTAATCGGTGCCGGACAGCTCTCTGTGCAGAGCTGCTGCTCCCCAACTGCGTCTGCTTCAGCTGCTGCTCCTTGATTGCATCGATCCGCTTCAAACTGCTGTTCCCATGCAGCCCTTTTCCGTCCGCTTCAGCTGCTGCTTGCCGCTTGCGTCCGCATCAGCTGCTCTTCCCCGATCATGTCAACAGCTCCCCGATTGCGTCCGCTTCAACTGCTGCTCCCCGATTGTATCCGCTTCATGATCAACTGCAGCCCTCAGCCGATTGTGTCCGCTTCGACTGCTGCTCCCCGATTGCATCCGCTTGTAGCCTCACCTGGAAGATTCCAGCGCTATCCCCAACATTCTATATAGAACATTCTTTGTGGAGATCGAGGTTGAGTAAATTGAAGTACGAAGGTTGCGCGTCACTAGTCTAGTCCGGCCCCACGAACATCCCACTTCGGTCACATACACACGCACATTAAAATCTTAATATATTGATTGTCCCCATGTGTCCTCTATTGAGAGGTTTCTGCAATTACCCTATAACTACTTGTGTACTTCCATGCAGTCAGTACTTGTGCTCTATCATGCTTGCAGATTTGGCAAAATCCATCAAAGTGGCCCATTTAATACCAGGTCAAGAAATAATAGACATATATAAATTGTATTCACTCTTAGCTGTGCAAGCGTGAGCAAGCCCCTCCTGGACGAAAAAAGTAAATTTGGACATAAATTATGTACCATACGTGGTTAGTGCGTGTCTTACCATAAATAGAGTTTCTGCAAATAAACAAAATAAAGTCAGTGTGATCATCGGTGAATCTAATCTCGTGCATGTAAAACCTAGCACAGTCACGTCTTCAGACACGGATGCTGCTGCAGCCTACGTCCAGATCTCCCGCTGTGAATGGCTAGCTACAGTCTCGGATGGATGACGTTACAGTACCCATGAAAATTCTTCTTTAGGGTTCCTTAATATACAAGGCCTGTGCAGGATTACCCTTACTCTCGGAAGTGCGCGTAGGATTTGGGTGTGTGTGTGTGTGTGTGCTCACACTCCCCCCACAATATTAATGCGAGGAGGGGTTTGCTCATGCTCACCCAATTAATGCCAAATTTCAACTAGATTGTACTAGTCTTCTTCAAGGCACACAACGAAAAGTACAACATATAGCTACTTAAATGATTACTCCTACAAAGAGTCCGACAAAGCTTGTTGTAAACAATTAAGCGTCAATCTCCATGACTGCAGGGTCTTGAGCTTCTCTCTCCACACTCTGCTCCTATAGTTACGCAGGATTCCCGGATTTGCCAGCCATTGTTGCTCCCTAGAGGTGTTCACTGTATGTGGATTTCCTCCTTCACTAGTAGTTCTTATTAACTTCTTAAGCTTGAGGCAGTGTCCTCTGTCTCCCTTTCTGTTTAGTGGCCAGAGGCGGCAAACATCTTGGTGTTCTCGGATTCTCGTGCTGAGAGTCCTCTGATATAGCTATACACTTAGTTAGTGACTGTCAAAGGGTTTTCTGTGCGGTGAACACTGTTGTGATGTTATATTAAATTTCTGGTTATGTATTCACTTGATGTCTTCACTGAGACCTGTGATGTATAATTGTGGACAACCAGCTTTCTCAGACTCTTTAGGAGTATATAGCTAGTTAAGTAGCCATAGCTGTAGTATGTTGTATTTTCACTGTGTGTCCTGAAGAAGACTATAGCACATTCTAGTCGACGTCGAAAAGTAATACGACTGGTTAGATAAGTGTGCACCGATACCAGAGTTGTTTAATTATAGAAGTTAGTCATTCCATGTGTTCATCCTGAAATCATTGCACAACTGTACTCCTAACTCTCGAAATCTGCCCTAACTGTAATGTAGGGTTACTTCAGATCTGATGGCTCTGTTCAAGGAGAAGTGTGATGACACTGTCTCGACACCAGTTGTTAAGCTTCTTGATCCTCTCAAGATGAAGGTGACCGGCTGTCATAAAGATGCTGTGGCTGTGGTACAGGAAATGGATGATGGGACGTTCCGACTCAATAATGTCTTCCTTCAGCCACTATGTGGACCCAAATTTGACATTGCTTGCCCAGCGGGGTATGCATGCCAACATAATGATAATCACAGGCTGGTCTTGAGCTGATAGAATTCATCAATGGTTGTGTAGTAATAATTTTGTAGTTGCTCTTTACTGATTTATTGATAATCATCACAGGAAATATGACGTCAGGATTGCACCCTGCTGTTCTCCGGTTGTAAGTGACGATACTGACGGTACTATCTGGCAAGCTGCAAACAAGCTTGTGCAGACCATACACCGGGGGTAAGCCATCTGTGGTCATTGTGAGGCATCAACTGATGAAAAAATGACGATTTAGCTATGCATCTGCTATAATGTAAAGCTGGGTCCACTCTTTAATCCTGTACATTACAGTACTGTTTTAATATTGATAATAGGCGTGACGGCAAACTGTCAATGGTTGTCCAAGGTGATGATTACCGTGTGAAATTTCTGCGTCAAAAGTCGCAGAAACAGCATCCATGGAAGGGGAAAAAATGGGTACTTGCAGAATATGATGTGCAGGAGTCAAAAGCAATCCCTGCAGCTTCACAAAGGAACAAGCAATTGCCAGTCTACTTTAAAAACGACAAAAAAGAAATAGAGGTGAGCTTGCATATTATTGTCCTTAGAGCAACTAGCTAACAGTGTTAATGTTTCCTGTTTTAGCTCTGGAGCCAGAAATGTTTTGGTGACTTTGCCCCACGTACACACTTCACAAGACAGCAGTACTTGCATGTGAAGAGCACGGCTGAGAAGATGTACCTACCTGGTGAAGATCCACGAAAAGGTTCTCAATGGACCGCAGAACTGTTACTTGAGGATTTCCAAGAGTTTCTTGACGCAGCTATTGAGATTGCCAGCAAACTTAATTAGTATTGCTTCAGACAGCTGTTAAACAATTGCACATGGTTTGCATGCATGGCCACACATTTGGCTTTATCCTGATTATGAGGTTTTGAGGAATACTGTGTGCACCTCCAAGCATTTCACATTACATTTACGTGGCACAATTTTCCCCATCCCATCCAGGATCGAGTGTAATAATATGCTGCACACAATTTTCCCCCTACCGACTCTGATTTTCATACGCCTTGTGTAAAAATTAAACCGAATGCGCATGCGTACACTCCGATTTTTGCGGGTACATCGATAATGATCGAGCAGCTACAGCCACAGCCTCGTTCCCAGGCCCACACGCGAAGCGTCGTGGGCCTTGGTGCGAGGCTAGGCTACTGCAGTGGGGAGAGTTACTTGGGCAAATTATCGACAACTTGACAGGGGGATGGCTACTGTGGCCTGCAGACTGTTAATTTTAAGGTTAGTTGTTGTTAGAGGGTGATGGATAAAATGAGCTTTGACTGAAAAGGCCTCCGGGGTAGTCTCGTTCCCAGACCAATTTTTGCGAAAAATGGTCTGGGAACAAGACTACCCCCCCCCCCCCCCCCCCCCCCCAGGATTAGTCATGGGGGGGGGGGGGGGGGGGGGGGGGGGGGGTAGACTCGTTCCCAGGCCATCGCCCAGCTTTTCGTCGCTTGCATACTGCAAGCGACGAGGCGTGGGACTGGGAACAAGGCTAATGGGGGGGAGGGTCTGGAATCATCCCCCCCCCCCCCCCCCCCCCCCCCTCTTCACTAACTGTTTGGGGGGGGGGGGGGGTGGGGACTGATTCCAGTCGCTCCCGTAAGTGGGTAACATAATCAGTGCGAGTTTCCCCTGGGGCAGGTGTTCCACCAAACATTAGCCGTAGTGGCTACTGGCAAGGAAAGAAATTCAACTCACACTGATTATGTTACCCACTTCAACTCACATTGATTATGTTACCCACTTCGACTCACACTGATTATGTTACCCACTTACGGGAGCGACTGGAAGCGTGTGGATTGGGAAAGCCGTCGGTCCCGGGGGACCTGGGTTCATAGGCTCTGCCTTCTCCAGGCCCTCGTTAGCCACCATTGTGGTAAACCCCTCAAGGGTAGTGCAAGTGCAAGTGCAGCATCAGAAACAGCACTATGACCGGAAGACTACAGGTGGACGATAGCTACCAAGAAGGGGATCCAGTCTGGCTCTATTCCCCAGCAGTGTCCAAAGGTCGAACAGCCGAATTATGCCTAGTTTACTGTGATTATTGTACTAGTACTGCACAGTGCACGATGCTGAGAAAGATGTGGCATGGAAGCAGAAAACAGTCTAGTAGCAGGGCAGTGGAAAGCCATGAGAACCCTTCCTGACAACTGTAAAGATGGTGGTAATTTTCTTCGCACTTTCTGCAATGGTTTCTATTAAGAATGACGGATCCAGGAAAATGTATGGGGGTTGATGCCAGTATCATGTTGGAGGTGCTTTGTATCTTCATAGTTGCTGTGAAGGAAACTATGAAGTGTGGTCTTTTCAGTTGTCAGGAAGGCCTCTCATAGCAGCTTGGTACTTCCACTGCTCTGCTAGCTAGATCCTTTCCGCTTCTCTGCCGCCCCTGGGCACTTTTGTCATAGCAAGTGAATGGAAGTACAATAAACTACTCTTGGTCATAGTCTGTGACACCAACTGACCATAGATTGTATACCTTAAGGTGGCACATACCCTTTATGTTAGGTTACCTTTAACCGTTGGGGCGCCTTGACAGTTAACGGTTAAAGGTAACCTAAAGGTGGCGTAAAGGGGTATGTTCCAGGGCTCCCCGACGGTTAAAGGTAACCTAACGTAAAGGGGTATGTGCCGCCTTAAGGTCACTATTATTTGAGGGGACTAATTTTAGTGAATTATTGTGAATTTGAAAAATATTTCTAAATTTGGAATATGATGTCACATACATGTGCATTAATTGAAGCCAGCTGTAAGCTAGCTGCCTATGAAGTGACCTGGAAAGGAGGCTAGCTGTATGGTACGAATCAGAGTCTATCCACAAGGTGAGAGCAATTAAAACTTGAAAAGTGAGCTTGTCCTACCTGTTGCACTTTACTAGCAGACTGAGCAGTGTGGTTGCCACTTGAACAGATTCTGAGAATCAGTAATACAACAGAGCTTCACCATCAGGGTAGTCAAAGGCGATACTTGCCAAATCTGCTGCATGCCCAATTCGTTACAATTGGAACCCACAAATAGCATATAGTGACCTTAAGGTTAGTGGTGAACTTTGTGATAGCTTTGATGTGCTTCACTATAGCTGGTTCTCAAGTAGCTAATAGAGAAATCAGCATCAAAAAGCACAAGTTACTTTGTAGGTTCTGTGTGTGTTGCTATGGAAACAGCAGGTAGTATACAATGGCGCACCTAATTCGGTGCACTTTGACATTTTGACAACACAGCCACCTGTTCTACATGCTTATCCTAAGCAAATGCTTGAGCACATTGACAGACAGAATAGCAGGCCGGAGTCTTAAAGGCCAGGATTGCAATTTCCTGTAATCCATGCCAGTTATTCATTAATTGCCACTCTCCTTCCTGAATGGCCAGTGATGGCTGCTGGGCAACATGAGTATGGCATGAATCTGCTGGTGGTATGCATGTGTATGGAGAAAGATACAAAGTAAGAAGAATGCCTGTTGCCATAGCAAACTTAGAACTGATTTTATTATATCACTGCTGTAAACAGTAGTGACCTTTGTACAAACAGCCAGACAATGCCACAGAATGTACCCCAGACCATATGGTGGGTGTATGCTGTAGATCTGGGATGATTATGACATCCGGTGTCAAACCATTGGAACCTCAGGAAGGCAGATCAAAAGGTGCAGATTAGATTAGGCATGATCCACCATCTGTTACAGCACAATACTACAAGAGTGTACCACTTGTAGTAACTGCACTCCAAGCTCTTGGTAGTAGTGGCTATAGCTGGGTGCAAGTAGCCTAGCTTTGACTGCTCTAGGGAGGTAATTGGCTAATTGCACAAGGATGCAGTTAGCAAGCGTGTGCCTGGTCTCTCTGCTGTTTGTAGCTGGTCTTTCCAGCACTGCAGGTAATATTCATGTTCATGTGCATATGCATGCAAATCAATCTCTTGTATAATATTATTCGATCTCTTGCATGGTCATTGCTTTTTGTGTTACGTAGTTTAGCCTGCTTGCAGAATTTGTTAATTGTAATTGTATTTTACGACTATTTTGCAAGCAAGAAAAATTTCGATCTCTTGCTTGTTGAGTCCAGCTAGGTAGCTATGATATTCCTCTGCTACATATGTAAGGTCTCCTGTACATGGCAATTGTGCCAGATTTCCATTGCCATAATTTGTCATCTGAATTGAGGTATGGTGTCAAGGGATGCCCCTAGACCAGAGAATATACATAGCTAGCTACAAGTACTGTAAAAGTGAATGGTTGCTAGAATGTTTGGTGCTGCCCTTTTGCTGTGTATAGCACTGATATGTTGTCTTCCCATCCCTTGTGGAATTGATAATGGACTGCTTGCATATTATTATAATTGCTGAATCATGTATCCATTCAAATCATTCACATTTTGGATGAAACCTTTTCATACAGTGTAAATACTACCACATCATTGTGTGCACAGGAACACTATGTTTGTACTCATCAGGCATGGCAAATAATATGTTCAAACAAAAATTCATTAACCCTAACCCTACTTTAACACCCCTATGTTCGTATCACACACATCCACACCCGAACACAGCTCAGATATTATGTCCGGCCACAGTTCAAGGGACAACGCTCAACGTTACATGTCAGGCAACTGGTGTCACTCCTCAAAGCTACACGTGCCAGTTTGATGAGATGCCAGCCGAACCATGTATGTATGGACTGCAATTTATGTGTCTACTATCAGAACATGCAGTAATAACTAGAGTGTACCGTATTAGTGCAGCACTTTTAAAGCAGCTTTGGACCTGAAGTCTTCACTCCCAGTTTGTCAGCCTGCACTTGCAGCTTGTGTTAAAACTGGACTAGAGTGTGGAGAGCTAGGCCAGGTCTGATGCTAGTTAGGCTGTTCATGTGCACAGGGATAGCATCTTCTGACATCAATCAGCACTATATAGCTTGCTGAAGTTGCTGTCCTGGCTGTGGCTTCCTACCTTCCACAAAGGAATGTGGAGGACTACAAGACACAACAATGAATGATGTCAAAACAAGCTTGAGTTGTTTGTGCACACATAATATTATTGAATTTTCTTCAAACCACAACAGCTGTCTGCTGTGCTGGCTACACTCGTTCCCAGGCCTGAGAGAGGGAGGAGGAAATGGCCTGGTTTCCACTGTTTGCGCATGCACTTAATTATCTGTAACCGTAACACGTATTCATAAGGGGGAGGGTGCAAATGACGTCCTGGTAGTCACATGGTCGAGTGTGGTGACGCTGTCTATTTAGACTATTTTGTTACACTGGTCCTCCATCCGCGAGATGAGGGGCGACACAGCCACAAGTGCACTGCCACCAGCAACAGACTTACCCGACATTTGTTATTAAACGGAAGGCTGTCAATCGTTGGTCACTGTTCTAGCTCAATTCAGGAGCGCCTTGCTGTTGCCACCTGAGGGCATAGGAGAGCACGATTGAAACCTGTTGTAACACACACCACTTGCTTACAATTTACTATAGCTAGCTAGCTAGTTAACTGTACGGATATGGGATCACGTTATCCACTTTGATGTCATGAGTGTACAAACATAAACGAACGTCCACGGTGCCGGTGGAATTCCACCGCTCTTCAGTGCATGCGCAAACAGTGGAAACCAGGCCCTTTTCTCCTCGCCGTCTCGGGCCTGGGAACGAGGCTACCAGTAGCTGCTACCAGTAGCTAATGGCTCGGAATAAGGGAGTGTATTCTCACCCTACGTGTTTATAGGAATGTTGCCAAGAGTACAAGTACTAGCTTGTGTGCACCCTAATGTATTACTCCACCTTTCTCTCCCTGAATTCATTATAGGTACCCCTCCCCTGACCGTGGACCTGAATGACTACTCTCAGGGTAACCACCAGCTGGTGATCACAATCACACTGACAGATGGCAGAACGGCAGTCGCAACCATCACTTTCTCTGGGACCATGACAGGTGGCAGTAACTGCATTGTTGTTTACACGAATGTAAAACGAACAAAGAAAGGGAATTTAAGTGATGGCATGTCCTACCCCATCTCTCGGGACTAACTCTTTCATTTTTGGGGCTAACTTTCTTGTCAGCTTTCAGAGCACATGAAATTTGCACCCACCCCTCCTCCCCTTCCTATTTCCTGCCCTTCCCCCTCCCCCCCCCCCCCCCCCTTCTCCCTCCTCCCACTCCCCCTCCCCCCCCCCCTCCTCTCCCTTCCCCTTTCCATCCCTTCCCTTTTCTCTCCCTTCCCCCTCCCTCCCTCTCTCCCTCTCCCTCCCCTTTCCCTTCCCTCTCCTCACTCCCCCACTCCTCTTCCCCCCTTCCACTCACTCCCCACTCCATTCCACTCACTCCCCCACTCCTCGTCCCCCCTTCCACTCCCCACTCCATTCCCCTCCCTCCCTCCCCTTTGCAATTGCCCCCCCCCCCCCCCCCCCCCCCCCCCCCCCCCCCCCCCACCCTCCCTCCGCCACTCCCTCCCCCTCTCGCTCCCTCTCACTTCCTCCCCTTCTCCCACTTCCTGCCCTTCCCCTCACTCCCCCCTCCTATGAGTAACAGTGAAGACTGGGATCCCATCAGGATCACAACTGGATAGCCAACCCTCTCTTTCTCTCTCATTCTCAGGATCAGTATCGCTCAGTTGTCCTGGCCGAATCACAGGATCGATTCTTACTGTGGAATGTACAACCACGAACCTTGAAAATCCAGTGTATACCTGTTCCTTTGATGGAATGGCACCCTTTTCATGTGAGTTGTTGACAAGGTTCCAGGAGCTCTAGGCTCCAGCTGGGTGCATATATATATCCTAGCAGGGTCAGATCCTTATGCAGTGATATCTCTACTGATCTGCTGCTAATGGCACTATGTAAACAGGACGCAAACAGAAGCTTAATAAGCAGTAGTTGTAGCTGTTCCCTTTTTTGGAATGGTCAAAGCAGTCCACAGAGTTTCTGTCCAACTGCTTGGACTCCACAACTCTGGCATGCACTGATGAATGTGGCGATGCCTCATTGGTTCTTACAATCTAACTGACTTGCGCAAGTACCTCTGGGCAGGCAAATATCAGCGACATACGTAGCCGCTAGGTGTTGTATGTAAGCAGCTGTACATAAAATCTCAGCTAAAGTTATGGGGGTGTGGCTCGCTGAAATTTGGGTTTAGAATCTTTACACGTGAAACTATTTTGTTGTACATGTAGGTGACCCAAATACATTGATGGTGGATGTGACGCAGTATTCTCAGGGTCAACACACTCTTCAGATCAGTACGACTGCTCCAAATGGACAAGTCCTTACACAGAGTCTTCCGTTTATGGGTACTCAAGGTGTGTAATGCTAAGGATGCTCATGCAGTGTAGATGAATGCAATACTGACTGTGGCATGATGGATTGGCTCACTCCAATATTGTAGCTACAACCAGCACTGTCAGCAGTGCAAGTTGACCATAATTTATGCATGCTGGATTGGCTCACTCCAGTGTTATAGCTACAACCAGCACCGTCAGCAGTGCAAGCTTACAGAATAGAGTGAGGTCAGGGTACATGTTGTTTCACCAGTACAAATAAGGGCATAGTCTGAACAAGAACATGAAACTAACACAAACTGAATGCACCATGACGGTCATGCGTAATGTATGCAGCGGGACACAGACCAGATCGAGTCAGATTTGCTCTGTATACCCATTCTGCTTGAACAGCTTTATAGCTGGACTGGATTTAGTTTTGTGCATCAAAAGGTTGCTTTGGAGGAGTAGTTCCAGTCTCGTTCCAGAGGGCCTGGACAAAATGCTTGCTGACATCAAAGTGAGGATGGGATAGACCCTCACCATCTGTGTGTTTGATTTACACTATGACAACAGAATCAGCTGTTGCCCAGACATTCACGTGGCTTAGGCCTGGTGAAGCCATGGTGGCTAGTGTATAGTCTGCTCAGCACACTTGTCCAGCTTCATGAAGCTGGACAAGTGTGCTGAGCAGACTATACACTTAGCCATGAGGTACCATCTCCTGATCAGGAGATGGTACCTCATGGCCATGCCACATGGACATCACACTCTCTGTTAGACATTCAAGGTGCATGCACCACCATACCTGCATGGCCATGCCACATGCATGATATGACTAGACATTCAAGGTGGAGGTACCAAACAACGTGCTGATAACTAGCTGTTTCTTGAAACTACAAAGCCTCGTACTATTTAATCTGTTACTTAACGAGGGGCAACCGCACTCCTGGTAGCCGCGTTGCAACCCCGGTTGCGACTCGCCGTAGCGAAGCTAAGTATTGCAATTCGTTCCAATTAACGCACAGGCCACGTGGCAACTACGCTCAGTCGATCGCGAGCAATGGCGACCAAAAGGAAGACAAGACATTATTACAGCACTCACAACTTAGCCAGCACGGTGAGTTTCGGCATGTAAGCGTCAGCGATGATGGCCGTGTGGTCAGAATCTTCGTGTGCCTTTCCTAAGAACGGTACTACCACCGGAAGTCGATGGAGCGCTTGAGCAATGGCGGCCACGGCGAGACAAAAGCGCTCATAATATATATCTCCACCACCAAGGTGAGTTTCAGCACCAAAATTGTTCGGTGAGGACAGTGCATGATAGCGATCACGACGGTGTAGTCAGAATCTTTGCAGGCCATTCCTAAGTAGTCAAACATTGTGAAGGACGGAGCGCAGAGAAGACAAACTCAAACTTTATTATGGCAACTTGAGGGAGGCGCAAATACACTGGGGAAGACAAACTGTGCAAAACCAAATCCTATTTATAGTACAAAAACAACAAAAGTGCGGACAGCGCTAACGTACAATAGGAGGCGGCGCAGTGCATACAAAAATGAGGACTAATACACATACCAAGTAAGGACATACAGATAACCACAACTATTAGCACAAATCAACATAAACATCCTATAGATACTAACAGTCATAGTCCTAAATCAGTCCTCCACACTCCTCCCCTCCTCTCCTGCGGTAAACTAGTTTACCGAGGATCGTGACAGGGCATCCGCGTTGCCATTTAGGACGCCTGCACGATGCTGTACTGTGAACCGATACGGCTGGAGGGACAAACTCCAACGAGTGAGGCGAGCATTGTCATACTTCAGTCGATCCAACCACTCCAGACAACGGTGATCAGTGAGGATGGTGAATTCACGTCCAAGCAAATACACCCTGAAGGCTTGGACCCCCAATCGAATGGCCAAACATTCTTTCTCTACCACAGAGTATCGTTCCTCTCTTTGGAGTAGCTTTCGGCTGTAGTAGGCAATGGGGTGTTCGTCCCCCGCATCATCAACCTGGGTGAGCACTGCTCCAACTCCCTTGTTAGACGCATCGGTCTGCAGAACAAACTGGCGATCAAAGTCTGGAGCGTTCAGCATTGGCTTGGAACAAAGTAATTCCTTCAACCTTGTGAATGCAGCATCACAAACAGATGTCCAGACAACTTGATTTGGGGCCAACTTCTTTGTCAGGTCTGTCAGTGAAGCAGCTATTTCCGCATAATTTGGAATGAACTTCCTGTAATAGCCGGTCAACCCCAAGAAGGTGCGCACCTGCTTCTTTGTCTCTGGCACTGGATACGACAACACAGCCTCAATCTTTGAAGGTAAGGGCTTCACCTTGCCCCCTCCAACCACATGCCCCAGGTAGGCACATTCCGACATACCAAACTGACACTTGCGTGGCTTGGCGGTCAACCCAGCCTGACGAAGCCGCCCTAGCACTGTGCGAACATGGGTGAGGTGCTCCTTCCAGGATGTGCTATAGATTACCACATCGTCAATATAGGCTGCACAAAACCCCTCAAGACCTCGAGTGACCTCTGCCTGCTCCCCTGCAGCAATGCCCCCATCTCCGGGACATCCGTGCCCAATAGAACTGCTGTGGGTAGCGAATCAGATGCTCCTGCCTCCACTGAGAATTGCCTGCCTCCAACCTCAATGTGGACCTCTGCCAATGGATAGCTGACTGTGCCACCACATGGTTTTCAGGTTTTCTGTTGGCACCAAATCCCGCCGAACCAAAGTCCGGGAACATCCCGTATCTAGCAGAATGTCACTCACTGGAGTCCTTTCAACCACACCAGTGCGACAAACCTCCAAACCCAGGTTACAACTGCCTTTCTCAACCACACACCCCTCCATTCCCCTGCAACACAGAGCCTTAGCTGGACACTTCAAAGAAATATGCCCCTTCTGCCCACAATTAAAACACTTCAACTCACTTTTTGCCTTCTGGATGGTCCCGTCTGCCCTCCCCCATGGCTGACGTTTTGGGCAGTCCCTCGCCAGATGACCGCTTGCTTGCAGTCAAAGCACCTCCTTACTGCCTCCCCATCGGTGTGCTGGCTTGATGACTCCACCCGCTTACTACCCTGGAGTGGTCTCCTAGCTTGCAGGTAATCCTCTGCCAACTGCCCTGCCTTGGCTGCGGTCTTGGGCTTCTGCTCATGAACCCACACTCGCACGCCCTCTGGTAATGCCCTGAGCACCTGCTCCGTAGCAATGAGCTCCCGCAACTCCGCCAACATCTTGCAATCCCTGGTCCACTGGTTGGTCAGGTCCAAGATCCGTGTTGCCAGCTGCCTGAATGTCTCATCTGGCTTCTTGGTAGCCTCTTGGAGTCGGCGCCGGTAAGTTTCCAGGTTAATATCATACCTGGCCAGAATTCCCTCCTTCACCTTGGCATAGTCCGTGGCCTCCTCGGCACTTAGTGCCGTATATGCCTTCTGTGCCTTCCCCGATAACTGGGGCGCCAACTTGAACACCCACCTCGCCCGTGGAATGTCGTAGGCCACCATCATTCGTTCGAAGGTCTTCAAGTAGGCTTCGATGTCATCACTATCACACAGCTTCGACAACTTGACCTTGTCCCGCTCCACAGTCGGAGTTGCCGTCCTATCTCGCTCACCGACCAGCCTCGTCAACATTTCGATCTGCCGCGCCATGTCTTCTGTCTGCCGATCCATCTCCGCCTCTCTCCTCAATCGCTCCGCCCCATACTCTTCCTCTCGCCTCTGCCGATCCTCGATGAGCAGCTTGATCATGTCCCCGATGCCTGCAGCTGCCGGTCCTCCGCCACCTTCCCCGTCTGCCATGTCTCGGTCCTCACTCCGCTTGTACGACCGTCCCGACCTCGTTGTCATACAATCGCACTCGCCGTATATTCTCCCGTGGGCCTCGTCGCAACCGTCAACGAACCAATCCCACCGCTGCCACCAAATGTGAAGGACCGAGTGCAGAGAAGACAAACTCAAACTTTATTATGGCAACTTGAGGGAGACGCAAATACACTGGGGAAGACAAACTGTGCAAAACCAAATCCTATTTATAGTACAAAAACAACAAAAGTGCGGACAGCGCTAACGTACAATAGGAGGCGGCGCAGTGCATACAAAAATGAGGACTAATACACATACCAAGTAAGGACATACAGACAACCACAACTATTAGCACAAATCAACATAAACATCCTATAGCTACTAACAGTCATAGTCCTAAATCAGTCCTCCACAAACATTGATTATTTAGTTTAGATTAGATTACGCGGCACAATTTTTCCCCTACCAGGAGTGTAATGTACGTGCATACTGTGACAATATAATTATGCTTCTTCTTCTATAGGAGCTACCACTGCCCCTCCTCCAATGATCCAGTGTTCCACCAGCTTATCAACACAACCGCCAATTGTTGCAATCAATTGTACCGTTAGTAATGCTGAGACAAGGAGTACGCAGTGCGGTGTTGATGGAACTGCCACACAGCCATGTGAGGACCATATATGCATTCTTATATAAGTATGTCTTGAGGTCACTTCTGTTTGCTTTTAGCGAATTTGTCTAAATTGTGAAAAAAAATTGAGCCCACAAACAATTGACGTTGGCAATAGAACTGTAGGCTGTTGAAGTCAATGTCCAAAATCATCAATGTTCAGATCACAGTATGCTTGATCGGACAGTGCTGCTGGAAGGGATGGTAGATCTACATCTTATCCATGGTGCACATATCAAGCAGTAGAGTCTCAAATCCACAGCACTTACCAATATAGCTGGTTTCTACCATTTGTTGCTTCACCAGCACAGACAGTATTGTATGTTTATATTTCATGTCGCATGGTGGACCCATTCAGAAGTATGCACAAGACAACAGCGTAAGGAAGATACCTTGGGATACCTGGACATCTTGGGATACCTTGGAATACCTTCAGATACCTTGGACTACCTTGGAATACCTTGGGACACGTACCTGGGGACACCTTGGGATACATTGGGATACCTTAGGATACCTTGGGATACCTTGGGGTACCTTGGACTACCTTGGGATACATTGGGATACCTTGGGATACCTTGGGATGGGATACCTTAGGATACCTTGGGATACCTTGGACTACCTTGGGATACCTTGGGATACCTTGGGATACCTTGGACTACCTTGGAATACCTTGGGATATGTATATATACCATTTTGAGAGTGAACCTGAACGGGTGCATGTGGAGTTTACTTGTAAGGACGTAACAAACTGCATTACGTTGGGGACTGGACCTTCATGATATTCCTCTGAAATTCACATCGCTCAATATGCTTGAAACAGCTGTGATTTCATTGATTTGTTTTTCTGTAGGTACACTTCCATATTCCATTGACTACAGCTCATTGGCTCCTGGGCAACACAATGCGTCCATCTTTTTCAACACATCAGGAGGAGCATTCACTACCACCGTCCCATTCACAGTGCCGGAAGGTATCTGTTGCACAGACCAGTGTTGTGTTAGTGTTGCATTAGCCTCATTCCCAGGCCGCGTGGGAATGAGGCTAGTGTTGCATTTGAACACCTTAGTTACATACGTAACTGAGGATGGCCTTGTTTGCTTATTTCCAGCACACTAATTTCATTTTACCAAAATGGATGTACCTCTTTTGTCCATTGCGGCTGGCAACAAGGAGGTGAAACGGGTGCTAGATCTATCCAGCATGGCAGGGGGGATGAACCAAGTGGGCGACATACAACCACTTCACTCCCAATGAGAAGGACCAGATAGCAAAATGAGCTGCCGTGACAGCTACCGTTCGCTATGGACTCCACCTCGTGGCTCTGTAACTCGCTCATCTTCTCACGTATTTGTATCGTTCTAATTCTCACCACATCCACCTTGCTTAAGGAAACTCTGCTGCTAACAGCCATTAAGTTAATTGCTTGCCTCAGAAGCGGTTCTGACTCTCTGCATTGTGTTACACACACACACACACACACACACACACACACACACACACACACACACACACACACACACACACACACACACACACACACACACACACACACACACACACACACACAAACACACACACACACACACACACCTCCTTAACACATGCACACACATGGCACACATAATTCCCAACAGGGCCTCCATTCCAAGTGACTTGCCAAGTCACTGTCTCTTCAACTACACTCCAAGTGAGGTCGTGCACTGCAAACCAAGAACTTGTATCAACACAGTGCTCAATTAACAATGGACCCCTAATGGATTGTGAGTTTGTAGCTCATGACCCTGTACATAGAATGGACCAGGGGCGGGCTACAGGGGGCTGTAGCCCCCCCCCCCCCCCCCCTTTCCACTTCTGATCATGCCCCTTGTTTACACGTGGACCCGACTTACAGTGTTGGAAACAGCAGCAGCAAGTTGAAACGAAGCTCACTGCTGGCACGGTAAACAGCTTGTGACAGTCAGAATGAATCAGATACAGAGTCAACTCATGCTGGGGACGAAAAACGGTTCTCACTTCAGACCACGGTACGTGCACGGCGAATCTTCATCGGACTCTGACTTTCACGACAAGTCACAATTACCTTTCCACGTCGAGAGTGAGACGTTCATGGACGACACAAAAACCAGAAAGCAGTGAGTGCAGTGCAAAAGCACGAAGGTGCTACGAGAGCCCATCTAGACAACTGGAAAATGACGGTGAAAAAATTTTTCCGCGCTTCGCGCCTCTGTTCACCACTGCTTCACCTGTGGCTGGATGATATAGCCCCCCCTTAAAATTTTTCCTGGATCCACCCCTGTGGACCCTGAATCCTTGGGGCCCTGGCAGTTGCACGCACCACTTACGTATTGTTTAGTCGCTATTGCACACTATACTGTAGTGTCTGTGTCTTGTCCCATTAGGTGCTACACCATATGAACTGGACATCTCCACTTTCGACCCGGGTAACTATACCCTTGTCATTACGGCAACTTCTGCGGATGGAGCAACAGCCCAAACTGCTGCAATCTTCCCTGTTGAACCGCCAGGTAAGCTTAGCTAAATAATACGAACAAGGATTGCAACATCCAAGAGCAGTACTTGAGGTGGTCTTGTTTCTGCCGCCGGTGTCGCTTGCAGACTGTGGAGTACAACAGACCGACAACGGTAGACGCAGAACTGCCGTACACTGGATTGTACCATGGATATCATCTTCCAAGACGCCAATTTTGTGCTTGCTTCGTGTTACAGAGCCATCAGAGCTCGACGACTCCAAGCGATGCCTTTGCTTAGCCATTTCGATTGTGAACACGTGGTGGTTCGAGTATATCCCTATTCATTTGCATATATGCGCGCGGCGCACACACGATTGATGGCCGGCCGCACAGGATATTGAGCGCGGCGGGTCGCTATGGTTCCGCGCTTTAACGAGAACACTGGACAGTGTCATTCATAATTATGAGTAACTACTGTATTAGTTCAAGTACTAAATTGAAGCTATTTATAATATTATGCATTCCTCCCTCAGTTCCGCCCCTGGGTGCAAACTGCACTACCACTCAGAATGAGACTCATGTCATCATCAACTGCCAGGCCAACAGGACCCTGGCCAGTTCTCAGTGCTCTTTTGACGGTGGAGCTTTTCAGAGCTGTGAGTCCACTAATAATAGGCTGCAATAGTTGAGTAATCCATTCCATGCATGCAGAAACACTGCATAAATAATTGACTAATTCTATAGATGCTAATTCACTAATTGTTACACTCCTTCATTCTTCCTTCCACACCCTCTATGTCCAAGGTTCCTTCCCGCTAGAAATTTCCATTGCACAGTCAACTGCAGGAAGTCATACTGTGGGAATCCGGTTCACAGACGAGGATGGACAGAGTGTCATGGCAACTATCACTTATCAAATACCTGGTAGGACGATTGTTCTCTTACTCTGCTTTGTCAATTGCTGTATGGGGAAGGTCTGGAAATGACTGTTGCATAACTTATTCATGGTTCTGCAGCTGGTATAGTAGGAGACACAGTGTGTTGTCCCTCTTGGGTAGTCTGGTAATAGCGATGTAAAGTAGGCAGAATCTGTCAGAGATCGTACAAGTGCCCCTCCCTCCCCCCTCCCTTCCCCCACACTCCCCTCACACACACCCATCCACCCATTCTCTCCTCTCTCCAGCAATGTGCAGCGGGAGTTTCTCAAATCCAAGTGGGGACTATCAGGCTACGTATGTGGTCCTGGGGAACAATGTCATGTTTAGTGTGTCAGCTATGACTTCAGGATGGGTTGGGATCGGAGTCTCTAATGATGGACTCATGGTAAGTCTGGTTTTAGACTGTCACACATGTTGGGACCACTTCAACATACACTCACCCACATGAGCGCGCACACGCACACACGCACACACACGCACACACACACACACCACACACATACACACACACACACACACACGCTCACACCCACACACATACGCTCACACCCACACACACACATGCTCACACACACACACACACACACACACACACACACACACACACACACACACACACACACACATACACACACATACACACACACACATACACACACATACATGCATGCACATGCACAAACACACATACACATAGTCTGCTTTCCTTGCAAAACATATATAGTGAATGGGTCCAAACTAATGAAACCGCCTTCGTAATTGGAAGTCTACTTTTGCACACATTCAGGCCAACACGGATGTTGTCGCTGGGGCAGCTGACGGGACTGGATTCTTTGTTAATGACAGGTAGTATAATTGCGCAGTGGAACTGAGTGACATGATCAATTGAGTGCATGACAGTGATGGTTCTCTGCTGTGTACAGATTTGCTACTGGGCAATTTCAACCTCCAGTGGACCCGAGCCAGGACATCACTGATGCTGTGGCCTCCTTACAGAATGGTGTCACTACTGTTAACTTCACACGGCCACGCAACTCTGGTGACTCGAACGATATTTCTCTGGATCAATGTCGCTTCTTGCTGTATGCCTATGGGTCTTCAGCATCAGTTGCTGCTGGTACAATCTCATATCATATGAACAATCGTGGGACCTTAACAGAGAGGTTCTGCCCTCCTTCTGCTGAGGACTGCCCAGCTCCAACTACTCCAACTACCCCAACAACAGGCACGTAAAAAGACATTAGTTGCATAGCACCGTACGACTTCAACCCTAGCTCCCCTGCCTCTATGCAGCTAGGGGATCTACATGCCCCCATACCAGCCAGTTAGGGGGCTCTGCCCCTGAAAGATTGATATTGGGGGATCTGGGGAAGAAATATTTACTGAGTACTAGCTAGGTTATACAGTGTAGTGGACTCCGTTATTGTTTATATATTGTACCGAGAATGAATGAGTCAGCTCAGTGTACGCTCTCTTGGTAGGGGAAAAATTGTGCCACATAAGATACAATGTAAGTAATGTCTGATCAGCCTACAAAGATTCTGACTGCACCATTGTGATCGCTGTCACACACTGACCCAAACGTATAATTTTGGTACTGTAGCCAGGGTCTTGCAATTGCCACGGGAGGCTACCGTTGAGGTGATAGCTACATGGGAGTTTCTGTTTAGATCTGTCACCTCTGAAGTCTGAACGGATCACTGATGGGTTTGGCAGCTGGTTTCTGTGCAAGACATATATAGCAAACTCGACACATTTTTCAAATCTAGATGCCATTCAAGCAAGAATCATCTTTCTCCCCCTCACCAACTGTCTTGTGAAGAGTGATAAAATATCACCTGTGTGCTGGAAAGATAGAGATACCCCAAGCATGAGTACAGACCCGCTCCAGTGTATGTGGATGAAATCAATTGTGGTTTACATGTACATGCTGCCCACGTTCGTACAACTGGCCCATTCTGTGACGTCACTCATGACTAGGCCCTCCCCATATTTCCATACTGCATGTAAACAATGAAAAGTTGGGCGGGGGCCTGTAAACAAGACTCCTTATGCTTTGTTTGTGCTATTCTTCTTCTCCTGCAGGAGGTACTACTGCCCCTCCTCCAACCATCCAGTGTTCTCTGAGTTCAACTACCACACAGGCGACAATCAATTGTAACAGTAGTGTGGAGATAACCAGTATGGAGTGCAGTACTGATGGTGGGGACAGAGAGCCATGTGAGGATGTTGCATGTAGTAAATATAGACAGTCAGACAGCTGTATGCATATGTAGGTACCGTATATGTACGACTCATGGTCCTTTTCCCCCGTAGTAATGCTACCATGAGTCTATGTTCCCCCCACGCTTATTTCTTTCGAGCTTTGTTTTAGCAGAACATGGCACAGTAGTTGTAATGGTTTCTGCAAATGAGCAATGACATTACCGTAGTCTCTCGAAAATACGCCCATGGGCGATGAATTTAGAATCTGCTCAAAGAGGGGGATGGGCGTATTTTCGAGGATCTCTCTCCCGAAAATAGGCCCACCCTTGACTCGAAAGTAGGCCCACCTTACTTGAAAGTAGGCCCACCCAAGTACATGCAAATAACATGCAAATATACGAGAGCCATACTGCTACAGTCATTCTTACTACAGCTACTGTTACTTCTGGAGTTTCTTAGTGAGCAGGAACAATCTCTTCGTGTGAGTAGCTCTGTAGCTGCAAGAACAGGAAACAAGACACAGCAGGAGTGCTTGAATGACGCAGACCATCTTCGGGACTTGCTGCTTCCAAGAAATCCGTACGTAGTCTGCTAGTGCTAAGCTAGGCGATTGCACACACGAAGACACAAACATGCAATGCACAGCGTGTGCACGGTCTCCTGTCATGCACTCATGCACAGCTGATTATGCAGTGCGATACAACATAATTAGTACCATGATTGCCAGCCTTCATTTCTTAGTCCCACTCTTTGACAGTACTTCTTCCGGAGCTATTCAAGTGCTTTCCTGTTCGAGCTAATAGGGTGGGCGTATTTTCGAGTAATAAATGACCCTTTGCAACAATTTGTCACCAAAAGGGGGGTGGGCGTATTTTCGAGGGTGGGTGTGTTTTCGAGAGACTATGGTATTAAGAAATATCTACCCATTTGCATGAAAGTGATTTGAAGTAGTCCCATGCATGAGTACATAATCTCACTGTCTTCATATAAGCTTTGGGATTCTTGTTTCTCTGTAGGTACACTTCCACTTGTCATTGACTTCAGCCCACTGGCTCCTGGGCAACACAATGTGTCCATCTTTTTCAACACATCAGGAGGAACCGCCAGTACCACCATCGTGTTCACGGTGCCAACAGGTTATTGCTTGTTCTGACAGTTCATACACCAGCATGTGCAGTCTTGAGTAGTAATGTACTAGGAATACGCATGCGCAGTGTCTATGCCTCGCGCACGCTCACAATCTGTAATAGTACTAGTAGGCATGGTTTCCTGTGGAAGAAAAACGAAGGTGCGAAGGTCTGTTCAGCGTGCGAAGTTTAGTTGTTCGAAGTTTAGTTGTTCGAAGTTGCTGAGGTTGAAGATGGCTAAGCGTTGCCAGGAAGAATACGAAGACGTTAGCGAGGTTCTACACCCTTCGACACTGTCAACACTCTATATGTATGTACCATGGCCTAGACTAAACGTTTGTCTTACTTGTCTGCTAAACTCTCCTTGTATACGTCGCTTCTTCGTCAATCTGTCAGACTCTCTCTCCTTTGCCTTACTCTCTTCTGAGGCAGTGTCCCTTTTCCCTGTATAGATCGCTTCTTTCTCAACTCTGCATTTCGCATTTTGCCCTCTTGTAGTCTTTTAGAAGCACATTATAGCAACTTATGTCGAAGAAGGATGCAATCAGCCCACTCTCTCAAAGAATGACAAGCAGATTTTCCAATCTTATGCACCTTTCTACTTCACACAACCCGCTATCTCTACCACACCCACACCTGTTAAACATGCGCGCACACACACACACTCATACACACACACACACACACACACACACACACACACACACACACACACACACACACACACACACACACACACACACACACACACACACACATGGCACACATGTTCCCAACAGGGCCTCCATTCCAAGTGACTTGCCAAGTTACTGTCTCTTTAACTACACTCAGAGTGAGGTCGTGCACTGCAAACCAAGAGCTTGTATCAACACAGTGCTCGATTAACAATGGATCCCTAATGGAGTGTGAGTTTGTAGCTCATGGCGAGCCCTAGCCTGAGACAAGGCGAGCCCTAGCCCTGGCTCTTTGAGACTCCCATAGTCCTTGCAGTTGTATTTGCAGTATCACTTATTGTCTGGTTGCTATTGTGCACTAGTATATCGTCTCTGTCTTGTCCCATTAGGTGCTACACCATATCAACTGGACATCTCCACTTTCGACCCGGGTAACTATACCCTTGTCATTACGGCAACTTCTGCGGATGGAGAAACAGACCAAATCACTACAATCTTCCCTATTGCACCGCCAGGTAAGTGTAGTGTGCATATAACATGGTACAAGGATGCATCACTGATTGTCCAGCGCCAGACTCACATGCATATGCAATCGGGTAGCAGCAGCTGGAGTGAGCACAGCTGCTTGTAATATTATTCAACCACTAAATTTAATGTATTCCTCCCTCAGTTCCACCCCTGGGTGCAAACTGCACTGCCACTCAGAATGAGACCCATGTCATCATCAACTGCCAGGCCAACAGGACCCTGGCCAGTTCTCAGTGCTCTTTTGATGGTGGAGATTTTCAGAGCTGTGAGTCCACTGATGATGTATCCCACAGCTCGTATCAAAACTGTAATGCCATTGGCTATTAAGGTAGGAAGCATGGCATCGGCAATTTTGCTCATGAATAATTAATGAGATGACGTCACTCGCATACGGTTATATAGAGTTATTCATCTGTTTACGTTTTCCCATGGCGGCAACCGGAATAAACAAGGGAGGCTTCTCTCTTTGATGCGGCTAGTGGCCCTTTCAAGTTTCAAATCGATACTCTGATGTGGCCGTGCGGTACTTTGAAGATTTGTTAGAACACTCTTTTTTTTTCTTCTTTTTTTTTACGTAAGAAGCTATTCTGGCTTATTGAATGTAGCGATTGTCTACCTGAGTGTGAATAGCTAGGTCGAGTGAGCAGAATGTTTGTTGGGCTGCTGAAGTGACCGAAGAACAGCCTGGAAAGTGAACAGCCTCTGACAGCTCCCTGGCCAAGGTACTCTATAGAGAGTTGACCTTTCGGCATTACAGGCCCCGCCCATTTTCGTGTTAGGGCGAATTTGGCTGGTTTGGTAGCTGGACTGGGCTGGTGAGAGGCAGTAGATGTGTGGCCAAAACTCTGTAACCGAGAGGTGAACGTGGAAAAGCATCCCTAGTTTTGCAAGGGGTAGGTTGACCTTATGGAAACTGGCCTTGGCTTTGGTCGGTTTTAGTTGGTGTGCGTGGAATTTTTTTTGAAAGCCTAGGGTAGCCAAACCTCTGTTTTGAGGGCGGCAGTGAGTTTTGGGCTGTAGCCTGCAACTGAGGAGAGCAGGTGGTAAATCCATCCGTAGTTTTTGGGCCTGTTTTGTGTGTGTATTGATGATGGGGTCAGAGTGTGGGTGGGGCCTTGGAGAGGGTCCAAATTTTCAGTTTCGTAGAGGGCCTTAAAATTGAGTTTTAGGGCATTTTCAAGCAGAGGGAGCAGTTTGATGCAAAGTATTGCTGAAACTTGTGTACGCTTTGATGCTGCCCATTTATCCATCAACTTGGTTTCGGAGATCGCGGTACCCATGTTTCCTACCTTAATAGATCACCTAACCACGCCCTAATAACCCTTCTAATGCTACCTAATTATAAGTAGACCAATCAGATGTGAGCTTTGAAATCACTGCGGTACTGTAGCCACTGATAGGCTGCAATAGTTGAGTAGTTCATTCTACACATTCAGAAAACTGTTGTGACTACGTGTGGATGATCATGTTTGTTACACTCCTGGTACGTAGGAACAAAAACTACCAAGCCTCACATCTCGCAGGAATGCCTACGAAGATTCTGGCTATACCATTGTGATCCCAACTCACCTAGTGGTGATGATGTGAACACTGTAATAATGGTTTGTCTTCTAATGGCTACTGTTGCTCGCTTTGACTCAACCGTCACTAGCAGCATGATCGTCATGTGACATGGGCATTAATTGGAATGAATGGCATGGTAATCATGTGAAATGTACGTTAATTGGAATGTATGCACAGCCTCAGAACAAAACACTTTATGTACAACCTGGTGGATGCAACCAGATCAGAATCTGCTCAGCTATCCACAGGGTGGGAGTAAGACCTGCGCCAGCTAGCAGGGGTACGGTTTCCACGTGTGAATGTTGTTTCCATTTTCTGGTAGAATAAATATTGCATCCCTCCCTCCTCCTTTCTTCCCTCTTCCACACCCTCTATGTCCAAGGTTCCTTCCCGCTAGAAATTTCCATTGCACAGTCAACTGCAGGAAGTCATACTGTGGGAATCCGGCTCACAGACGAGGATGGACAGATTGCCATGGCAACTGCCACTTATGAAATACCAGGTAGGATGATTGTTCTCAGACCATTCCTACTCTTCTTTGGCAATTGGTGTATGGGGATGGTCCGGAAACGACTTTGTATAACTCTTTCATGGCTCTGTAGCCTGTAGATTTTGTTTTTTGTTTAGGTATATGAGCTAATGATGTAACTTACTTAGTCCCATGGAAAGAGATTGCAATTACAAAGAATCACTGAACAAATGGCTCATGCTGCATGATTGTATCTCTAGCCATTTGCGAAGAAAAGTTACCAAAGAGTGCGATTGCTTTGCAAGAGTGCGATTTTGACTCTCTTCCATGAGCAAGCTACTAAGTATAGCATTAGCATTAACTCATGAATAATAATTAATGTCAGTTTTGTCCCAAAGATGGCCATTCATCAAAGTGACTTTAAAACCAGTCAGGTGTATGCACAGTCAGAAAGTGGGACCATGTGTGCACTGGATTGCTTAGCACATTGTGGGCCGACCTTTATAATCTGGTTGAATGGTTTAGCCAAGGGTTTGAAATCAGACTGTAACATATAAATATACTGACCCAAGTGCACAAGATTCTTTGAAGACCTGGAGAAGTATTGAAAGCACAAACCACGATAGACAGGAGGACGCAAGGAGTCGAATTCAAGCAGCAGATAGCCACAACCACGACCATCAGAGACTTTCCATGGCCCGTGGGGATGGGGATAAAACGTTGTCATGCTGTTGGCGTGCGAACTCTCTCTTGGCTCCAGCTGTTCTTCTTTGAGTGCAATCTTCCTTCTATGTCTGCTTGTTCCACTTCTTCATTAATCTGATTGGTTGATTGCAACATAATTGTGTCGTGGGATTCTTACACACCTCACACACAACGAAGTTGAAAGAATGCCTTTGAAACTCTGCAGCGTTCAAATAGTTGATGTGTATGCAAATCTCCCATGCAGACTCCACCTCCGTCTTGGGTGGTCTGGTACTGAGACTGATAGCAATGTTTACACTATAAAGTAGGCAGAATCTGTTTCAGAGATCAAGCGAAACATCACCTCCCTCTCCCCTCCCTTCCCCCAACACAACATCCGCCCACCCACTCTCCCCTCTCTCCCTCTCTCTCTCCAGATCGATGCAGCGGGAGTTTCTCAAATCCAAGTGGGGACTACCAGGCTACGTATGTGGTCCTGGGGAACAATGTCATGTTTAGTGTGTCAGCTAGGACTTCAGGATGGGTTGGGATCGGAGTCTCGAGTGATAGATTCATGGTAAGTCAGGTTGTCGCACATGTTGGGACCACTCAACCATCAATAACATGCAATACAGTCGTGCACACACAGGTGCATGTTTACGCATACCCCCCCCCCCCCCCCCCACACACACACACATACTACTTGCATGTGCATCACAAGTACACATACACACACAAGCATACATGTTCCGCTGTGGAAATGGGAGCTGCCTACGAGCAGTTAACACTACCTCATTCAGTCTGCTTTCCTTGCAAAGTGTACATAGTAAATGGGCACAAACAAAGCATGGATTTAATGGAGCCTTTCCGTTTCCTTCTTAATTGGAGCTCTACGTTTTCATAACACACAGGCCAACACAGATGTTGTCGCTGGGGCAGCTGACGAGACTGGATTCTTTGTTAATGACAGGTAGTATAATTCTATGTGCAGTGACATTGAGCGAGTTGATCAATTGAGTGACAGTGATGGTTCTCTGCTGTGTACAGATTTGCTACTGGGCAATTTCAACCTCCAGTGGACCCGAATCAGGACATCACTGATGCTGTGGCCTCCTTACAGAATGGTGTCACTACTGTTAACTTCACACGACCACGCAACTCTGGTGACTCGAACGATATTTCCCTGGATCAATGTCGCTTCTTGCTGTATGCCTACGGGTCTTCAGCAACAGTTGCTACTGGTACAATCACATACCACGGGAACAATCGTGGGACCTTAACAGAGAGGTTCTGCCCTCCTTCTGCTGAGGACTGCCCAGCTCCAACTACTCCGACTACCCCAATGACAGGTATGTACATGCAAACTATATTGTATGTATTACATCAGTTGCATACGTACTACACATACCACCCAGTTGCCCCCTGTCCCCAAAGATAGTAGCTAGGGGCATCTGGGGAAGAAACGTAATCTGTTGCTTACAATGTAGTGGACTCCATTGTTACATGTGCTACATGCCAATGGAAGCATTCTGGTAATTGTTTCTAGTCTGAAGTTTGTAAGCACTCCTAGTGTCATTCCAGGAAAGGAATGCTCTCACTTATAACCGCAATACTGCACGCGTCTATATATTGGCGCACCACATGCAATGAGTTAATAACATCATATTTCATGCAGAAGTAACAACACCACCTCCACCAGCTGCAAATGTTACATGCTCCTCTTCAACGAGTGGAAGCTCGCTCATATTCGACTGTCAGTCCAATGTGGCAGTTCTGGGGACTCAGTGTGCCTTTGACAATGGCCAACTTCGAGACTGTGAGTATTTGCATTTGTTTAGTTCTGAGTTGCATACATACAGTCATGTGTACAATTATGTCTGAAAACAGTTCTCAGATACTAGTCGTGTACACTATGTAGTATTAAGAGAGTTTGGATGAGAGTTTGTGAACTGTGATTGCAGTAAATGGTCCAACTTCAAAGGCAAGCAACAAGAACGATGACTCAACATTTCATGCCGCAATTGCGAGACCTGTGACTAGGTCAGCGCAATGTCTGAACTACTGTGAGCCCACTGTAAATGATTCTTAAACCATATGGATGTAGAGATAATGAGGACTCTGAAACCAGTAACTGACCAATCACACTGCAAACGAACATCTAAAATTGCTGTATATAATTTACCTTAGTCATGGTTTTCTACATATGAATGAATACCACCATCCGAGGTCACACCAGGCAATAGGGTAGTTGTGTAACTCTATTTAAGCCAAATATGACAGAAATGGCCCACCTGGTGCTGACTGAAGCCTTTCTATAGCCAACAGCAAATACAGCCGTGTGCTGTCACTCTGCAAGTGACACCCACCCACCTCTCCTGTCCCACCCTTTCTGCTACCACAATCCCGCAAAGTCATTGCAGGAAGTGACATCAGTAGCCGAAAGTCTCACAGCATGCTAATGCAGCTAATGCACCTATCGCCCAAACAGTTAATGTACAAGTTCTCTGCTATCATATAAATTATGCTGGATAACTGGTACCGTATATCTTCTAAAAATTCGGCATCCCTAATTATTCGGCACCCCTTCACGCAAATGGGAAAAATTGTCTCTAATTTCGGCAAGGGAATTCCCAAATATTTCGGAATTTAATCTCTAATTGTAATGCGTTTTCGGCAGCTTGCCGTCCTATCCGAGAGGCTTATACAAGCCAGGCAAGGAGAGAGATCGGTGAGTTCGGTGCTGTCCCAAGCGGTGAAAGCTCCAAGCTAGCTGTCGCAAATGCACACTGAGAGCCCCTGGAAGTCGACCGATCGCGTTCGACGTGCGTGCCACGTTGACCCATAGATATAAGCATAGATAGCTATATAATCTATGATATAAGACACGGGTTGAGTCCCTGCGGCACACTTCGAGATCGTTCGCTTCCTTACGCCGACAATTCCAACGCAGGTACTAAGTCGCAAGTATGGAGTGTCACAGTCTGTACCAAGAGGAAAGACGCCCTACCGGTGTAGCTGCTCGATCTTGAGACTTGAATCTCGAGTGGAAAAAATCCGACTGTGTAACACTTCTAATTATTCGGCACTTTTGCATTTTGGTACAAATTTTGCGATTTTACTTCTAATTATTTCGGCAAGGCTTATGAATAATTAATAAAAACCTGCCGAATTTTTAGAAGATATACGGTATACAATGTTCATCAGACGATTGATAAAAGTGTATCTGTTGTGCATAGGTGTTCTTCCTCTCACTGCTTCTGTGACAAACTTCAGTGCTGGAACACACACTCTCCTGATTTCCACGAGAACTGAGCGTGAGACAGTTGTAAACACCATCACATTTACTGTTCCAGGTAAGCTACCCAAGCCGTCTCAATGGTGACATTAGCTCACTTCACGCCATTAAAAATGGGGTGCTAGTAACACCCCTGGGGCACTTAAAGACAACCTGTCATCTCTTTTAATAACTGGGAGAGCTAAGTGCCCCAGGGGTGTTACATAGCACCCCACATTTAACAGTGTGCATCGCTGAATGAATTTCAAATTATACATATAATTTTATGTAAATAATCCAGTGGTAAGCTCACTTTTCGCAGTGATGCTGCATGCCTTGCATTACTCACACCTCGTGCATTGACTGCATGCCAGTGTGTAGGTCAGTAAGTTTGGTATGGCAGTACATCACTTGTTCCGTACATTTTTCATCCGTCAGCTATTACAATCGGATTCAATGACACAGCCTACACTGTCACTGAAGGTGGCAGTGTTATTGTCGGTGTATCAGTGCTGAGTGGACCTCTGACCAGAGATGTGGTAGTTACCCTGCAGACTGCGGATGGCACTGCTACAGGTGAGGCTGTTTCACAATAGGAACTTTACTGTATTTCCGTAATCAGATGCCACCTTGATTAGTTGCTGCCCTCCAATAGTAGCACCCCTGGAATAAACAGACGCCTCTCTGGAATGGTAGCCATTAATACTATTCAAATCATGGATAGAGCTAACAAGGACTATGGCAGAAGCAATTGAAAGTGTTAATCAACAAGTCATGTCTACAAATTGTGGACCCCAGTTCTGAAGTACTCTGTCTAGCAGTGTACGTAGGATCATGACCATCCACATGTCATTTTGCTGTACGTATGTGCGCAAGAGCAGTTTATAAGGTCATGGCTATATAGCAAAGTTAGGAAATGCTGAGGGTGCTCTGCTTGAGAGTGTACTGGAAGACAGACAGAAGTCAGGACATTCTGTATGCAAACAGATGGGTTTGCCCCTGAATTCTTGCTGGCCTGAAATAGTTGCCACAAATGATCACGAGATGAAGTACTTTAAATTCATAACTGTGGCATCTAATTGTGGAAACACAGTAGATCTGTATTCCATTTCTATTGTATTTCAACTTCAGCTCCAGGTGACTACACGGCTGTGTCTAGTGACCTGACATTCGATGCTGACACTTCAACTCAAACTATTGAGATCTCCACCACCGGTGATATGGTGTTGGAGATGTCTGAGTCCTTCAGTGTAGCTCTGTCCCAGATGTCAGTGGATGCTTCTGTCACACTGAACCCAGCGAGTGCTACCGTCAATGTTGAGGATGATGACAGTGAGTTAACGAATGATTCTTTGCATTGTGTGCTACCTCTTCACAATTCTTCCTCCTCTACAGCTATTACGATCGGATTCAATGACACAGCCTACACTGTCACTGAAGGCGGCAGTGCTAGTGTCAGTGTATCAGTGCTGAGTGGAACTCTGGCCAGAGATGTGGTAGTGACCCTGCAGACTGAGGATGGCACTGCCACAGGTAGGGCTGCCAATGAAGTACGTAAATTTGTCGCCATAAATGTTTTCTTTCAATTGGATGGTGCCCTTGATTAGTCCCTACCTCAAACTGTAGCTGCATCCCTGCTAAAATGAAGTAGGCACCCTTGAATAGTTGCAGCTAGTATTCAATCATGGCTAGAGTGGAGGCTGTAGCAGAAACACTTAATACCTCAATGGTGTTGATTAAGGACATCATGTCTAGGAATTGGTGTGCAGCCTGTTTCTGGTCAACCGATTTAAGACCGTGAGTATTGACATGACTGTTTTATTTTTTGAGAGCAGAGATGTGAAAGAGAAACTCTTTCCAACATCTGAGCCTCCAATAAAGTTCTAATAGGCTGTGAATGGCAAATCAATTGGCAGCAGGATATTACTACATGCAGCCCTTTACCTAGCACTGGATCGTAGGAGGCAAACAACGATGATAGAGACTGTCACAGCATGCTGCAAGGCTCTGCATATCCTTCATTCTGCAGAATAACATGCACAAACATATCAGATAGCAGCTCTTAATGGCATTTTGAAATAATTGATATTAGCATCTGGTCACGGAAATACAGTAGATGTATATACAAGTTATAATTTATTTGAACTTCAGCTCCAGGTGACTACACGTCTGTCTCTAGTGACCTGACATTCGATGCTGACACTTCAATTCAAACTATTGACATCTCCATCGCTGGTGATATGGTGTTGGAGATGTCCGAGTCTTTCAGTGTAGCTCTGTCCCAGATGCCAGCGGATGCTTCTGTCACACTGAACCCAGCGAGTGCTACCGTCAACATTGAGGATGATGACAGTGAGTTAACAAAAGATTCTTTGCATTGTGTGCTACCTCTTCACAATTCTTCCTCCTCTACAGCTGTTACGATCGGATTCAATGACACAGCCTACACTGTCACTGAAGGTGGCAGTGCTAGTGTCAGTGTATCAGTGCTGAGTGGAACTCTGGCCAGAGATGTGGTAGTGACCCTGCAGACTGAGGATGGCACTGCCACAGGTGAGGCTGTGGTAGCTCCAAATAGGCTGTGACTGCAAAATCAAATGGAGCAGCAGGATATTAATACATGCAGTCTTTATCTTAGTTGTGGATCTATAGGTAGCCAAACAGCGATGACAGCAACCATCATTGCCCCAACGATTCTTGCTGCTTGACCTAAAAAGCAAGACTCAGCATGTCCTCCGTTCTGTGAGATACCATGCACGATCAAATCAGAACTTATCACAGCCGTTAGTAGTAGCACTCAATTGCGTAGTGAAATAATTGATAGCTGCAACAGCTGATCACGAGGATACATCGCATATTGCATGTTGTATCAACTTCAGCTCCAGGTGACTACACGGCTGTGTCTAGCGACCTGACATTCGATGCTGACACTTCAACTCAAACTATTGAGATCTCCACCACCGGTGATATGGTGTTGGAGACGTCTGAGTCCTTCAGTGTAGCTCTGTCCCAGATGTCAGTGGATGCTTCTGTCACACTGAACCCAGCGAGTGCTACCGTCAGCATTGAGGATGACAACAGTAAGTTAACAAAAGATTCTTTGCATTGTGTGCTACCTCTTCACAATTCTTCCTCCTCTACAGCTGTTACGATCGGATTCAATGACACAGCCTACACTGTCACTGAAGGTGGTAGTGCTAGTGTCAGTGTATCAGTGCTGAGTGGAACTCTGGCCAGAGATGTGGTAGTGACCCTGCAGACTGAGGATGGCACTGCCACAGGTAGGGCTGCCAATGAAGTACGTAAATTTGTCGCCATAAATGTTTTCTTCAATTGGATGGTGCCCTTGATTAGTCACTACCTCAAACTGTAGCTGCATCCCTGCTAAAATGAAGTAGGCAACCTTGAATAGTTGCAGCTAGTATTCAAATCATGGCTAGAATGGGGGCTGTAGCAGAAACAATTAATCTTCTCGACGGTGTTAATTAAGGACATTATGTCTAGGAATTGGTGTGCAGCCTGTTTCTGGTCTACCGATTTAAGACCGTGAGTATTGACATGACTGTTTTATTTTTTGAGAGCAGAGATGTGAAAGAGAAACTCTTTCCAACATCTGAGCCTCCAATAAAGTTCTAATAGGCTGTGAATGGCCAATCAATAGGGCAGCAGGATATTACTACATGCAGCCCTTTACCTAGCACTGGATCTGTAGGAGGCAAACAACGATGATAGAGACTGTCACAGCATGCTGCAAGGCTCTGCATATCCTTCATTCTGAAGAATAACATGCACAACCATATCAGATAGCAGCTCTTAATGGCATGTTGAAATTATTGATATTTGCAGCATCTGGTCACGGAAATAAGTAACAGTAGATGTGTACTGCAAGTTATAATTTATTCAGCTCCAGGTGACTACACGTCTGTCTCTAGTGACCTGACATTCGATGCTGACACTTCAACTCAAACTGTTGAGATCCCCACCACTGGTGATATGGTGTTGGAGATGTCCGAGTCTTTCAGTGTAGCTCTGTCCCAGATGTCAGTGGATGCTTCTGTCACACTGAACCCAGCGAGTGCTACCGTCAATGTTGAGGATGATGACAGTAAGTAAAAGATTCTTTGCATTGTGTGCTACCTCTTCACAATTCTTCCTCCTCTACAGCTGTTACGATCGGATTCAATGACACAGCCTACACTGTCACTGAAGGTGGCAGTGCTAGTGTCAGTGTATCAGTGCTGAGTGGAACTCTGGCCAGAGATGTGGTAGTGACCCTGCAGACTGAGGATGGCACTGCCACAGGTGAGGCTGTGGTAGCTCCAAATAGGCTGTGACTGCAAAATCAAATGGAGCAGCAGGATATTAATACATGCAGTCTTTATCTTAGCTGTGGATCTATAGGTAGCCAAACAGCGATGACAGCAACCATCATTGCCCCAACGATTCTTGCTGCTTGACCTAAAAAGCAAGACTCAGCATGTCCTCCGTTCTGTGAGATACCATGCACGATCAAATCAGAACTTATCACAGCAGCCGTTAGTAGTAGCACTCAATTGCGTAGTGAAATAATTGACAGCTGCAGCAGCTGATCACGAGGATACATCGCATATTGCATGTTGTATCAACTTCAGCTCCAGGTGACTACACGGCTGTGTCTAGCGACCTGACATTCGATGCTGGCACTTCAACTCAAACTGTTGAGATCCCCACCACTGGTGATATGGTGTTGGAGATGTCCGAGTCTTTCAGTGTAGCTCTGTCCCAGATGTCAGTGGATACTTCTGTCATACTGAACCCAGCGAGTGCTACTGTCAACGTTGAGGATGACGACAGTAAGTTAATGAATGATTCTTCGCAAGCAGTGTTTGCTACCTCTTCACAATTCTTCCTCCTCTACAGCTGTTACAATCGGATTCACCACCACTACCTATAATGTCACTGAATTTGGCAGTGCTAGTGTCAGTGTATCAGTGCTGAGTGGAACTCTGGCCAGAGATGTGGTAGTGACCCTGCAGACTGAGGATGGCACTGCCACTGGTAGGGCTGTTGTGATTTGTTTGTCGTACTTCTTCAATCAGATGTTGCCCTTGAGCAATCACTCCCATGGAGTCGTAGCTCTACCCCTGCCTGGAAGTTCTGAATGAAATAGACACCGCCCTTAAATAGCTGCAGCTATCAAATCATGGTTAGAATGGTGGCTGTGACGGAAGCAATTCATCTTCTTGAAGGTGTTAATCAACCAGGACATTATATGCCTAGAATTTGGGTTGTACTTTTGCTACTTTTATGACTCAATATAGTTTTTAGTACATGAGAGCAGAGTGTATATAGGTCATGTCCTAGAGAACTATATTGGCATGTTTGAGACTCAGAGAAGTTTTCTACGTTACATACTGTCAATTTCACTTCTCTTCGAACATGCGTATTCCGTGGATTTTTATGGAAACTGTGTTCTGCAAATACGACACTCACGCAAAGTGCCCGCGGCTTCCAGACTCCAGTGTATTCCGGGCCGTGCGATTTCTGTAAAGCTCCACCCACAGGAAGTTCTTGCTGCTAAATTTGGCATGGAATATGCATGTTCGAAGCGATGTGAAATCGACAGTAGCTGAGTGAGGAAAAGTAGAGTGTGAAGAGCTGAGTTTAATAAACGCTGCCCTTGAATTGTGCTGCCCTCAAATAGTAAGATCAGAGAAAAGAGCACGTTTCTTCCAACATCTGACCCTCCAAGTTCTTAATAGGCTGTAACTGGAAATTCAACTGGAGCAGCAGGATATTGATACATGTAGTCATAATGTTGGTTTGGATCTGTCAGTAGCCAAATGGTGATGGCTTATAAAACCCCATGTTTCATGCTGACCTAAAATGCAAAGCTCAGCACATCTATTCTGCGACATAGCATGCACAATCATATCAGAAGTTATCACAGTCTTTAGTAGCATCACTTAATGACGTGATGAAGTAAGTAATAGTTGAACGGACTTAAACTAGCCGAGATTTCCAATTTTGAAAACGTATCTCTATTGCATGTTGTACTGCAACTTCAGCTCCAGGTGACTACACGTCTGTGTCTAGGGACCTGACATTCGATGCTGTCACTTCAACTCAAACTGTTGAGATCTCCGTCTCCGGTGATATGGAGTCAGAGATGTCCGAGTCTTTCAGTGCATCTCTGTCCCAGATGCCAGTGGATGCTTCTGTCACCCTGAACCCAGCGAGTGCCACTGTAAACATTCAGAATGTCGACAGTAAGTTGTGTTTCTACAACATTACAGCTCCTACACACATTTAATGCTGCAACTTTGGTTTGTAATAACCCTTGCCTTCTCCTCTGGCTGGCTGCCCACCGAACAGATAGCTCTTGAACCCACAAATGCCTGTTACAATTTATGCCCAAAATTCAGTGGTAGACTTAGATACTCATGTTCCATTGTGCCCAGTATATAAACAAGCTCCTAAAGACCTTCACACCAGAGCATCCACAAGCACGAAGCTGCACTGTTTCTTTGGAAAATTATGTACAGTGTAGACACAAAGCCAGAAGCACCCTTTGCAGGAAACCTTTCGCCTCATTGGAAGACGCTTTCCGATTCTCAGATCGAAGAGACCGTTTTCAATTTACAGCAAAGCTGTGCCACAAACACATCAGAAAAATTTTCCAACGGTCGGTGCATTTTAAAGACATGTACCATGGTTATATGGGGTACTATTGCAGCTGCATATCTGAAAGCTGCTGTGGATGTTGCAGTACAAGTGAGAGAATGATTAATAGCCTGAGTAGTACACCACATTGAACTTACATGCACATCATTGGAACATTTTACTGCATTACATAATGCTAACTTGATATTTAGCGGCTAAATGTTATCTACCAGACCTGACAGTAGTGTTCATATGGCTCTATTACTGATTAACCGATTCCGGCCATTCCTTTATTGGATGTATAGCAAATGCAAAAGTTCATTTTACTTTGTGGTATTCTGATACAGTTGTGCAGATTGAGCTGCTGCCACGGATGATCAACGTCACAGAAGGACAAAGCTTCACTTTTGAAGTGGTCAAGCAGAGTGGCTTCAGCTTTGGCCCAGTTCCTTTCTTGATCCTACCACTCACCTACGCTCAGTTTGAAGCAAGGAATTTTAGTCTGGATGAGTTGTTTCCAACAAGACCGCCATCTGCAGCTTCAGAAGGTCTGCTGTCTGTTACTATGTGTGTTAGTGGTCGGATTTTTAATTTTGTGGGATGGTATGGATATTGTAATCAATGTAGATGTTATGTTAATGGTGATGTTGCATTTAGGGGCATAATGTAGAGGTTTATTTATGCAGATGTTGCCAGTGAGAGGTCAGGGACAGGGTCACTGCAGAAGTCAATAGAGTGATATGTCAGATGTTCAAATGTTGGTGCAAGGTTTGGACCATACTGTATATGAATTACTGCAGGAGGCCCAAGGCGGAGGCGCGGTGTTCCATTACCCGTGGAAGGTGACTTCTCCACTGCCAGAATCTCAGGCAGCTTTGAGGCAGGCTCTGAGATGATGACCCTTCAGTTCCAGAGTTCTACAACTGATGATGATGAGTTTGAAAACACGGAGGGCTACATCCTATGTATTGTGATACGCGAGGAGCAGCTGGACCCTCGTGATCAGGGAAGGATTCAGATTCCACTTGTACGTCGTGACATCTTGATCACGATTGTAGATAACGATCTTCCGCGTAAGTATTCAACATAATTATTTGTATCATTATACATGCACATTCCCAGCACAACAGCTGTTGGTAATGGTCTGCTCTGCTGAATCAATATATGCACTTCAAGATACAATTACCACACAAAATTGTAGATGAGTTAGAAGTGTATGACAAGGTTTGAAGTAGTTATTTGAAGTGCTTGTCATAGCGATGATTAGTGTACCAGAATTGATTGTCATATTAATCAGTTATTCACTTCATTACCCGGATATTGGTGGAACGATTTTTACATACTTTATTACTTTATGGTGATACTACAATATTACATTGCTCTTGTTGTGTATTTATTCTAGTAACCACGATGCCGCCAACAACACCGCCGCCAACAACACCGCCACCAACAACACCGCCACCAACAACACCGCCGCCAACAACACCGCCGCCAACAACACCGCCGCCAACAACACCGCCGCCAACAACACCGCCGCCAACAACACCGCCGCCAACAACACCGCCGCCAACAACACCGCCGCCAACAACACCGCCGCCAACAACACCGCCGCCAACAACACCGCCGCCAACAACACCGCCGCCAACAACACCGCCGCCAACAACACCGCCACCAACAACACCGCCACCGACAACACCGCCACCGACAACACCGCCACCGACAACACCGCCACCGACAACACCGCCACCGACAACACCGCCACCGACAACACCGCCACCGACAACACCGCCACCGACAACACCGCCACCGACAACACCGCCGCCAACAACACCGCCGCCAACAACACCGCCGCCAACAACACCGCCGCCAACAACACCGCCGCCAACAACACCGCCGCCAACAACACCGCCGCCAACAACACCGCCGCCAACAACACCGCCGCCAACAACACCGCCACCAACAACACCGCCACCAACAACACCGCCACCGACAACACCGCCACCGACAACACCGCCACCGACAACACCGCCACCGACAACACCGCCACCGACAACACCGCCACCGACAACACCGCCACCGACAACACCGCCACCGACAACACCGCCACCGACAACACCGCCACCGACAACACCGCCACCAACAACACCACCACCAACAACACCGCCACCAACAACACCGCCACCAACAACACCGCCACCAACAACACCGCCACCAACAACACCGCCGCCAACAACACCGCCGCCAACAACACCGCCGCCAACAACACCGCCACCAACAACACCGCCACCAACAACACCGCCGCCAACAACACCGCCACCAACAACACCACCACCAACAACACCGCCGCCAACAACACCGCCGCCAACAACACCACCACCAACAACACCGCCACCAACAACACCACCACCAACAACACCACCACCAACAACACCGTCACCAACAACACCGTCACCAACAACACCGCCGCCACCTTTAAACCTGATGTGTACCAGCCGTCCAGCAGATCTAGATACTACATTCGTCGTCTCTGTTGGCTGTACAAATGGTACCCGGCTTGTGAGTACAACGTGCTCATATGATGAAGCTCCACCACAGAATTGTAAGAATCAGTTATAGTTCCATCCCTACCATCAATACACATCATCATCTGCACTGTCATCAATACACATCATCATCTGCACTGTCATCAATACACATCATCATCTGCACTGTCATCAATACACATCATCATCTGCACTGTCACTGACTGTTGCCTACAACCATTGCCTTCCACAAATACTACATAACACCATACGCATCTTTAAATTGATGTTTCATTCAGAAACCACATCTGCTACCCTACTGCAACTCTGCCTCAAACAAGGCTCTTGAAGACATAGGCAAAGCTATTAAAAAACAAGTGACTCTGCAGAAGAATTGGCAGGAGCATAGATCACAGAAGCTGTAGGATTCCTGCAGAAACTTAAGGAGTGCTTAGCACATGGTAGACGTTTTTTTACAATGCTGGAAGAAGCCTTCCAATCGCAGCACAGCTGCCCACAATTTTCTGAAAGGTCTTCAGAAAGATAGCATCAAATTTTCTAAGGCATGCATGCCATTTGTATGCGACAGATTGTATGTAGCTATGGCTCACCCAAATCACCTCACAACATAATAATTATGGTGTTACAGTCAAAACAGTGGGCTAAGCCGACATGTTGGATGCACGCAGTGTTGCTTACAAAATGCTCTCCGAGAGTCCTGGTCTGGAGGCTAGAGTGTTCACAAGACACGGTTTCTGTGTTTCCGCTACTTCATTTCCGGGAGAGGAGAACGTATCTTTCTGCCTCAAGTTCAAACTGCATAGTCTCAGTGTTGGTTGTGCTGATCAGAATCACTGCTTTGTACACACAGGTACACTGCCACAGACCATCAATGTGTTGAACTTCAGTGCTACGCCTCACACCCTCAACATCACTGTGGTGGATGTATTTGGGCAGACAGACAACTTTGTGTACAGATTTGTTGGAGTTACACCTCCACGTGAGTACTTGTGCAAGTCTATATGATAGAAACGTTCTTGTGAACTCATACCCGGGTTTCATACAGGAATTTTAGCTGGGGTTTTGTACGATGGCAAGGATGGGTAAGGCCATGCGTAGCACGGCCGTTCGGAGAGGGGGGGGGGGGGGGGGGGGGGGGGGTCTGGGGGCATGCCCCCCCCCCCCCCAGGAAATGTCTGAAAATAGATGCTCTGAGATGCATTCTGGTGGGTTTCTACACACAGCTGTAGCTTTCTGCACTGTGTGAGTTCTGATATTTGTATTTGTTTTAGCTGTTACATCTCACATTACATGATACAAATTCTGGGGGGGGGGGGGGGGGGGGGGGGGGGGGGGGGGGGGGGGGGGCAACCCGTATGGAACCCTACACATATGCCAGCTTTGTGTTTATTCGTCAGTACATTGACTATGGTGCAATTATGCACTCTATTCGTGTATTAGACTTAACTAAACCACTGTATATCACTGCAGGGATTCGGATCACAATGGAGCCAAGAGAAGCAGACGTCACTGAAGATGGAATGGGAACACTGACCTTTACCAGGACTGGTTACAGCTTCGGACCCATTCCCTTCCGTGTACTGCCCCTGACTTATGACCAGTTTGTAGCAAGGGGATTTGACCTCGACAGCATCCACCCAGAACGACCCATTGCTGCTGATGCTGGTAGGACACTGCACATTGAATCCATGGGCACAGTGGCATGGCTATACCTCTGCTGTATGTAATGCACAAGAGACAGTGCCACAAAAGTTCAATGGGGATTGATTCTGCGATGTTACTGAATCAAACGGTCTATTCGTGAATAATGCATGATATATGGCAATCTTGCTCAAAAATTATTGTCTTGATTCCTGCAGGGACCGACTTCAACATTACCGTGTTTGACTTCTCGTTTGTTGGTGGAGGCATGCCAGAGAACATATCAGCTGCACAATTCCCTGCAATTGATGACACTCTCCCTGAACTAGAAGAAGGGTTCCTCTGCTATCTGGAGGTGGTGGACAGCCAGCTGGATCCAAGGGATGTTGGCAGGATTGACTTTTTCAACCAACTTACCTTGGTTCGGATCCAAGACAATGACGGTAAGCCTCTTCCAATCTGCATCAAATCTCAAGAATTTAGTAGTGTATTACCATAGTCGCTCATTATTAGGTGCACAGTCAAGCATACATATATCTCCACAGGAAGGAAATACATGGCTGTACGAATGACATTCCTTAAACAGGAAGTGTGCTTCTTTTCGCTTTTTGCACTCCATAGGATCATATGTTCCTGTTTGGTGGCGATGTACATTTTGACTTTTTGCAACACCTCTCAGGTCCTGTGTCCTGTAGCAGTACTGTTGAGGTGAACACAGCTACCATTGACTGCACTGGGATCGATGAGCTTCCCGCTGGTTCAAATGTCTCCTGCAGTATTGATGGAGAACCAACAGAATGTAAGTATGCCAGGCATTGTGAGCACTTAATCAGGATGATCTCCCTCAAACCAGCCTGGGATCTACCAGTAGTTTTACAGACAATCAGCATCGATGCAGCATTTGAAAACAATATTTCCATGCATCACAGTTAACATTATACAAACATTGTAGAAGTGTTGGTATTAATTTTTATCATTGACATGACTGACCTCTGTTTAGGAGCACCAGTTCAACTAGCTATGTACCCAACAATGCCTGGTCTTATTTTTCTCTGCAGGCACATTCCCCTTCAATATCGATGTGTCTCAGTTCTCTGGTGGTCAGCCACAGCACCAGGTCATGGTACTGAGCCAGAGCCCTGTGGAAACCAGCCCACAAGTTGTGGGAGGGGCACAGTTCCTTATACCAGGTCAGTTCCTAGTACCAAGACTAGATTTGGACACTCCCTTGTCAAATATTATGCATACCGGGTAGAAAGTAAAACAGTTAGTGTGTATGGCTACCTAGCTGGTCACGACAAGGAATGACAAGGTCATGACAAGGAATTCGGCAGTGATTTGCTTTGTTGTGGCTAGAGTGTAGCCATGCAGAGGGCTTAGACCCCGTTTACACTGGCATCCGGAAGCGTGCCGGCACGGGTCAGCACGCTTCGATTTGTCGGTGTAAACGCAAATGAACCGTGCCGAACCGTGCTGGCACGGCACGGTTGAGAGTGCCGTGCCAGCACGGTTAACGCGGCGCGCGGCGCGCTTACGCGGAATAGCGCGCGCCGCGTTACGCGGTGGCATTACAATTTTAGCAGGTGTAAGTGCAATGCACGATGGCTATCCCTTGGACAGAGGAAGAAACGCTGAAGCTAATCGAGCTATGGGGCGAGGACAACGTGCAAGCACAACTTGAGGGTTGCAAGAGAAATGCACAAGTTTTTGAGAGAATTTCATGCGAGATGAAGGACATTGGGTATGATCGGACCGGAGTGCAGTGCAGAGAAAAGATAAAGAAACTGAGGGGGGAGTATAAGAAAATCAAGGACAAGAAAGGCAAGACAGGGGAAGGAAACAAGCCTTGGAAGTATTTTGAATATTTAGACAGTGTGCTGGGGCATAAGCCTGCTACCTGTCCACCAATTGTTGTGGACACCTCAAGTACATGTACAGCTGTGGAAGATGATGAGACATTGGAGGAAGAAGTTGCGTCAGCGATCCAGGGTGATGAACAAACCGAAAATCGGGAGACTGGTACTTCTGCAGCTACCCCTCGATCATCTCGATCCAGCACACCTACTTTTCCTCCAGCCAAAAAAGCTAGGAAAACATCAAAAACCGAAAAATCAGTACAGGCTGTGCGTGAGGTCGTAGATCAGCTCCTTGAATTCCACAAGGAAGCTGAGATCAGGCAAGGGAAGATTGAGGAAAGAAGGCTGCAGCTGGAGGAAAAGATGGCAGAAAGGGAGGACCAGCGCCGACAAGAAGAATTTCTTCTTCTGAGGCAGATGATGTCAATGGTTGCACGCCCCAGTCATAACAGCTTCACGTCATCCTCCAGTATACCTACTCAGCTATACCCGATGGGAAGATCACTGGATCCACTGGATCCACTGTACAACACTCATTACAATCCTGAGGACTATCAACTGTAATAGATACTTACATGTATATTATTATATTATACTCAGTGTTTCTCCCGGGTGCTCCCCCTCATTATTATTATTATTTGGTGGAGAAGGACATCATGACATTATAATCTGCATGGAAGTACAATCATAAATATACAGTTTAAGGGGTATTAAAGTATTGCACAAGTGCACATCTGATCTTCTTTGGCCTGTCTGCGCCACCATCATCTCGATGTAGTACTGAGGATGGTTGTGGTTCATGTTCATCATTGTCCTGTAGCCAGCTATTGTTAAAAGATTCACCATGTATCTCACACATATTGTGAAGAACGCAGCAAGCTGAAATCACCATGGGAATGTTGCTGATATCCATCTCGTTTTTTTTCATTAGCCGACGCCATCTTCCCTTGAGTCGTCCATATGCAATTTCTGCGACAACACGTGCTCGTGATATCCGATAGTTATACGATTTTTGCTGACCACTTAGATGAGAGTTATGGGGAAAAGGTTTCATAAGCCAAGTAAGTAATGGATAGGCAGAATCTCCAAGTAAAAATAATGGAACATCCTCTCCAGCAATACGTCTTGTGGATGCAGGTAACAAAGTTCCAGTAACTGCTTTATGATATAAGGAAGAGTTCGCCAGAACACGTGCGTCATGTACACTGCCGGGCCAGCCTACATTAATGTCTATAAAACGGTATCTGTGATCCACAACTCCTTGTAGAATGATTGAGTACCACCCTTTTCTATTATAATAATCGGTGTGCTGTTCCTTGGGTCCCAGAATCGGTATGTGCGAACCATCAATAGCACCCACGCACTGAGGTACTCCCCAGGAATTTTCAAAGCCTTCAACAATGTCATTTAATTCGTCACCTGATGGAAAGGAAATGTATTGGCGTAATAACACCTTGAGAATAGCTTTGCATACCTCTTTCACGATGACACACACAGTTGATCTTGCTATGCCAAAAAGATGTGCAATTGTGCGGTACTCTCCTGGGGTGGCAAGGTACCATAATGTAATCGCAACTCGCTTTTCCACGGGAACAGCTTGTCGGTAGTTTGTGTCCATGTGCTGAATTTCTGGACGTAACTGTTCACAGAGATGGAGGTAAGTCTGCCGGCTCATGCGAAAATTCTCTATCCAATCGTGATCGTTAAAAGTCCTCAATACTATGAACGACCACCAGTTGTCAGACCTGTAGGACAGAAATTAAGTATTCTAGTCAATGCTCCTCGACATCCGGATCCACGTCAGTGTGTGTTGTGCAGTGTGTGTGTGTGCAGTGTGTGTGTGTGTGTGTGTGTGTGTGTGTGTGTGTGTGTGGTCTATGCATTTACCTGGGTAGAGACCATAAACGCCTCTCTGTAGAGCGCAGTATGACTGGTAATGTCGTAGCAAGTGCTACTGCCGAAATTTCCATTCGCCTCCGTGTCAGAGCTGCTCTCATCGCTCTAGTTCGCCTTCTTGACATCCTCGCTGCTGCTGTATCCCTGCTTCTACTACACTGCAACTTCCACCTTGCTATGAAGAAGGTCACCAGCAGGGCAAACGACTCTAGCTCAACGTACATTTCGATACGCGATGTCGTGCAAATTGAAGTTACGATCATGAAGTGAGCGCATTATAGCTAGCTAGCTACGTACGCGGTACGGCGAGGCCGGCTGGAATGCCAGCTGGCCGGCCGTGGCACGATTGCGCATTGCGTGCGCGTTGCGCAGTGTGAACGGTGCCCAGCACGATTGTAGCGCGCCGTGCCGTGCCGTGCTACAAGACCTCATACTATTAAGGTAGGAAGCACGGCATTGGCGAAATCGCACAATTTTGCTCATGAATAATTAATGAGATGACGTCACTTGCATACGGTTATTTAGAGTTATTCATCTGTTTACGTTTTCCCATGGCGGCAACCGGAATAAACAAGGGGGGCTTCTCTCTTTGATGCGGCTAGCGGCCCTTTCAAGTTTCAAATCGGTACTCTGATGTGGCCGTGCGGTACCTTGAAGATTTGTTTGAACACTCTTTTTTTTTTTTTTCTTTTTTTTTTTTAAGTAAAGAGCTATTCTGGCTTATTGAATGTAGCGATGGGCTGTCTGAGTGTGAATAGCTAGGTGGAGTGAGCAGGAATGTTTGTGGGTCTGCTGAAGTGGCCGAAGAACAGCCTGGAAAGTGAACAGCCTCCGACAGCTCCCTGGCCAAGGTACTCTAGGGAGTTGACCTTTCGGCATTACAGGCCCCGCCCATTTTCGTGTCAGGGCGAATTTGGCTGGTTTGGTAGCTGGACTGGGCTGGTGAGAGGGAGTAGATGTGTGGCCAAAAGTCTGTAACCGAGAGGTGAACGTGGAAAAGCATCCCTAGTTTTGCAGGGGGTAGGTTGACCTTTTGGAAACTGGCCTTGGCTTGAGTCGGTTTTAGTTGGTGTGCGTGGAATTTTTTTTGAAAGCCTAGGGTAGCCAAACCTCTGTTTTTGAGGGTGGCAGTGAGTTTTGGGCTGTAGCCTGCAAGTGAGGAGAGCAGGTGGTAAATCCATCCGTAGTTTTTGGGCCTGTTTTGTGTGTGTATTGATGATGGGGTCAGAGTGTGGGTGGGGCCTTGGAGAGGGTCCAAATTTTCAGTTTCGTAGAGGGCCTTAAAATTGAGTTTTAGGGCATTTTCAAGCAGAGGGAGCAGTTTGATGCAAAGTATTGCTGAAACTTGTGTACGCTTTGATGCTGCCCATTTATCCATCAACTTGGTTTCGGAGATCACGGTACCCATGTTTACTACCTTAAAGGTGCTCAGTTAGTTGTTAACTTTCCACTGGTTAGGTTTTCAGCACACAAGATGACTAGTACAATCATCAGGTATCTTTTTGTCACGGTGTGATAGTGCATTGCAAAGCCACTCCCCCTCACTTCCTACACACTTCTCTCTCATCTCCATTCACCCTTCTACAGAGCTCTCGGTGTCCTTCATCAACAGTTCTCCTCAGTTGAACATGAGCACTCTCACTGCCCAGTTTGTGGCCAATCGTCCCGGTGTGGATATTTTTTGTCATATCACACGTCTAGACACCACCAGGGAGAACTGTAAGCATATACAAAGCTATACACACTCATTCAGAGCTCAAAGTTCATGAATCTGTCTACGTATTAACATACGACAGGAATGCATTGGTTTTCAATTGGTGCAAGCTGGGGTGAGCCCCACATTCATGGAAGGTGTTGGTTATGCATCAACAATTTGCTGTTCAGAACAAACATGCATGTCATCAGAACTGCCCCCTCCCCCCCCCCCCCCCCCCCCCCCCCCCCCCCCCCCCAGGCACCTCTGGGTCATTCAGACGCACTGGCCTCCCTGCTGGTGACCATGTACTGCGAGTGGTGGCTGTTGACCCGGTGAGGAATGAGAGGGCTGCCATCCGAAACAGGGTCCGAGTGCGTGCGACTTCCACATTCTGCGTTGTTGTTGGGACAAATGCAGGACTTACAGTCGGCAGGAGCAACAATGTGACAGTGGAATTTACCAGTACTGGGCAGCCAACTGGATTCCAATGCATCATGGACCGACAGGAGCCATACTTCGACTGTAAGTGGACATGTGTGCCAGTGTCTATGCCACATCAAACATCAAAAAAATTGGCCAATCTTGCTCACTGCAAAAGTGTACCTGATACTAAATCAGAACTGTACCTGCTTTTAGCAACCCAGGTGCATTAAGGACAGCGATAAGTAATGAAACACGTTTCATGTAGTATCTTTGAAAGAAAAGGTGTAACTCCTGCCAAAATGTATCACACAATATTCCTTTCCTGAGATAAGACCCTTGAACTTCACAGTATCCTATATCATTGTGCACAAAGTAGTGGGGGGCTAGAATCATCGCAATGTTTAAGAATTTAACAGAGAATAGAAGCTCCACGACCAAACTCTCTATACATACGTATGTATCAGCTGATGGTACTACAGTCAAACCTCCGAACAAAGGACACTTTGGGAACAATATAAATTCAAGTCTTTTGTCCTTTGTAGAGAGGTTGTCCTCTTCAAGGAGGTTCAAAATGTATTAGAACCATAGGCAAATCAATTATTTGGGACCTTGAAAAGCATTCTTTGTAGAGAGGTTTATTATATTGTGTCCTTATCTCGGAGGGTCCACTATCGGTGGTTTGACTGTATATTTTATACATGGCATGATCAGCAGTCACCAACAGCCCAAGGCCGGATATCGAATAACATTACAACACACATAAACAAGCTTCATCACTGAGCTCACTTCCATGTAGCACGTTTTGTTATTGTTTTGGCTCTAGCATTTATATACCATTTACACAATCGGCAGCATACAGTGTAAAGGCAGTGTAAAAGTTAAGCGTATACTGCCACCGACAGTTGTAATGGTGCACTTTGTAGGTAAACTTGTACTTTGTATTAGTTTGTAAGTTAACTTTCCCAGCAACGACAATTTAGTCACATACCTCGGTACATGTATGTGATGTTAATATTGATAATGCAGGTTGTGGATGCCGGGTTTTCGTATACATAAATTTAAGTCTCGAATATGAGAATGGCCCAGTGCAGCCAGAATAGAGTGATGCTGACTATTCTCTTCCTCTGTCTGTACATGTAGGTGAGAGTCCTCTGATGTTGACGGGGATCACTGTCGGTACCCACCGGATCAAGATCATACCTGAGGGCTGTGGTAGACTGTACCGGGCACTCTCATACAAGTTCACCATCAACTAGATACTGCCGATTGATACAGAACATGCTGTACATGGATCCTTTAGCTTGCTACTGTATTGCATTTTGTTACTGAATTGATTAGTGCCCCCCTTTGTTAACAATGAATCCATCTCTCCCAGTGCATAGGAAATCGCTCTGTCTAGAAGGGTTACAGCTTGTGCTGCTTGATCTGCAGTGCTACATATTCAGGCTTTTGAAACTCACAATCTGTACTGTAGGCATGCATCTCTAGCATGCAGCCATCGATCCATGGCCAGATACAATATTATGTTGTAAACCCACATAAACTCCCTGCGGATTATATGCAATGCATGCTGTATCTGGAATCGCCCGTTCTGGCGAATTTTTTTATTTTGGACGTACTTTCGACTTATGTTAGTTATGTTTCAATATATATGGTGAGAAGGGACGCTGAACAACTGCTGGTGAAGCTGTCATGAGGTACAGATCAATATCTATATAGCCTCGTTCCCAGGCCATCGCCCAGCTTTTCGTCGCTTGCAGTACGCGGTAAAGTACTGCAAGCGACGAAAGCTGGGCGTGGGACTGGGAACGAGGCTAATACAGATCAAGATGGACATCAATATTATATTAAAAATAATACGCATGCGCAGTTTAGTACGGTACACCTAATTGGGGTCAAAGTACAGACAGGACTGTCGCGCTCTGAGGATCCCTGGACGCTGTAAACAAGCGATGAAGCTGTCATGAGGTACAGAGATGGACGTATTACATGGATTGAGTGTGACTTCACCAATTTCTTTTGCCAAAATACTAGTACTGACCCTGAGTTAGTCTCGGTACGAATAATCTGGTACCGAGACTAGCCCTGAGTAGATAGCTAAATAGGTAGATAGATAGATAGGTAGACTTTTATTGAGATAGGAATGCCTCATTAGCTCGCACAGTAGCTACAGCTAGCTATCCAAGGGTCCAATACAGTACCGACACTTTACAGGGTTCATTTCACTCAACTTCCTACCTGTTGAGTCCAGTAGGCTATATAAGTCTGCATTTGCTCAGTGATGCTGCATATTACATATATAGAGTGGGAGCTCTGTTATCGGACGCAAAAAGTTCGGTTTGTGCTTACGTAGCTATCACGCATTCCTAGCTCTTGTAAACTGTTCTACAGAACGATGAAACTGTAACAAATAATACGGTACAAAATCACCTTGCTATAGTCTTCTTTAGTCCACCAGGGTTGGACCGAAAATTTTTGATCCGGACCATCCGTTATCGTCAAGCTACCTCTAAAATCGGACATCATTACTTCTTCTTTTTCGAAAGTCGGACATTAGTACCTAACAGCTTGAAATGAAGCTATAGTCCTCCCTACCCATGGCGCGTGCCGGCCACGGCGATAAGGTCACTCAAATAACCTCCCCTTCACGCGTTCTTGACTCAGCAACCAGTACAGAGACAAGGGCAAGCTTAATAGCCTATTTCAACTCTTTAGTACACACGCAATGCACTCCTACTCTACGCTACACTCTTCCAGGACGCAGAAGACCATTTCCAGGGTTTAGTGACTACTGTGCATGCATCAAGAACTTTGACCCTAAATTTCTAGCCCATCAAGTCCTGTATACGCACACGTATAGAAATAGCTATACGATCAGACCATCAGAGTCCGACAGTTGGAGTACACTGTCCGATAATAGATGGTGTCCGGTGATAGAGGAGGCATTCTACTGTGCTCAGTATACCGGCAGTAGTTGCTTAAGTAGCAGTCTGTACGTATCTTTAGGATGCATTGAAAGTGCAGCGCATCCTTCTCCCATCCAAGGGGGTGACACTCCCATAATATTATTTGCTGTAGTCACAGCTGTGACTGGGCTTATCGGCACATCTTGAACCCGTATACTAAGGAAGGGGTGGAGTATCACAGAGTCGGTAGACTCTGTATGTAGGGATACGACGTACACGCAATATATGCTAATACAAAAGAATCTCTCCAAATCTCAGAAACGGTACACTTATAAGCCTTTATAACCACATACCGTTCATCTTCGAGTGTTTCCATGACCAACAAGACTCCTCGCGTCGCGAAAAACCGTCGCGAAAGTACCGCACCAGGTACTCGCAAAACGGGCAAATTGTTTTTCTTTCTTCTTCTTTCTTCTTTCTTTCAGACGGGCTAGCTCAACGTCGCCTCAATCCCTCATGATGGTTTTCGCACGAAACAGCAGCATTTTACACCGAGCAGTGCACCAGCCCATCGCTTTTTGGCAACCTCCAAGTCTTCACCAGGCGGCTACAGCTGCCCACTCAATAACTATGGCTTCATTTGTCACGCCATTTTCATGTTTGTACGCATGCGCACTTAAACGATCACTTAGCAACGATACGTAATTATTATTCAAGATCGCTGAATTAGAAGTGCCTTGCGCTGTTGTGGTAATTACCGTAACTAGACTGAGGTGAATTCTCTGTGCTATATATGTTACTAGACTGTGTTCTGTGAGAGGGGTGAATGCCTATCTAAAGACTCAACAATGTGTCACTACTACTATCTGGTATAGCTATTTTACCTACACTACTTCAGCTCAGGGAGCACTGGCTTAGTATCCATCCAGAAAAGGGTTGGCTTTTGAGATGCTTGGGTCTGATTCTTCAGCCATTGCTGGCAGTGTAAATGCCAGAGTCCAGTATGCATGCGCCTGCTGCTAAAAAAAAATGACATAAACAAGTAATAAAAAACATTTAAAATGTAACAGGATGTAGGGATACCAGAACCGCAAAAAGTAAGGAAACAAGGTAGGGATGATCACACAAAACAGTGAAGTATACAATCCCCCTACATATCTTTTTTCATTATACACGTATTATGGAAAAAGATCTCTGTAGGGGGTTGTATACTTCACTGTTTTGTGTGATCATCCCTACCTTGTTTCCTTACTTTTTGCGGTTCTGGTATCCCTACATCCTGTTACATTTTAAATGTTTTTTATTACTTGTATTATTGGGTCAAGGGCTAATGTGCGCACAGTCAAATGGCAAACGGTCAGTAGCTGAAATACAGTCGTAATTATGCATTGTTTCTGCATGCTCTGTGCTACCTGCAGTAGTCTTGATATCTACCTAGCGGCTGGCCTCGTTCCCGCACCTTAGCCCTAGTTATCGTCGTATCAATATCATAAGAAGTAATCATAGACTGTGGTCACCTGTAAACAGGTAATATGTACGGTATCCATAGGATAATTTATAGCCGTGAACAGATCTGTGTCCCCCTCTCTCTTCAGGTTGTGAGGCCAACTGACTAGCTATGAAGTTGTTACTTATGTTAGCAGCCCTCTTTTCTTCATGTTACGGTGAGTCCAAAGTGATGATAATTATGAATTTTGTTTTTCTTCATTTGTGCACATGCATAGAGGACAACTTTGAACTTTGAACTCAAAATTGTGAACTGTGTGCGGAGTGAATGCTATCAAATACAAAAATATGTAACTAGTGTAATAAATTTCTAGAGATGTAGGGATAGCAGAACAGTAAAAAGAAACGAAACAAGGTAGGGGTAATGGCATAAAACAGTTCAGTATACAACCCCCTACATATCTTTCTAAATATGCATGTGGAAAGATAATGTAAGATGGGGTCCCTAAATTGTACATTTTTCAATGGGATTCTGTGGCTGGTTAATGGCATTCCTTGCTTTTTCGGAAGTCGGGGTGTCCATCACTAAATCCTTTCTAATTTTTGTGAGAATGTTTTATGTTTCTAGTTTAATTTATGGACCTGATTCTTGTCATTGTCCTCCTATCTTGTGTCGTCTATTGGTCACAATTATGTTGGTTGTTTGCGACCATCAACCTCGAACCTCTTGTTAGCTGAATTAGACCGTGCATGATCAGTACTGGTGCGAGTCGGAGTAAAGCCTATCACATAATGCCAGTCCGGTTATGTGTAAATTCCATCCTAGGTATGTGTATGACGATAGTAGTAACCTCGCAGTCGACCTCAGTAATGTACTCTTGGCCAGCACTACGTATGATTGCATTGTCATAGCGTTGGACTAACATGTGTCCAGTAGAAATGTGTGTGTGTGTGTGTGTGTGTGTGTGTGTGTGTGTGTGTGTGTGTGTGTGTGTGTGTGTGTGTGTGTGTGTGTGTGTGTGTGTGTGTGTGTGTGTGTGTGTGTGTGTGTGTGTGTGTGTGTGTGTGTGTGTGTGCACAAGAACAGTCTGCATACATTTGTAGGACTTAGCAGGCTTGTAATATATATGTATCTCCATAGTACATAGCTATACCGGAAAATATCACGAGTTTGTTGCCGTAGTATTGTTACGACTGTGAAGCACGAGTAACAATGCCGAAGGCGACAAACGAGTGATACATTTCCGGTATAGCTTGGTACTATAGTGATACTGATTTTTTTCACAAACCTGGAATTTCATCCTCTACCAATGAACGTAGCGAATGCTCGTTAACATAGCTTGCAATATTTTCATTTCTGGTTGCCAACCCTTCGCGTTAGTACGACAAGCTGCAAAAGCTTGGACAAGAAGGCCTGCATACCAAGCCCAAGGCGGAGCCATGCCGATAACTGGCAGCTGTACGGTTGGTCCATGCCAATAACTGGCAGCTGTTTGATCCATTTCAATTGGGATGCCCGAGTATACAAACGAGTTCAACCTCAACTTCCGGAAGTATCGAGATGTAAGTCAGCCCTCCTCAGGATCCCAAAAGGTAGTCAGTACAGTACCTGACACGAAACTATTATCACAGATTTGCTGTAGCGCACGTGACTTACAGTACATAATACGGATTTCTCGTGTGACATAATACGGATTTGTCACATGACCTACAGTACAAAATATGGGTTTAATCAACTGCACTTGTGTACCAGGCTTTCCCATTGACTGCTGTACATTATTGAAACATAGGTGTACGATAAAAATGTGTCTGATTAGAATAAATGCTTCAGCTGACAGACTACAATAATATTGTCATCCGTCTGTCTCTTCACAGTCCAGCAGGTGATTCTCAATCGCAATGGCTCTCTGCAGCTGATGACTGATAGATTACAACTATTAACATTGTCATCCGTCTCTGTTTCTCCACAGGCCAGGTAGTTCTCAGACGAGTTCAAGGTGACCGACTAGACGTTCCCATTGTTGTAAACGAGGGTAACAATGTGACGTTCCAGTGTGTTCTTACTGGGATCATAACTGTCGCTGTTCGCCCTTCTGGGGAGAGTAATTTTGTGGCAAACTTACCAGCCAATGTGATGACGGATGGTAGAGATGACTCGGTTACAATTACGGTTGTGAATGCCCAGAGGGATGAAAACACGCTGGCATTTCGGTGTAGTGCTGCGGGACTTTCTACTGATACCGGCATTCTCACCGTGTACTGTAAGTTATGTGTACTTTTTTAGAAGTTATGTGTATCACTAGACAGGAGAGAGAGGGAGGCCTTTACGGTAGCATTATCCCTTTACCGTTAGGATACCTTTAATCGTTAGGGCCCCGACGGTTAACCCTTTCCCAACCAATGACGTCATATGGCATCATGAGACTTTCAGCTTCATGATGTCACATCCGGCAATGTCCTTGGGACATAGGCTCTGCGCGGGTGGGTGCACCCGAAGGGTGCAAACAGCATGGCCGCATCTGGGCTCAGCTTTGAACAGCCCTTGGTTGGAGCCAGGTAGGCCATTTCTCTTGTTTTAAGCATAAATTGGCCTAGAAAACAGTGGTCTCACCTTGCAGAGCCTCGAATTCCAATGTTCAAGGCTGATGTTTCTGCTAGAGCGAGTTACCATCACCCGAGCATCTTGATTGCATACATGTTAACGAGTGGGTGTGGTCAGAATCACAAATGTGGAAAGCATGGCTGTGTGCAGTTCTGTGTAAAGTTTTGAGTGTGAAACCGATGGGAACCTTATGTAGGGTATGTTTACAAGCTAAAAAACTGACCTCCATAATCTGTGGGTGGTAAAGGGTTAAAGGTGTAAAGGGATAATGCTACCTGAACCTTATGTGTATGTATAGATATGGAGAGTCATCCTGCCTACCCACTCAGAAATTGGAGAGGTGGTTCTCCACGCTGAGTGTATTAATGCTCTCTGGTATTCCCTCATTCTTGCTCCATGATGGCATATGTAGTCACAATAGATCTGGACAAGAACAGGTTGGTAGAAATTTCACACAGTGCCACCAGATGACGGATTGACAATTAAGGATTCATAAGAGTCTCAAACGCAACAATCACAAGCAACAACATGCGTTTGCATGTTGATTGACATGCACAATGGACAGGTCTGATCCCAACCCCATTGGACACCTGAGAGTGCATCAGCATGAAATTCGCTTGGACAGAACCCCTTTCGACTCCGTGGACCAGTTACTGTCACGGATCGCAGACTGTACTATGTATATAAGTTTAGAAGGCTTTTCTGTCTTACTCTCTGGTACGTTTATGAGTAGGCAGTATCACTGTATCTGCATGCTTGGCTTGTGGTTTTGAAGCTTCTTGGCCATTATCCATCAGTACATGTATATTTCCTTGGCCATCCCTATTCGTATACGTAGAGAGCTAGCACTACCGTGTTCTCTGATTAGTGCCTACATTTTGGTGAGACGTCATTTTTCTTATCTGTGCATACAGACATTCCTGAATTTGATTCTGGAACTGGCGACCTTCAGTGCAGTGGCTCCGACCCCATCACTTGCACCATCATGACTGGTGCTAATGGAACTCTCCAGTGCTCCGCTACCGGCTCCCCCAATCCCAATGTGACCTTCACTATCAACGCGACTACTTCCAATAACATTCAATTCATGAATAACCGGTTCACCATAACCAGTGCAGTCGCAGAGAATGCTGGGACCTACTCTTGCAATGCTTCCAACAGTGTAGGCTCTGATGTACGGACATATCGGCTCTTTGTCAGAGGTAAGACTTAGCACCTTTCCCATCTTAACCCTTTAAGCCCCATTGACGTCTAATGACGTCATTTAGACCCTATGCACTTGTAGGGCTTCTCATCAGTCCAAAAGAGACAAAAAAGGCTTCAGAGGGCCTATAGGGGCAACTTTGAGGGACGAACCCAAGAAATTTGGTCAGATTTCAGCGCTCACCCCCCACTAAATGTAGAAGCGGAGGGGTATCGAAAGGGGGGCTGCTTCGCATGTCGTGGGTGTTTTTTGATTTTAATGAGATTCATTGACCCGAGGAGGTGATCTTGTCTATTTATAGTTTTGGAACTGATACTCTGAGAATGGATATTAGGTAATAAAATGCTTTGGAATTCCATACATTCTAGGATTTATGACCCTATAGTATAATTATGTGAGAGTTCAAACTGTAGATTGAAATAAACTTGTGGTAGTGACAAACTTCTAGTAGATACGTGCATACCTGTTGTTGTGATGACATTCACATTGATATAATATACACAGAGTAGAATGCTTATGTACATGCATAGATCTACCCAGAAGTTTCTCTTGTGTGATTCTATGTGCAGATCCGTGTGACCCCTCCCCGTGCGGTACCAATGCCCAATGTACCAGAGGAGACTCTAGTGTTGTCTGTGCTTGCAGCCCCGGGTTTACCGGAGATCCCTTGATTTCCTGTGTTGGTAAGGAATTGAGTGCACACACAAATGAATTGTGCACCGACACAGTCATGTCCATTGGCTTTCCTGAATATGTGAAACTGTTTTATGCTATCTTGTCTCCCTGCATTTTGTCGGTCTGCTATCCCCACTTCTTATATTCTTGTGTATAATTTGCCATCCATCCAGTATTGTATGTGGTATCCGCTGTTAGGTGCATGCTATTTATAGTACCGCTAATGACAAACTTCTAGTACGTAGATACATATACAGTGTAGATGTATTTGTCAATGTGCTCAGGGGTAAGGTGATTTTATCATCGTGATGACATTCAATATCTGCAGATGTAATATACACAGTGCAGAATGCTTATCTATACCCAGAAAGTTCATTTTCTCTTGTGTGATTCTATGTGCAGATCCGTGTGATCCCTCCCCATGCGGTACCAATGCCCAATGTACCAGAGGAAACTCTACTGGTAGTGTTGTCTGTGCTTGCAGCCCTGGGTTTACCGGAAATCCCTTGATTTCCTGTGTTGGTAAGGACTAGCTATGGTGAAGACACACACACATGAATTCTGCACAGATACATGTCCGTTAAAATTCAAACTATATGCGATTTTATTGTATTTTTGTCAATGTACTTAGGGGTAAGATGGTTTGATCTTCATGATGATAATATACACAGTAATGATGCTTATGTATACCCAGATAGTTCATTTTCTCTTGTGTGATTCCATGTGCAGATCCGTGTGATCCCTCCCCGTGCGGTACCAATGCCCAATGTACCAGAGGAAACTCTACTGATGGTAGTGTTGTCTGTGCTTGCAGCCCCGGGTTTACCGGAAATCCCTGTGTTGGTAAGGACAAGAGTGCATCGACCCTAACGGGAAGAGGGCTTGCAACTCTCGTATTGACTCTGAAAACGGCAAAATCCAAATGCAGCCACCGGATATACTATTTTTAGACATTGGTATGTAACCGTATAATTATGTGAATGAATGTAATTATCCGATTATGCGGAATATGGCCAGAGAGCTAGATCGAGCACGAAGAGTGGATGAATGGATGCCATCCAAATTTTGACGACTGCAAACAACGTGCCCGTCCATCCTACATGCGGCAGCCATATTTGCATTGCGCGCAGGTACTGTAGGCTTTGCTCAGGACCATCTCCACTGAATGACACGGTTCGTTGGTGAAACTGAGGCAAGGAGAAGGCAGTGGTAAGCGCCGTCCAGGGTAACAGCAGTGAGTTTAGATTAGAAGTTCATTGACTTACTAGAAAATGGATATTTTCAGGAACTGTGGCTGTGACTACCGCGGTTAGCATGCCAGAGCTGCGCGTGCCGCGGATCTGAAACAAACAATGTAGCACGTGATTTCTAAAAGTAGAATCGATTTGGATTATGCCATTTGCGGAGTTACATGCCCTCTCGCCGCCTTCGGCGGCTCGATTCGCCCTTGGTAAAGAGTGGTAGCTATGGTGAAGAATTGACTGCACACAGGAATGAATTCTGCACAGACACATGTCCATTATAATTCAAAGCATTCCTGACTGTGTGAAGAGATGTGTAGGTTGGGGTTGTATATACTGCACTGTTATATTTATGCTATCATCCCTGTATAATAATATTTTTGTCAATGTACTTAGGGGTAACATGGTTTGATCTTCGTGACGACATTGATATAATATTATACACAGTAATGATGCTTATGTATACCCAGAAAGTTCATTTTCTCTTGTGTGATTCCATGTGCAGATCCGTGTGACCCCTCCCCGTGCGGTGCCAATGCCCAATGTACCAGAGGAAACTCTACTGATGGTAGTGTTGTCTGTGCTTGCAGCCCCGGGTTTACCGGAAATCCCTTGATTTCCTGTGTTGGTAAGGACTTAGTCTAGTAGCTATGGTGAAGAATTGGCTGCACACAGGAATGAATTCTGCACAGACAGAATTCAAAGCACTATGTGAAAGATCTGTATGGTGGGTTGTATACTGAACTGTTGTACCGTATATCTGGAAATGTTCGTGTGGTAAAATTTTTGTGTTTTATTATTTCGTGTCATAATATTTTCGTGGATTGGGTTACCCACGAAAAAATTTTTACGGCAACTTCTCTGACACGCGGGGAAAAGAAGTACGAAGGGCTTGCTGCGAGGCTACCGCGCTTATCCGGAACCTTGAGAAGCAGCTGTTGGCCAAGAACTCGTGAATGAAAACCTAGGAACGCCACAGACAGGTACCCGCATACGCTATGGCCGTAAAGAACGAAACGATTAGCTATTGGACACTTACCACCGCGAGAAAGGTGTAGCATGTTTGCTCTCTATTCCCAAGGAGACCGTCCCTCGGTTGCAGGTAGCTGTCTAGCGAGGGCCATCTCGCGAAGTAACTAGCTAGCATCGCGAAAAGATTCTGACTGTAATAACTATTCACACGTGTAACAATAATTTCGTGTATAAAATTTTCATGGTTTATGGCAACCACGAAAATATTTTTACAACGAAAATTTCCAGATATACGGTATGCTATCGTCCCTACCTACTTTTACTGTTCTGCTATCCATGCGTACATCTCTTTAATTTATTGTGTATAATTAGCTATGCATGACATAATATCATCAGGTATTGTGGTATCTGCTGTTTAGGTGAATGCGATTTTATAGTACCGCTTGAGTGGCAATGTGCTTTTACATGTGATTAATTTTATCTCCTACAGAGAATGTACCTACACCAACTCCAACACCATCTCCAACAGCATCTCCAACACCAGGACGTAATTTCCTATAGCTAGCTACCTGCATTAGATTAATCGGTTTTCTCCTACCATGTAAAGTGGTTCAAGTAAAAACTGTACCTTAATGTTTTTGAAATAATTTTTTATAGCCTCAGAGACAAAGGAATACATATGGCTGTCCTCACCTGTGGATGTGCAGCTACGTAGTTAACTTGTATATATAATGTTGGCTTGCATATATAATCAGTGCACAAAGACAGAAAGCCACACGCACCTTATTTGACTGGAATATGAATATTATTAAGGTACAGTTTTACTTGAACCACCCATGGCACACATGCTAGTTTATTGTGGTTATCCAATGAATGCCTTTCAAATGCTAACTTTCATTCCATGTGATATTCTGGTACAGCTGTGCAGATTGAGCTGCTGCCACGGATGATCAATGTCACAGAAGGGCAGAACTTCACTTTTGAAGTGGTCAAGCAGAGTGGCATCAGCTTTGGCCCAATTCCTTTCTGGATCCTACCACTCACCTACGCTCAGCTTGAAGCAAGGAATTTTAGTCTGGATGAGTTGTTTCCAGCAAGACCACCATCTGCAGCTTCAGAAGGTCTGCTATCCACAATTGTGTGTGTTAGTATGCTGAATTTTGAAAGTGAATATTCTGAACAAATTCACATGAGAAGCTCTCATTACTATGTTGCATTAGAAAGTGAAGAGTGCCGTTCTGCAGGTTATGTTTGTGTCAAACACTGAGGGCAACCAACATGCAAACTTACATGTCCCTGGTCAAAATCTCTAGCTGTATATATAGTAGTGAAGTGTACAAGTATCAACATATATTCTTCTGCTTCAACTAATAACGTTTGGAACATCCACTCATTCCCTATGGAAGATGACTTCTCCACTGCCAGAATCTCTGGCGACTTTGAGGCAGGCTCTGAGATGATGACACTTCAGTTCCAGAGTTCTACAACTGATGATGATGAGCTTGAAAACACGGAGGGCTACATCCTATGTATTGTGATACGTGAAGAGCAGCTGGACCCTCGTGATCGGGGGAGGATTCAGATTCCACTTTTACGTCGTGACATCTTGATCACGATTGCTAATGAAAGCCGTTCACGTAAGTCTTCAGCATGTGTGCATTCTCACAATTACATATGTATACATTTCACGTATTAGCAACATCTGTTATGTCAAAAGAATGTCTGCCTGCATATGTGATGAATATGTTCTATGACATTATACCAGTACTCTTAATTCTTTTTCAGCAATTAGGCTTCAGTTAGCTGAGAGCGGACTGGTTGATGCGGAAGATAATGTGATTAATAGAGCGACAGAAGGAGGAACATTCCGCGTGAGCGTAGCCAAGCTGAGTGGCCAAAACTTTGGTCCACTTCCTTTCACTGTCCGATCACTGACTTATACTGAGGCTGGAAATCGGGGAGTATTGGGGTTGTTCCCACGACTAAACAACATTGCTGCTGCTAGTGCCATGGGTATGTGAAGAAAGTTACATTGATATGTGTATACGTATTAAATGTGATGTATCTATCCATCTATCAGTATATCTGTATCCGTATCATAGAGTCGGTAGACTCTATATGTAGGGATACAACGGACACGCAATATATGCTAATACAAAAGCCTTTATGACAACTTACTATTCATCTTTGAGTGTTTTCGAGGGGCAACCGCACTCCTGGTAGCCGTGATGCAACTCGCTGGTCGCGCAAGCTACGCGTTGAGCTCATTCCAATTAACGCACATGACACGTGAGGACCACGTTCGAATCGGCAATGGCGTCCAAAGGGAAGACAAGAACTTATTACAGCTCTCACAACTTCGCCAGCACAGCGTGTTTCGGCATGTGAGCGTCAGTGAACGGCAGCGATTACGGCTGTGTGGTCAGGATCTTTGTGGGGCCTTCGTAAGACTACTGGCAACCAACGTCGAAGAGAGCGATCGAGCAATGGCGTCTGACGGCACAACAAAAGCGCTTGTATCTCCACCACCAAGGTGAGTTTCAACCCCTAAAATTGTACGGTGCTAAAAGTGCATGATAGCGATCATGAAGGTGTAGTCAGAATATTCGTACGCCATTCCTATCACTCGAATGAGTTATTTACATTAATTATATTATATTACATTACGCGGCACAATTTTTCCTATACCAAGAGTGTAACCTGGCCAAGAAGACTCCCAGTGTCGTGAATAACCGTCGCAAAAGTACCACACCAAAAAATCGCCAAACCGCCAAAATCGGTTTCCTTCTTCTTCTTCTTTCTTCAGACGGGCTAGTTCAAATTTGGCTGACTCCCTCACGACGGTGTTTGCACAAAACAGCAGCATTTTACACTGAGCAGTGCACAACTCACATGTTTTATATGGAAAGTTATATAAGATGGGGTTGCCATACTGAACTGTTTATGCCATCATCCCTGCTTGTTTTCTTACTTTTTGCTGTTCTACTGTCCCTACATCTCCATATATTTTTACACTTGTACATCCATGCATTATTCTAGAGCGCCTTGTACTACACCCACAACCATGCAGCTATGATTAATTAATTATGTGCCTTGCCAAAATAGTTAATAGCTCAATTAATTCTCAAGAATGAGTACCGGTAGCTGTAAATGTCATACTGTGATACTTGACTACAAGCTGCTTATGCTGTGCAATGAAAATGATCACGTGCAGTCTTTTGCTGCAGGCTGTACAATCTACGTATACTCACCCCTTGTCATACTCTGTTCATCATTATTGCTCTGTTGACACTCATGCATGGTCAGGGCAAAGGCTTGGTGGTTTGAGAGTCAGGTTTCGCGTAAACGTCTGTGAGCTTATGCTGCTTGCATGGGGCTTTGAGCAGCACTGACCTCAGTCAAATTGGATGGCTAAGTGCGGAAAACGTTCTACAATTGCACATCGGGAATCCCCTTGCCCGAAGTAGAGACTATTTGTCCCACTAAATGAGTGGAAAATTTGAGATGTCTAATTTTAGAAGATAATACTGTACACAACCATGGTATCGTATGATATTAGTGGGACATACAGTTTCAAATGATATTACTATTACCAGGGTGAAATTACAATTTGAACATAAACACTGATCTTCTGCTCAAATAATACTCAGACACATCCTTTCTATTTTCCTCAGCTAATGAAATCCTCAACCCAAGCTTTGAAGTTTTCATCCCAAGCTCAAGGCAAACAACTTCTGTGAGGCCATTTGAATTTACTTTGCCTGATGATGACTTGCGTGAGGACACCGAAGGATTCATTCTCTGTCTTGATATTGATGAGACCCAGCTTGATCCTCGCGACAAGGGGAGGATTCAGATCGAGAATCGGTATCTCTTGGTTCCCATTATGGATAATGATGGTGAGGTTTCATTTCAAGTTCGAGACTACAAGTAGCAGTTGCAGTGTTTCCTCTATAGTCTCGTGCCCAGACCTGCTGCGGGGGATCTGAGAACGAGACTAATTTTACTCCAGAGCTGTAGCTGGCTCATGTTACAAACTAATACTGATTTTGTGCTTGGCTCAGCTCTGGAACCACCTATATTTATGGGATAGTAAACTGAAGCGCATGTTAATTCCAACTGCCGTTATGCCTTGTTTAAAAGGTAATTATGTCATCCAACCTGGGGGGGGGAGATCCCAGTGTGCCGCCCCCTCTGTGTGAAACACTGTTTAGCTAGCTATAGCTGCGCTTCTCACGACTATCCAGTTGAAAGCTAGGTCAGGCAGAGTGAAATGGACAGACAGACAAAACTATGTGTGTTCTGTGTACATACCAACGTCTTCCGTATACTAATGTATGTGCGATGATATTGCGTGAGTTTGAGCTTATGATGCTGGAATGGAAGTAGAGCCAGGCTTTATACTCTACTATCTTGTAGTTTAAGGGTCTGCTTACCTGTTGCTGTAATAATCACATTTTCACTCTATTGTTGCCTATAACATGAAATCAATGTTTGTGGGATCTGCTCAGCAGGTATCATATGTGGTGAATATTATCTTATCTCTACGTGTGACTATTACTGTATTTCCGCGATCAAACGCTGCCCTTGATTAGTGGCCACTCTCGAATAATAGCCACACCTCCAGAAAGGCTGAATGAAATAAACGCCACCCTTGCTTTAGTAGCCGTGGTTACTATTCAGCCTGGCAATCATGAAGGCTTTGTCTAGCGCTCGAGGAGGGAAGCTGTCCAGGAAGTTTGGCATTACCTGGCACGGGTACGGATAGCGAGCGACGAAATCATTCACGAAAGTAATGGCTTTGACTGTTTCCTTACTTTTTTCGGGATGATTATGATGGTACCACACAGGGCTGAAGCAGTCCGCGTTTCTTTGTAATCTTTTATTCACTACAAAGCGGTACATATACAGTGCTCCAATCTGTTTTCTCGCTTTCCTTGGTCATGCTGAGTTCAATAAATGCCTCCCTTGATTAGTGGCTGCCCTCAAATAGTAGCTATAGTAAATCGCATGATGAAATAAATAGTAGCCGCAGTGTTTGATCACGGAAATACGGTATGCTATTTTCAGTGATAATGGTAACCAGAATAACTGGTGCTATAATTACCTCTAACACAAGATCAATATTTGTGGGATGTGCTGGGTATTCCCTCAGCGGGTCACATATGTGGTGAATATGATCTATCTCTATTTTCACAGTGATACGAGTTGAGTTAACCGAAACCGGAGTAGCTAATATAGATAATGTGATCAGAGTGGCAGAAGGTGGGACATTCACTGTCGCAGTAACAAAGTTGAGTGGCAGCAGAAACTTGGGTCGACTTCGTTCCATTATCCGACCACTGACCTATGATGAGGCTATAATGCGGGGATTATCAGCCGATTTATTGAGGTCATACTTCACCAGGGTTCGTCGTCCTGCCATGGGTATGTGAACAAGTTACATAGACATTTGCATAAGTATCACGTGATGTACGTATCTAGCTGCCTGTAAGTATCTGCATGTTAATTATTCTGGAACAGTTTCTACACAGTCATGCCTTGTTACACGTTTAGTGTTTCACATACACTTGCAGTATGATAGTCCTATTTGGGTGAAATTGTGAAATCAAAAAAACCTGATCTGCATGCTGCACAGGTAAACTATGTTTTGAAAATTCATATCCTTTCTTTAATTCACATCCTTTCATTAATTTTCCTCAGCTAATGAAATCCCCAATCTACGTGTTGCAGCTTTCGAACCAAGCACATTGGATGCAGTCCGTGCCAGAGTTCAATTTGCAGTGCCTGATGATGATATTCCTGAGGAGGATGAAGGGTTCATTCTCTGTCTTGATATTGATCAGGGCCTGCTTGATGCTCGCGACAGGGGGAGGACTGAGTTTGTTGATAATCGTCGGTACATCTTGGTTATCATAACGGATAATGATGGTAAGGCTTTGGTTGAAGTTCAAGACTACAAGTTACGGTTAGCAGTGTATACCATTTTACTCCAGAGCTCAGCTGGCTCATGTTACAGACTACTGATTTTTTACTGCTATGGTACTTGTCAGAGACCTTGGAAATTGCAATTGTACAGCTGGTTCCAGAGCTGAGCCAAGCAATGTGAAATCCTTTTTTAATATCCTGGAAGCTCTTGGGGGATGCCGGGCCGGTAGGCCTGTCTTCTTCGAAGGACCCATTATTGCACTAATGCAGTGAACTCTTACTCGTTGTACTTTATTCCTACATTGCTCACTTCTTCCGTGTAGTTTCACCAACACCACCACGACCATCACCGTCACCATCGCCATCACCATCACCATCGCCGTCACCAGTACCGCCAGTGGGGCTGCAGTGCCTTCAGGCATTGGACACATTCATTACCTTGTTTGATTGCAGAACAGTTACCGATCTTGTGAGCATCATGTGCTCTTTTGATGGTGCTCCACCCACCAACTGTAAGTGGCAAGTGGATTCATGCATGTTTGTCTTGAAGCATAATAGTATATAGACTCTAGTTGACCATCAATGTACTAGTTGTGGCATTCAGGAATGAATCCAATTATGCAAGCACCTATGTATAATAGATACCAGCAGGTCAAATACCATTTGGCTGGAAATTTAATGTGGTAGACGCCGCCAAATTAAATTCCATGCAAAGTATCACATAACGATTGCCAGCTGACTAGTTGGAGACAATGGCGCTACACAAGTATATACTTCACAAGACAACATCCAGAGCATGCAGTATAGCAAGGATCTCTTCTCTGCCAGAAAAGGAGCTTGAAGAAGCAAATGCAAGCACAGAAATAGTGAGCAATTACAAGCAGCTGATACTTCCCCAGGAACATGGCCAATGACGGTGCTCCTTCACATCGCTGCTATGGGACGAGCCCTTTTCATTACCACTCTCTGTCAGTTCCTCTCCTAGACTCGCATCCCAAAGGTTTTTGTACACGAAAAAAGAACAGCTCTCTGTTTAGTTACATGTATGTGAATTCTAACTCCATCACGGCCTAGCGACACAGATTTCACACATACACTGGTCTATGAGTGCGCACGGCTGCACACTCAATCTTTATTATTCACTCAGCAAAATCCGCCAAGTTATAATCCACCAAATATAATTCATGGGTAGCATTTTAGAGCCAATCTGCCAAACATATATTCCCGCCCATGTTTTCTGGCTGTGCAGTAATTCACTTATGCGCAACCTGGGCACGAGACTAGCATGGCAATAGCACCACACATTCTCCTCCTTTCATTTCACACGCCCACCACCACTTGCAGGTAGTTTGTCTATCACCATCAACTTTTTGGACTACTCTCCCGGACCCCACAACTTCACCCTGACTGTAGTGGATGTGAATGGGCAGACAGACCAGTTCATGTTCAACTTCACCGGTTCAGTTGCTCCACGTAAGTGCTGCATAATGATATGTTCTCAGCGTTAAATTTATATCAGTACATTGGAGACAGAGTTACTGCCAATGCATGTATTTGTTGCTGGAACTTTGATGTCGGGCATTTGGAATTAGTGCTGGGCGATATTGAAATTTTGTATATCGATTATCAGAGGTCGAAATAACATGCAGTCATCGGTCAATTTCCGTACATTTAACTAAAATGACCACACACTAATGCGTCGAAATAACATGCAGTCATTGGTCAATTTCCGTACATTTAACTAAAATGACCGCACACTAATGCACTTGTTCGGTAGGCGTGACCGATCAACATGCGTAAATACAATCACCTATGTGCATGACCCAAATGACTGTACCTGGTTCGAATCAGCCAATTTCTTTTTTTCTCTTTCTTTATGCATGAGTTCTAGTCAACCAAATTCTTTTTTTTCCCAATACACATATACACACAACCAACATGGATTTGAATCTAGCTTGGAGAACACACTTTCATGCTCTTTTGATTTTTGGTGACGGGCATGACCTAGCATATTTGTAAATGACCAATCAAAATCTAAAGTGCTAGGACATTTGACCGCTCAACGTGTAATCCTTATTTCGACCTCTGAAATTTATTGTGAACTTAATATTGAGTGATACGTATTATTGGGTAGTGGGTTGGATTGGTATCCAGTAGCATACGGCTCACACAACTGTATATTTTCACATACATGTAACAGTTGACCGAAACTGATACAGTGAATGTGAAAGATACATGTATGCACTCAATAATTGCCATATGGCTTCAATATTTGCAATATCGGTTTAAAACAATAATACTGTATAACGGGAAAATTTGGCGGTGCAGGAAAAAATCGCCAAATTAAATTCCGCCAATATTAAACTCCACCCCAGCCGGCCACTCAGGTATGCGCATGCACATTAGTAATGCATGTACATACAGTAGTACATACGTACGGTATACATATCAGAGTATGCTCCCAAGAGAACGAGGATTCCTCTCTCTCTGGGAAGGACCTACAAGCTGCTAACGAGAGTGTGAGGGATGTGGCCAATGATTACGCTGGAGCGCATCACCGCCACAGCACAATCCAGTCGCTGCTCTCAGACGGTGGGGCTCCAAACTGTATGGAAAGCGTGATGGCCTCTGACACATCTCTCTACTTCGAAGGTCTCCATGGATATGGCTAGCTGGTAACTAACGTACTGGTCGCACTCGATCGATACATGTCCAGTTCACACTGAGCATCTCACGCTGAGGCTTACGTCATTGCCGTTACGTCATTTGTGTTGAGGATCAAATCGCCAAAGATATAATTCGCCAAATTTGAAAATACGGCGTTTTGGCTGAAATCGCAAATTTAATGCCTGCCAAATTTTCCCACTATATGGTATCTATATTAAGTAATTGATATTGAGTACATAGATGGACGATATATTGCAAAATCGATATAGTGTCCCAGCTCTATTTGGAATAATAATCAGTTGGCAGTAATCACTTCCTGGAAATCGACTTTCTCTCACTCAAGGTATACAGCTCAATCTTGTTTCAAGTGTCTCTTCATCTGTGGAAGATGGCAGTGTGTTTGTGACTGTTGAAAAACAAGGTTTTAGCTATGGAGCTATTAATGTCCGCATTGTGCCCCTAACCTACGATCAGTTTGAAGCAAGAGGATTTGATCTTGACAGCATCTTCCCAGCACGTCCAGCACCTGCCTCAGGTAGGAATACAATCAGTATGTGTGTATGTTTTGTATGTGTGTTTCATACTTGTGACAGTCATCGAAGAACACCATGGTCCACGTTAATCATGAGACCCAAGGACTCCTCCCCATACAAGGATTAGTACGAGTACTTATACTCACTTGAGTGCATTAATATGCTCCTGGTAGTGCAGACACTGGTGAACATTTACCGTGCCTGGATATGCAATGGCTACCAACATGCAGCAGTGAGAGTGATCCTTCGTCTGTAACAGAAGTGCTTCCGACACAAAACCGGCCATCAAAGCCTACACACTGGATGTCAGATTGCTACAATACAAACCCATGATATGCGTTTGTGGTACAGATCTTATTGCACTGTCTTTATGCAGCCACTTCCCTTCAGTCATAGTCATTTCTTAGACAAGGCATCCAGCTTGCTTTTGCAGTTTGCCCCATGTTTCTAACTGTCTTACAATAAGAGCTAGAGAATCTAATCCATCGATCTGTTTCTGCAATTTGTCACACTATAATTATGTTTGTAATCAGTTCTATAATTGAGCCCCCAGGATACACAATTATTGTTTACTGCCAACTTGAAATCCAGTTTCTTAGTAACATCCCAGATAGTTCTTTCTGCAAGTGATCTTCAGTATCTCTAACACTCAGATATTTGTTCTCTCTCCATTCAGCCAATGACATAAGCACCGCTGTGAATAACGGCACGTTTGGTGCAGGATTCCAGTTTGACGCAGTTGGATACATAATTCCTATTCCTGATGACTCAGAAGTAGAATCATCTGAGGGGTATATCTACGTTCTGGAAGTCGTTGGGCCCCTTGACCAACGGGACGTTGGAAGGATTGACTCTACCACTAATGTCAGCTTGGTGACAATAGAGGATAATGATCGTAAGTTGTGTTTGATTTTGTAGTATTTCTTCTGTTTTTCCGCAAAAAAAGTTGTTTTAAAGTTGATGGTTGGTTGGATAATAATGGGACAACACTGTATTTTGTGGCAACCTTACTATTGTGACACTACCCAAGCAAACACATTCAGTATCATGTATATCCATGGGTGTTATCCTAGGCTGTACCCTAACTTAAGTATCTGCAGTATATTGTGGACCGAAGGACTATAAAACTAACTGGTGAAGTTGTGTCCGTATAGCATGGACAAAGACCGAGTGAGTTCTGTCTGCCATTCTACAAATTCCAAGGCACATCCGATGTAACCTAAGAAAAATTTCCGTACTGCATAATAAATCACTTCGCATCCAACATAGCTGACAAATTCCAGTCATGCCACACCAGCGCATGTGCAGTAGACAGATGTGAAGAGCAACCTGGGCATGAGCCTGAGAAGGTACTGAAGCAAATGAGACCGGCGAAAAGTTGTACTCACGTGACCATAGTGCCACAACAGCAAATGGGTTGGCATTCAGCAGGAAGGATTTGGACCTTCATACGGGTACACAAGCACACGAAAAGCGGTCCAAAAAAATTGAATCATTCTCAAGTCTTAATGCAGCTGTGTCTAAAAAATCATCCAGCACAGACATTGGAAGACATCAAACTCTGTATGGCACCAGAGTTGCTGCCTTGGGTGTTTTTCGGTACACTCAACCCTTAATTGCATCTGGTATCCCTGGTGCCTGCCTGCCTACTTATTTGTTGCTACTCTCTTACTAGTTATTACTGAGCATGACTGAATTGGAAGGAGTTGGTTGGAATAATGTACTTTTGGTTTTTCTCATGCAGGAATTCCTCCTCTTGTGTTAAATTGTGTTGCCGCGGTTGTAAGTCCAATTGCTGACATCACTGTTCGGTGCACTGCCAACAATAACATCACCAGTGCTCTCTGCGTGTATGATGATCAACCCTCTCAGACATGTAGGTTCTGCATAATGGGCAAATGACTACAATGAATTTAAATGTCAATCCTGTTGCTACGTATGGTAGCTAGACCTATACATCGAATGGTACACTGGTATAGATAACTTATCATGTAAATAGGGCCTGGTTGAATGTGTGTATATATGTAAAGATGTCTGAGTTACATACATATGGTACGCATCTTTGACACTGATGCCAAGATTCAGAACACTTATCCGACATTTTTTGATGGTGCAGTGCCGCTTCAAGCTGGAAGGCTTCTTCCCAAAGGCTTCGTGTATGAGAATCGGAAGGTTTCTTCCAAAGAGCGCTGGCTTCGTACATACCTAAGTTTCTTGAAAATGGTGCGGCTTTGCTTCTGGATCTTCGAGAGCTCCGTTCAGACCTTCTGGAGCTATGTTGTAACGGAAACCCGGACCAGCGATGGAAAGGTTTCCGGGTCTTGGCATCAATTTTAAAGACGTGTACCACAATCATTGCTTGTATCTCAAAGAACTAGCTATCATTGAGATACCCTCCTCTAAGAAACGTGTGGTTTGTAGATGTACCTACATACTGGATCTGACCTCCATCTCTCTCCCTTGCTTCCCTCCAGGTGGTCTCATCTTCGTCATTGAGCTGGATCAGTATGCTCCTGGTAGACACAACGTCACCATCACTGCCACTGATGTCTTTGGGCAGAACATATCGCAGACAATCCCTTTCCGAGTTCCACCGACACTGAGTAAGCATGACTAAAGCCAACCAAGCAGCCGTTCAGTACTGGTGAACTACTTTTGCTTCTGCTCAATGTCTTTATGAGTGCTGTTATTGGTACCTGTGTACCCTGCTAATATGACTCTAACTATGGTGGTTGACAGGTAGAACCTCAGCTGTCACCTGCTAATGCAGGCACTAGGATAGACCCCACTGCTACAGAGAACCATCTTATGGTCTAAATTAGATAGGCACTCAGCTTTGTGGCTTTAACCCACCTGAGTAAGATCTCAAACTTTTTCGGCTGTCTCAGTGAGTCCTTTGGACTTGGCCTCACTTGGGCAGCAAATGCTTCCCATGCATGCTCTCAGTGGGATAACATGATCAAATTTCTGTTTCTTTCTACAGATCTCACATGTTCCCTTGATGTCGTACCCCCTGGCAGTCCTCCCAGCATCAGCTGTACAGCTAGCAATGACCTGTTTGTAATTCCCCTGTGTCGATATGATGGCGGTGCAATCTCTGTCCAATGTAGGTTCACAATCATGCACTGGCATGCGTGATTATGAAATCCGATTTGCCCAATTATTGGTAAAGCATTTCCGTTCTCATTGTGAAATACAGTGAAAAGTGTTTGCCTGTTTTAAATAATGAAAGTTTAGCTGAAGGCCCCATGTGCTCATCGCCTGATCTCCAAGCTTGAAGAACTCGCACTGTCCTTGTGGCAAATAGAACTCAAGCAGCCAGCCAGAAACTGCAACATTTATCAGCATTCCTAAGCATGATCCATGCGTACGTACACACTTTTATTGTGAGAATAAATCCCCAATTCAGAGCCTTGTACTAATGTGCTCAGCAGTTATGTATTCCAGATGTCTCTCAAAGAAGTGGTCTTTACTATTGTATGTTCTATCCTCCATCCATACAGGTACTCTATCATTCAGAGTGGATGTACCACTCACTATTGGGTCTCATAACGTCACCGTTTCTATTGTTGATGTCTTTGAGCAGACAGCCTCAGCCACTGTCCAGTTTGTGATCATAGGTAATCACAAGATATGTATTGCTACCAATGCAGTCAAATCTTGTGCTTATGTTGCTTTGGCAACAGCCGAATAGTTTTGGGGAAAGATGTCCAACAAATGTTGACCACTAGTGAGCATCATCATGCAGAAAGTGGTTCATTTGCACACCAATAGTGTGCAAAATATATAAGCCACACATAACTCGTTCTCGTAATGGGCTCCTGTTTTTACGTACTGTGATATGCAATTACCACAAAAAGATTTTACTGACCCCAAGACTACAGACATGTAGCTATAACACTATATCAAGTTACCGTAGTCACTCGTTACTAGGAGCATGTGCCTATATCTCCACAGGAAGGAAATATGAATAATTTCGATTGACAATCCTCAAATAGGAAGTGCACTTCATTCAAATTATTATCTACTCCGTTGGATTGATAATGGCAGAATAGGTGGAACGTGAGTGTTTGCCTGTTTTAAAGAATGAAAGTATAATTCCGACTGTTTAGCTGAAGGCCCCATGTGCTCATTGCCTGATCTCGAAGCTTGAAGAACTCGCACTGTCCTTGTGGCGAATAGAACTCCAGCAGCCGGCCAGAAACTGCAACATTTATCAGCATTCCTAAGCATGATCCACACGTATGTACACATGTATTGTTGATGTCTTTGAGCAGACAGCCTCAGCCACCGTCCAGTTTGTGATCATAGGTAATCACAAGATATGTATTGCTACCACTGCAGTCAAATCTTGTGCTTATGTCGCTTCCCGCTAGGCTCCAGCCGAATAGTTTGGGAGAAAGATGACCAACAAATGTTGACCAGCTAATGAGCAGTGGTGACATCACGCAAAAATCGCTCATTTCTGTATTTTTGCACACCAATAGTGTGCAAAATATATAAGCCACACATAACTAGCTCCTGTTTTACGTACTGAGATATGCAATTACCACAAAAAGATTTTACTGACCCCCAAGACTACAGACATGTAGCTATAACACTATGCAAGTTATCATAGTCATTTAATTGTGGCACCCACAAACATTGAACTAGCCCTCATAAACTTGAGAATACTGTTTCAGGAGCTGCTGAAATTTCAAGAATTTAAAATTTTTTGGTCATATGCTCATACCCATTGCATATAATTATTTTACTCCATTTTTGTGCAATTCATGCACTTTCCAGTACTTGATTTTGGGTTTGAGGTTCTGAGCCCTTCATATGTGAACTGCATGCGCTTAATAACCCGACTACGGTAGAATGTAATACTGAATCAGTTTTGTGGTGCCCTCCTGCAGAGGTCGTGGTTCCTCCTTTGAACCTGATGTGTACCAGCCGTCCAGCAGATACTGCATTCGCCGTCTCTGTTGGCTGTACAACTGGTACCCGGCTTGTGAGTACCACATGCTCATACGATGAAGCTCCGCCACAGAATTGTAAGAATCAGTTATAGTTCCATCCCTACCATCAATACACATCATCATCTTCAACAACCACTGCCTTCCACAAATACTACATAACACCATACGCATCTTTAAATTGATGATGTTTCATTCAGAAACCACTTCTGCTACCCTACTGCAACTCTGCCTCAAACAAGGCTCTTGAATACGTAGGCAAAGCTATAAAGAAAACAGAAGTGAAGCTGCAGAAGATTGGCAGGTGCATAGATCACGGAAGGACTCCTGCAAAGAACACGAGTGCTTAGCATGGTAGACATTTTATGATGCTGGGAGGAAGCCTTCCAATTGCAGCACAGCTGCCCACAAAAGTACATTTTCAGAAAGATATCATTTTCTAAGGCACGCATGCCATTTGTATGCTACAGATGTAGCTATGCATGGCTCACCCAAATCACCTCATAACATGGTGTTACATGGTGTTACCATCAAAGCAGTGGGTTAAGCAGACATGTTAGATGCACGCAGTGTAACCTACAGAATGCTCTCCAAGAGTCCTACGTAATTTTCTTCCTCAACTTCAAACTGCATAGTCTCAGTGTTGGTTGCGCTGATCAGTTCACTGCTTTGTGCACACAGGTACACTGCCACAGACCATCAATGTGTTCAACTTCAGTGCTACGCCTCACACCCTCAACATCACTGTGGTGGATGTATTTGGGCAGACTGACAACTTTGTGTACAGATTTGTTGGAGTTACACCTCCACGTGAGTACTTGTGCAAGTCTATATGATAGAAACGTTCTTGTGAACTCATGCCCGGGTTTCATACAGGAATTTTAGCTTGGAGTTTTGCGCGATGGCAAGGATGGGTATGGCCATGCATAGCACGGCCATTCGTAGGGGGGTCTGGGGGCATGCCCCCCCCCAAGGAAATGTCTGAAAATAGAAGCTCTGAGATGCATTCTGGTGGGTTTCTAACGCAGCTGTAGCTTTTTGCAACCTGATGTTTGAATGACCTTGTATTTGTTTTAGCTGTTACATCTCACATTACATCATACAAATTCTGGGGGGGGGGGGGGGGGGGGGGGGAGTCCCAGCCGTATGGAACCCTGCACAAATGCCAGCTTTGTGTTTATACGTCAGTACATTGACTATAGTGCAATTATGCACTCCGTATTAGACTTAACTAAACCACTGTATATCACTGCAGGGATTCGGATCACAATGGAGCCAAGAGAAGCAGACGTCACTGAAGATGGAATGGGAACACTGAACTTTATCAGGACTGGTTTCAGCTTCGGACCCATTCGCTTCCGTGTACTGCCCCTGACTTATGACCAGTTTGTAGCAAGGGGATTTGACCTCGACAGCATCCACCCAGAACGCCCCATTGCTGCTGATGCTGGTACGATACTGCACATTGAATCCATGGGCACAGTGGTGGCATGGCTACACCTCTGCTGTATGTAATGCACAAAAGACAGTGCCACAAAAGTTCAGTGGGGATTGATCCTGCGATGTTACTGAATCAAACAGTCTGTTCGTGAATAATGCATGATATATGGCAATCTTGCTCAAAATTATTGTCTTGATTCCTGCAGGGACCGACTTCAACATTACCGTGTTTGACTTCTCGTTTGTTGGAGGAGGCACACCAGAGAACATATCAGCTGCACAATTCCCTGCAATTGATGACACTCTCCCTGAACTAACAGAAGGGTTCCTCTGCTATCTGGAGGTGGTGGACAGCCAGCTGGATCTAAGGGATGTTGGCAGGATTGACTTTTTCAACCGACTTACCTTGGTTCGGATCCAAGACAATGACGGTAAGCCTCTTCCAATCTGCATCAAATCTCAAGAATTTAGTAGCGTATTACCATAGTCGCTCATTATTAGCTGCACAGTCAAGTATACATATATCTCCACAGGAAGGAAATACATGGCTGTAAGAATGACATTCCTTGAACAGGAAGTGTGCTTCTTTTCGCTTTTTGCACTCCATAGGATCATATGTTCCTGTTTGGTGGCGATGTACATTTTGACTTTTTGCAACACCTCTCAGGTCCTGTATCCTGTAGCAGTACTGTTGAGGAGAATACAGCCACCATTGACTGCACTGGGATCGAAGAGCTTCCCAACGGTTCAAATGTCTCCTGCAGTATTGATGGAGAACCTACAGAATGTTAGTATGCCAGGCATTGTGAGCACTTAATCAGGATGATCTCCCTCGAACCAGCCTGGGATCTACCAGAACTTGAGGGTGTAGTGCAAGTGGGGAGGGTAGTTTTACAGACAATCTGCATTGATGCAGCATTTGAAAATATTTCCATGCATCACAGTTAATATTATACAAACATTGTAGAAGTGTTGGTATTTTATCAACAATGCCTGGTCTTATTTTTCTCTACAGGCACATTCCCCTTCAATATCGATGTGTCTCAGTTCTCTGGTGGTCAGCCGCAGCACCAGGTCATGGTACTGAGCCAGAGCCCTGTGGAAACCAGCCCTCAAGTTGTGGGAGGGGCACAGTTCCTTATACCCGGTCAGTTCCTAGTACCAAGACTAGATTTGGACACTCCCTTGTCAAATATTATGCATACCGGGTAGAAAGTAAAACAGCTAGTGTGTATGGCTACCTAGCTGGTCACGACAAGGAAAGACAAGGTCATGACAAGGAATTCAGCAGTGATTCTTGCTTTGTTGTGGCTAGAGTGTAGCAGTGCAGAGGGCTCAGGTTTTGTAGTGAGCTTTGCACATATACATGAGGCTGGCTCATGACCTCATACTATTAAAGGTCCTCAGTTAGTGCAGTTGTTAACTTTCCACTGGTTAGGTTTTCAGCACACAAAATGACTGGTACAATCATCCTTTTTGTGACGGTGTGATAGTGCATTGCGAAGCCACTCCGCCTCACCTCCTACACGCCTCCTCACTTCCTACACACTTCTCTCTCATCTCCATCCACCCTTCCACAGAGCTCTCGGTGTCCTTCATCAACAGTTCTCCTCAGCTGAACATGAGCACTCTCACTGCCCAGTTTGTGGCCAATCGTCCCGTTGTGGATATTTTCTGTCATATCACACGTCTAGACACCATCAGGGAGAACTGTAAGCATATACAAAGCAATAAACACTCATTTAGAGCTCAAAGTTCATGAGTCTATCTCTAAGCATACAACAGGAATGCAGTGGTGTTTTAATTGGTGCAAGCTGGGGTGAGCCCCACACTCCTGAAAAGTGTTGGTTATGCATCACTAATTGCTGTTAGCTACAATCCTGATGTCACACATCAGAGCAAGCATGCATGTCAATTACATCAGAACTGCTCCCCTTCCCCCCCTCCTCCAGGCACCTCTGGCTTTTACAGACGCACTGGCCTCCCTGCTGGTGACCATATACTGCGAGTGGCGGCTGTTGACCCGGTGAGGAATGAGAGGGCTGCCATCCGAAACAGGGTCCGAGTCCGTGCAACTTCCACATTCTGTGTTGTTGTTGGGACCAATGCAGGACTTACGGTTGGCAGGAGCAACAATGTGACAGTGGAATTTACCAGTACTGGGCAGCCAACTGGATTCCAATGCATCATGGACCGACAGGAGCCATACTTCGACTGTAAGTGGACATGTGTGCCAGTGTCTATACCACATCAAACATCTGGCCAATCTTCCTCACTGCAAAAGTGCTGATACTAAATCAGAACTGTATCTACTTTTACAAGAGCGCATGATGACATCATTGTTTTTTCACAGCTTTTAGCAACCCAGGTGCATTAAGGACAGCGATAAGTAATAAAACACGTTTCATGTAGTATCTTTGAAAGAAAAGTATAACTCCTGCCAAAATTTATCACACAATATTCCTTCCCTGAGATAAGACCCTTGAACTTCAAGATACCACAGTATCAGAGTCGGTAGACTCTGTATGTAGGGATACGACGTACACGCAATATATGCTAATACATAAAAATCTCTCCAAATCTCAGAAACGGTACACTTATAAGCCTTTATAACCACATACCAGTCATCTTAGAGTGTTTTCATGACCAACAAGACTCCTCGCGTCGCGAAAAACCGTCGTGAAAGTACCACACCAGGTACTCGCAAAACGGGCAAATTGTTTTTCTTTCTTCTTCTTTCTTTCTTCAGACGGGCTAGCTCAGCGTCGCCTCAATCTCTCTTGATGGTTTTCGCACGAAACAGCAGCATTTTACACCGAGTAGTGCACCTGGCCATCGCTTTTTCGCAACCTCCAAGTTTTCACCAGGCGGCTGCAGCTGCCCACTCAATAACTATGGCTTCTTTAGTCACGCCATTTTCTCGTTTGTACACATGCGCGATCACTTAGCAACGAACGTAATTATTACTCAAGATCGCTGAATTAGAAGTGTCTTGCGCCGTTGTGTTGACATAATTTCATACTTCATAAAACCGAGGTACATTCTAACTCTGTGCGTATAATTTATGTATGTTACTACCTACTGTGTTCTGTGAGAGGGCTGAATGCCTATCTAAAGACTCAGCAATATATAAATCTTGCTACTTCTGGTATAGCTAATATTATGGTCTTCAGACAGCCTTAGTATGATCCAGAAAAGGGTTGACTTGGGTCTGATTCTTTAGCCAATGCTGGCAGTGTGAATACCGGAGTCAATATTGTCCATATACCAAAGCAAGGGCTCCTACTACTTGTGAGGACACCGACTTCTGCTCTGTGATGGCAAATTGCATGCCGGCTGCTGCTAAAAAAATGACATAAACAAGTAATAAAAAACATTTGAAAATGTAACAGGATGTAGGGATACCAGAACGGCAAAAAGTAAGGAAACAAGGTAGGGATGATCGCACAAAACAGTGAAGTATACAACCCCCCTACATATCTTTTTTCATTATACACGTATATGGAAAAAGATCTCTGTAGGGGGGTTGTATACTTCACTGTTTTGTGCGATCATCCCTACCTTGTTTCCTTACTTTTTGCCGTTCTGGTATCCCTACATCCTGTTACATTTTAAAATGTTTTTTATTACTTGTCCTATATCATCGTGCACAAAGTAGTTGGGGGCTAGAATCATCGAAACGTTTAAGAATTTAACAGAGAATAGAAGCTCCACGACCAAACTCTCTATACATACGTATGTATCAGCTGATGGTACTACAGTATATATAGATCCGCATGTTTTATTCCAGCATGTGACTCATGAGATAATTAACTGTGGGGGTGGGACATCAAATTGGTATTATCACAAGATTCCTAGGAACTTAAAATTCTTGCTTCAGAAATAGCTATAGGCGATGAAAAGCTGGGCGATGGCCTGGGAACGATGCATTACATTGTAAATACATGGCACGATCAGCGGTCACCAGCAGCCCAAGGCCGTATATCGAATAACATTACAACACAAAGAACGTTCATAAACAAGCTTCATCACTGAGCTCACTTCCATGTAGCACGTTTTGCTATTGTTAATTGGCTCCAGCATTTACCATGTACACAATCGGCAGCATACAGTGTAAAGGCAATGTAAAAGTCAAGCGTATACCGCCACATTTTGTGTCAGTTGTAATGGTGCACTTTGTAGGTAAACTTGTACTTTGTATTAGTTTGTAAGTTAACCTTCCCAGCAACAACAATTTTGTCACATACATGTATGTGATGTTAATATTGATAATGCAGGTTGTGGATGCCGGGTTTTCGTATACAAAAATTTAAGTCTCGAATATGAGAATGGCCCAGTGTAGCCAGAATAGAGTGATGCTGACTATTCTCTTCCTCTGTCTGTACATGTAGGTGAGAGTCCTCTGATGTTGACGGGGATCACTGTCGGTACTCACCGGATCAAGATCATACCTGAGGGCTGTGGTAGACTGTACCGGGCACTCTCATACAAGTTCACCATCAACTAGATAGTGTCAATTGATACAGAACATGTGGGGTTATGGATCCTTTAGCTTGCTACTGTATTGCATTTGTTATAAGCTGAACTGATTAGTGCCCCCTTTGTTAAACAATGAATCCATCTCTCCCAGTGCATAGGAAATCGCTCTGTCTAGAAGGGTTACAGCTTGTGCTGCTTGATCTGCAGTGCTACATTCAGGCTTTTGAAACTCACAATCTGTACTGTAGGCATGCATCTCTAGCATGCAGCTATCCAGATACAATATTATAGCATAATTTTGATATTAATGTGGATGCCCAGCAAGATACACATGTGGTCATAATAAGGTGTGGGGACATTAAGCCCACTAACTGGAATGCTTCTTCTGAAAACCGCCTTCTAATGATGCGAAAGGCTTCCTCGAAGAGCACCAGCTTTGTACGTACCTAAATTTCTGAAAAACAGTAGTGTCAGTTATGGATCTTCCGTAGCTACGTTTTGGGCTTCCTGAGATGCAGAAACCTTGACCAGCGAGAGAAAGGTTTCCGACTTTCAGCATCAATTTTGAAGATGTACTGTACACAGCACATGGTTCAGAGAATGTAGCAGAGTGAGATATGCATCTTGGGATTGTGCCATTGCAGTCGATGTTCTTAAAATGGTATGGTTTTAATTGGTCACAGTTTTGCAAAAAGAATTGCACTCAACCAAATATCTGTGATTTGGAGTCAAAATTCAACCTACAGCAATGAGTTTGAAGATTAGACTCTATCTTTGCTGGCTTCACTGTGTATCTTTGGATGCATGTAGCTGTGTGATGCCAGTCTTGCTGTACGACTGTGAAAACTAGATTCTAACAGAGCAGCTAATCCCCGTCTGCATGTGCCAGGCCACAATTGGACTCCTCAGAACCAGAGTGGCCTAACCCAAAATCAAGTACTGGAAATTGCATGAATTGCACAAAAATGGAGTAAAAAAATATGCAACGGGTATGAGCATATTGACCGAAATTTTGAAATTTCAGCAGCTCCTGATACACATTTTAAGAGTTTTCTCAAGTTTATGGGGGCTAGTTCAATGTTTGTGGGTTATGCCACTCTGGTTCTGAGGGGTTCATTATTGATGAAGGGAAAATGAGTATTTAAAACTTTGTTCTAGTCTGCAGCTTGGTGAGCTGGTGGGTGTCAATTCCGATAAAGTGAGCTCCACCTGGATAGCGTACGATTCTGGCTGTGAAAAGCCTGCATAGCTTCTGCTGCATGCAATCAGAATACATTTGGTTCATGAAGTGCGTATGGTACCAACATAATAATGTACGGTATTTTGCACCCAAAGTATATATGATCAGGGCCATGGATAGTATTAGCCTTGTTCCCAGGAGCTTGGTAATTGTACCTTTGGAGAGGACGGCAAGCTGCATGCCAAAATTAGAAACAATTTTTCCCATTTGTGTGAAGGGGTGCTGAAGATATACAGTAGCTGTGGGAAATAATATATGTCTATGAGATTCAAGTTAAGGTAGCTACATGTATAGCAAACTGTATGACAGATCGAGGGGAGGCTTTGAACGAGCACGGCCTGGGAACGAGGCTACATGTTTATCTGCATCACCATGCTGTGTCACTTGCGCATGTTGGTGTAAGCATGACAAGCCAGTTCAGTATAGGGACAGGTCCGACGATCCCTTCAGTACTTTATGTGAAAGTATATTGAGCTATGTGAAATCAGTCTTTTATGGATTTAGTAGCTAGCTATTCGATTTTCTAGTGATCATTTGATAAGTAAGTCAGCTAGCAGATTTATGGCCATGTATGGATATGTCTTAGCTTAATTGAGGGTGCTATGTTTGTCAACTGCTTGAGAATTCTTATCGGTGAAATGGTAAATGGGTGAGGGATGTGAAAAACATCAGCTCATGTGTTTGGGCACCCAAGTTACCAAAGCCCTGAATTCAAAGTTTATAATTATAGCTAATGCCGCCATCTTCCCAAGTGGTGCTGCTGATCATTCCAGTGGTGCTGATCATTTCCCTCTAGCTGTGGACCACTCTGATACAGTCCGCACAGATCTTATATGCCACCCATTGCAACTAGGATTGGAAGTTGCTTATTGCACACTACATTATGACTCTAGCTGACTTATTCATCATATACTTCCCTCAGGAGCACACAATGACATCATCATCATGGCGGACACATGTCTGATGGTGTAATATTCTTTCCTGAGTCATATCTTTGTAACCCAGCTCTTCAACACTGCAATATTTGTTCTGGTGATCGGGTGGTCCTCAAGCACACCTGGCCTGGAATACACTCAGCCCGCCAAACTTGAGAATAACAATCAGATTGTTGTTCAGTGTCAGAGGGGTCGATCATGGTCTAATATAGTTAAAACTGCAAGTAACTTAGCCAGCTCAATTCTTTGTGCTTTATACCTTCCAAGAACAATAACTCAACTCAACTTCATTGAAGCGAAAGACACCACTCAGTACTGCCTCCGCGATCTTTGTAGAATCCGCAGAGGTGAGGTACGTTTTTGTGTCAAAATTGGCACATTTTAGAAACAAGTTTTTATCAATTATGGCACATTTTAGCAATGATGCCCCTTTTGCTGTTGGTTGAATTTCATGGATACGCTCACCAGGAGTACTGTTTGGTGTTGCTCACCAGGAGTGCTAATGTTGGTTCATTGTCCCATTTAGTGATGATCAAGAACACTGTGCCACTATTATTCATCGCTGAATTAATGAGGTAACTGGTATAATATATATCATTGCAAAAAAAGGATTGCTAGCTTTCCTATCAATTTATGGCAATTGCATTGCAAGATTTGCTATTTTGACAGTACATTACATTTGTCACCTTAAATTATACACGGTTTCATGCGAAGTTACTGACTATAGTTGAGTATGTCCCTTGCGACAGCTGGTAGCTATGGGAAAATCGTGGAGCTTACTGTTGCCATATACAAAAATTACATGCAAACAAGAACAGGAAGAAGGAAATGTCAAAAATTCATGTGATGTGAACCACAAGGCCATTCACCCACCTTAGATCTGTTGTGGTTTGCTGGTCTTCACAGGATAGCTATACCCTAATATAGTGCCACCCTGCATGCCGGTATATACTACAAAGCACATGGATCAATACAGCAAAAATTGGATTTGCTTCAACACCTGTGAAGCTCTAACATGACAGAGAATAACAGGAAGAAGGAAAGGGAAGCAGAGAATGTTTCTTTAGCAAAGATTCCTGTGATGTGAACCATCACAAGGACAACCGAACAGTCTAAATCACATCCTAAATCACATCCAGATTCACTAAGTGATCACCACAAGTGGGACTTCAAACGCAATTGCATAATCCACTTAGCTCTACCTTTTTCTGGTGTGGTCTGAACTTCATAGCCATCATAGGATATACTACAATGGTACAATCCTGTGAGATGATGCTTCCCATATGGCCATGCATGCGCATATGCAGCTTCTAATGATGAAAACACCAGTTCCGATCCTAAGCAAAACTCTCTCTTGTGAAATGGTCCCAACACTTTTAATGGGGACAATTAACTACTACATTTAACTCAGTTCAATTGCAAGTACATTGCTCATCCAACATGCAGTCATGACAGGTTTGTGAGGTTGTATCGTAGCCTGTTCAAGGTTCCACCCTGTCTAGCCACTAGCCCCTCTCCACCAGCGGCTAGACTAGGTTCAACTGATATTAACAATTTTGATGGAATTATATGCTGATCAGGATATTGATGCAGGTCAACTCACTATACTCAGTAACCTTATAATTGACATGGAAAACCTCTGTAACTAGAGGTGTTCATAGAACATATACTCCGTGCGGAACGTCTACAGAATACAGTGCAGCTACAATCGACGTGCCATCTCTGTGCATTGAACAGGCGAATACTGTGTTCGTGTATATGCCCATATCCGAGGTGTGGGAGTGACCGCTTACCTTATATACAACAACGTGCATATTATAATGTGAAGCTGAAGAACTAGATGGGGCCAAATGTTATGAATAATAGGAAATATAGCTTGGAAAAAAATAGTCACGACGTCTGTGAACTACTAAATCGTGAAATATACTGTTTCCTAGTGGTCATCTCGAAGCATGAAGTTTCCAAATGCACTACGTGTCCTGTTCTTGATGGGACTCTGAGGTCACGAAGAGAATGTTATGAATAGTTAATGAAAAGTGGGAAATACAGCGAAACAAATTGCCTTGACTTCAGTCATGCACACATGGAGCAGTTTTTTGCTATTTTTTGACCCCCTTTTGATGGTTTATGAGGGTCTATGTGGCGATATTTAAAGAAAATTGCAGACAGACAGATGACAGACTGACAGACAGACAAAACGATTGCTTAACCCTGCTTCACGCATGCGCGTGCGGGGTAATTACTCAACTTGCAACATTAAGGAGTAGATTGCTATAGGGAGACTACGGTATCAGTAGCATACCTCACCAGTGGACCATATCATGCAGTAGCTACCGATATTGATATATACCAGTGTTCAGTGTTGGTGGAGCCCTACTTGTGTGGAGACCTCTAGACTGTCATCATCTAACAAAGAGGACAAACAGGACTGACTCCAACGTTTTAAGTGCCAGCTTATAAGGAAGAGGGGAACATGTTCCTGCCACAAGTGTTAGAGGTGGCTCCTAATCATTGTGAATTGCTGACTGAAGCCCTATACATATCCTCCTACTCATATACTGATTAAGGACACGTTAGTATACAGTGCATGCATGGGGCTTCCATCCACAAAGGTAGCTGGTGGCTATCAGCTTTGTTGTTGTTGTTCGATTTCTGTGATTGTCATCATTTATGAGCTATTTGATCATGTATAGGAAGTCAGTGTTTTTGCAATTTTTTGTGTCCTTGTCATTGTACACGGCATGGGGCACAGGTAGTATATTTACACATAGGAAGGAATCGGTCATGCTCTTAGCTGTGATATTATAATGAGCTTATGTATCCTTGCTCAGTTCACGTACAGTACGCAAGTAGCTAGATGGAACTTTTCATGCTTTCAATGATGGCAGCTGCATGGTGATTCCCTCCCAGATCTAATATAGTCATGGTTATGATCTGCAGGATGTATATAGTTGACCTCTGGACCAATTAATGTCGTTGTAGTTATCTAAAACTACAATAGTTTAGTTTTTAGTTATAATTAGGTACAAGTCGCATTGTTTATTAATTATTACTAAATCTCAAAAGGGTTAGTAAAAGCTCTTTTAGTTTTAGTAACCACCTTTTGTGGGTTATTTAAATACTAATTAAGCATTTTTCTCAGACCAGATTGCTTAATGCAATTAGTCCAATGATCCTCATATAACCACTGTCTCTGTCTGCAACCATGGTAACCATTGTGTGGTTATTACAAATAATCTGTTTTGTACACTGTACAGCTGTATGATGAAATTGATACTTTTGAACTATGTGGGTCTCTTTGTCATCTAATAAGTTGGCCAATCTTGTTACAAAGAGTGCGTAGCAGCTTCACAAGTATGGTATGATAATTGAGATCTGGATGCTGCGGCAATTACAACTTGATTTGTTGATGCCTTAATGAGATTCATAGTTGGTGTGAATGGGCTCTCAAAACGGCCTTGACTTGCACAGTTTGGGGTGGTTTGCCGATTTGTAATGAGATTCATTGATCCTCCATGCACACATTAACCCTTTAACTACCGAATTCTTTCCACCAAGACAGCACATTTTCATGCATATATATTCAGCGCACACCACCTTCGTAGGTACTCCTCTCCCACAGCATTCGCTCCTCAGCGGCCAGACTTGGTAGTGCTGGCACACATGGAGAGCCCCCTCCAGCAATACTGTTAATGATATTCATGACCCCCCACAAGCCCAGCAATTGGAGGTCAAAAGTGGATGTCAGCCGGATTTTCGCCCAGGATTTCCCTAAACTTGGGCCAGATTAGCCTTGTTCCCAGGCCGCGTGGGAGGAGAGATGTCTTCTCTCCTCCCACGTGGTCTGGGAACGAGGCTAGGGCTAGTCTCGCGGGCCAGCCTCTCACCACACCCACTGCGGGGAGGGGAGAGTCTGGGCAAATTGCCATATGGCTCTTGTATTGCACGATCAGCAGTAAGGCAGCTGGCTAAGTAGGTGCGAACGTAATTGGGAGTGTGTGTAGTAAAAAACCATTGATGCTGGGGTGTTAAGCACCACATACTAGTGTACTGAAAGGCAACCGCCCTGCTCTGTTGAATCCACTTAACACGTACGCCAAGAAATTCCTGGCGTGATGATGGGAATTTTCCCAGACTCTCCCCTCCCCGTAGTGGGTGTGGCGAGAGGCTGGCCTGCAAGACTAGGCTAGGGCCAGATCTGACTGATGCTCACCATACACCATCAATAATATTTTCTTGAGGCCCTGGGTAGGGTCAATGAATCTCATTAAAATCAAAAATCGCCCACGACATGCGAAGGGAAAGGGTTAAACACTAACGTCAGTGTTCATTGACGTGACATGATCTCTCATATTCCCATAAACATTTATGTGGGGCTTTAAGGAGTGTTTGATCGTTGGTCTACATGTATGCCTTTCACAATGTGCAATGGTCAGTGTCCAGAGCAGCTTTCCTTCATCAAAGGTCCTGATATTGAAATACACTTTTGTGCCTTTTGGTAACATGAAATAATGCTATCTGCTGCCCCCCCCCCCCCCCCCCCCCCCCCCCCCCCCCCCCCCTGCAGAAGCCTTACCTTACCTTACTTCAGTAAAAGAAATAGCCTCACCACCCACCCCCGCAAAACCGCTTTCTGCCACCACTTCAAACTGTTCGCTGTTTATAACTTAATTACTTAGCACAATCTCCTCCCACGCACCAGTGCGTACTTAAAGCGCGTGCGACCGAAGGTAGAGTTGCATTCACAGTTGAACTGAACATGGAGGTTTGGAGGACGTTCGTTCTGCAGCTGTGTCTGTTTGCACTTGCAAGCGCATCCTCCATTCGGGAAAGACACTTCCGCAGCATCAAAGCCCCCGCAGGTTAGTGTAGCTACGTCTCCAGCACGAAGTACTGAACTGGCGTAGATCTTGTGCATGCAGAGATACCGCATGAGATAATTCCTTCTGCCCTCATTTGCAGAGACCATCTCAAATTATGAAGTGGTTCAGCCGGTCATCATCCACAGAGACAGCAGGAAGGTTACTCAGGTTGGTGATGTGACAACGCATGCAGATGCCCATATATGTTGAGATATCTCATATTTGATGCTACCAGGAGCGCAACGACGAGATTTGTAACTACGTAATAATATTACAATTTCAATACAGGGCATCCCAGTACAATAATTTAATCAGGTTTTGACAGATGAAATTTAATTGTGGGTCATTGTCAAGATTTGCACACAATGTGTGGGAGTGCCCTGGTTCAGGATATTGGTGTAGTGTGCTCTGTTAGATGAGCGCCGAAGGTGGCGAAGAAGCGTGTAACTTCAGTGCCATCCAAATACAAATTAGTTACGTACTTCCGCATTTGAAATAGATCGGGTACGTCATAAAGTCATACAGCTAACCTTCTGGGGGCAGTTTTATTGGCGTGCAAGCCTTCAGGGGCGTCCTGACCACTCGCTGGACTTGAGCCTGCAAATGTTTATCAATACCAATGTGTTTACAATAATCATTGTGCTCTCTTAATTTGTACAGCCCATTAATTTTGTATTAGAAATCCCTGCAATTGCAACCTGCTTATGATCCACATGAAGGTCACATACATGCTTGCAAAGCATAAGACCCCACCCTAGCCTCGTTCCCAGGCGCTCGGTGCCTGGGAACGAGGCTAGACTCCACCCATGCTATGCATATACCGTATAGCGGGAAAATTTGGCGGGCATTAAATTTGGCGATTTCAGCCAACAAGCTGTATTTTTTTAATTTGGTGAATTTTAAATTTGGCGATTTCGATCCTCGACACAAATGACGTAACGGCAATGACGTAAGCCTCAGCATGACAGGCGCCTAGGCGCTCAGTGTGAACTGTACATGTATCAATCGAGTGCGACCAGTTTAATAGTTACCAGCTAACCATGGAGACTTTCGAAGTAGAGGGATGTGTCAGAGGCCATCACGTTTTCCATACAGTGTAGAGCCCCACCGTCCGAGAGCGGCGACTGGATCAGTGCACTGTGGCGGTTATGCGCTCGAGCACAATCGTTGGCCACGTCCTAGCCTCGTTCCCAGGCCCGAGAGGGCCTGGGAACGAGGCTAGCCACGTCCCTCACACTCTCGTTAACGGCTTGTAGTTCCTTCCCGATGTCGCGTTCTCTTGGGAGTATACAGCAGCTGAATCTTTTCTGAAATACTGGTACAGCACTACCGTACGTACGTATGTGCATTACTAATGTGCGCGCGCATACCCCTGTGGCCGGCCGGCTGGGGTGACATTTAATATTGGCGGAATTTAATTTGGCGATTTTTTTCTGCACCGCCAAATCGCCAAATTAAAACCCCCGCCAAATTTTCCCGCTATACGGTACGGTTGGCTCATACTCAGCCCTGTGATGTCTGTGCTGATCGTTATGATTGTGCCAATTGAAAGTTGTTGGTCGATTCTCAGTGACATTCCACTCTATTCCCTGCAGCTCCATCCCAGTGAGCTGTGGGTGTCTATTGCAACTCTGATGTCCAACTTTACTCTGAAACTGGAGTTGAATGAGTGAGCACATACTGATTCCACAATTCTTTTACATGTACCTGCACGTAACATGATAGCTTGGAACACAAACCTGTACTGTGCTTTATGTGTTTGGCTTCTTTTATATATAGGCATCTCATACCACATGGTTTCATATCAAGGCACTATGATGAGAGAGGAAGGGAGGTTGTCACCAAGGTAACCATGACATAATTGATATAATTACACCACTCAGTAGTTGAGGTAATGGTATGCAGTCTCATTCCCATATCTTGGAATATGGCCATAAGACTCGCTGTGGTTGTAATCCAGTGGTTGTAATCCTGTTGGTAATTGCATACTGTTGTGGTCTTGTCAGAATGTCCGTTGCGTAGTACATGTTTGAACTTACCTCCAGGGCCATGTGAACTGTTTCTACCATGGTCGTGTCCTGGACCACCCAGATTGGCAAGCCACCATGAGCACCTGCCACGGATTCCAGTAAGCAACAGCTGCTTCTAGCCTAGCCTCATGTGCATGCTTTGCACACAGAACTCAATGAGTTGTTTAACAATGCTCTATGCCTTTGTGAGGAGACCTACAGACACATATGGAATAAACAGAGTCTGGCCATTTGTCGTTCGTGACACTAGTCAAGTTTGACAAGTTGAGGAAGGCATCATTAAGAGCAGATGGGCTATAAGTGAGGTGCTATTTCAGCACCAACTGTGTTAAATTTGGGATAATTAACTGTTCCAAGAATAACACTTTTGGTGTTAATTAGTACCAAAAGTAGTACCACCTGTTAATCAACCATGTTGATATCACCTCATAAGTTGAAAAAGTTGTTGATTGTGTTAGGCAGCAACTACATTAATTAACACATTGAGGCTGTTTCCAATTGTGGACAATCTCTGCCAGGGAATTTACCCCTTGCAATACATCTCCTCATGGTTGAGCTAGCAACTTTTCAGCTTCCAGTTTGAGATGGATTCTCTACACTCCATCCGGAAACACATTATGTGATGCTTGACATCTGCTGCTCATCAGCATTGTCATCTGATGTGGTTTCAAAGAAGAGTGGGTGAAGATCCTGCGATTTGGCTTCCATAACCGCAGCAATATCGTACTCACCACAGCAATACCACATCTCTAGCCTTGGTCACTGGGACCAGGGCTATATATGTCAGCTTCACCCTTACCTACATTTTGAGAGAACTACATCCTCATGGTGTGCTAATGCCATGCATTCATCTCAGACTGTTGATCGTTTCCCCTCTCTCCAACCTTACCTCCACCCTCCCCTTCTCTGCCCTCTGGCCTGGCCCCACCTTACTCCTCCCTCCTCCTCCAGGGGTTCCTTTGGAGATCTCAGAGACAGGGACCACTACTACCATCTGGAGCCTCTCAACCAACTGGATGCCTCAGTGAGGGGATGATGTCATACTTTATGCCTATATAACAGCATGCATATCCACTTTCAACTGAACTGATTACAAAGCATCTTATGGGTAAATACTGATCAGGGTGAGTGCCATTGTCTTTCTGGGAACTACGTGTGTGTCTCCCTGCAGCTGAATCAGCCTCATGCTCTGTATTTGGATTCAGAACACAGTCAGCAGAATGGAACATGTGGTGAGTGCGCAGGCCTAGGAATACCTTATCAGTTTTAATGGCTAACTTGAACATCACAGCACTTTCAGTCTTTCCCACCCAATCTTTGTGGTCGTTTTTACCCTTGATTTTGGCTTCTTAGCCTCCTGGCAAAAATGTGTTAACATGAACTGCTGACTGACAACTTTCATGCAGACCACTCATTACAAGATACATAGTCATAGCTAGTTATTTTGCAGTGGGGATGTTTTCGAGGTATTCACAGATCAAATAAGACCCTTATTCTTAAATGCATGAAGTATTTAGTACTAAATACTGCTGCCACGATAGAACAGGTTGGAGACTCCCACAGCAATCCCAGTTTAGTCTACAGTCTAAGAAACACTGACAAGAACAACATATGACTGGCTAACCCCCAACTATGTTTTTTTCCTCTTTATCTTTTTTCAAAGTCCCTCGTACCAATATGGGACTGTCTGTATCCCTTTGTCTGAATTGTGGTCAGCTTCTCGTAAAAGAAATTATCCAGTTTGGTTATGGAATTGATTCTCATTACTTTAGGTTCCAGTCATGACGCTGTTGATGTGCCGCACCTGGAAGGCATTGTGGGAGAACTGACCATGGAGAGGGTGAGCTGGAACAGTACTGGTTATTTGTGGTGTAACTCAAGCGAGTTCAGTTATGATGATATCATATCACCACCCTGGTCCTCCTTAAGCTCCTTAGATAATATATTTGGAGATGTGGATTATCAAATCAAAATGAGCTGAACTGAACTGAGAATGTGTAACCCAGCATTCTCTTACCCTTAACTTCTCTCTCTCTATGCTTAGCTTCGTCGGCAGACCCTCCCTGCACTCCTGTTTGTAGAGTTAATTGTGGTCAATGACAATAGGCAGGTAAGTAGCTCATACTTCATCAGTTGTGCCTCTCTCATCCTCCCCTTTCCTAAGTAGCTAGTCTATGGTTGGTTTCACTTCCCTGCAGTATGTGCAATATGGTCGCAACATCACAACCACCACACAGAGGGCACTGGAAGTGACAAACTTTGTGGACAGTGTAAGTCGATATATATATTATGTATGTGAGCTTCCTCTTGACTAGGGGCCATGCCCCCACAGTTCGCACAGCTGTGATGATGTCATCAAGCCTCTTGATTCTAGGTCACGCCCACAGTTGCACATATCGCATGTGTATCAAATTAATTCATTGTACACTTGACTACCGAATATGCAACAGAACTCTACAGTTATGAATTAACTCTTTAGGGCCCAAATTTCTTGCTCTAGGTCATTATCAGTCTATACAACACTTGAACATACCATAATTTCTGTTCCCTGGTGCTGCTGGGCTCGAAACTGCTCACACAGGTAATTTCAGCTATACTAAGCGTATACGTGACTTAACCACGCCCACCAATTAACGGACTTACAATCAAGCCTCCCGAGAAATGGCAACCCGCTGTAGCTGAAAAACGGGCGATGTATGGTGGAAATGGAGGCCCTACGAAGCCAGACGGCTACTTTCTGACCCCATTTATGCCAAAAACGATGGAAATGGCCCTCCCAGTGCCGACCAAGACCTTTCTATCGCGGAGCCCAGACACGGCCATGCTGTTTGCACCCTTCGGGTGCACCCACCCACCTCCCCCTGCCCCGTCCTCTCTGCTGGCGCAGAGCCTATCTCTCAAGGACATTGCCGGAAGTCACATGATGAAGCTGAAAGTATTATGACGACATTTGGCGCTATGGGCCCTAAAGGGTTAAAGAACTGTTGCTGGGGTCGTGATTCTATTGCACTGCATACTCATTTTTCTTCTGATTCTACTACTATGAACTTTGACCTCCACGCAGCTTTTTCGAGTGCTTAACATCCGTGTCACATTGATAGAGTCGATCACATGGTCTAATGGGGACCAGATTTCAGTTGTGTCCGACCCAACGACCCTGCTGAACAGGTTCAAAGGCTATCATCCCCAGATAGGGAGAGACCATGACAGTGCCATGCTACTCACGTGAGTTACAGAAGTACCGTATTTCCGCGAATAGACGCCGCCCTCGAATAGACGCCGCCCTCAAATTAACGCCACACAATTGGAGGCGCTGAGTGAAATAAACGCCGCCCTCGAATAAACGCCGCGGCGGATTTGCATTTGCGTAAAGTATAATGACGTGACACTTCGTACTACTGGCGCGGCGTCTTCCAATTGTCGTAGAAGACAGCCTGGGTCCTCGAGCTCGTTGCCATCCCGCGAAGGCATCTTCTTCACCATCGTTTTCGTCCCGTGTGTATCGCTTTGTCGCAAAGCGACGCGGCTACTCAGTGCTCAATCTGCGGACGGCACTTGCCGAATCTTGCCCGTTGTGAGTTGTTGTGTTGTGTTTCTTGTATGAGCCATACCAGCTTGTCGACGTAATTCGACGGTGAGCTAGCTAGGGATGCTGTGTACGGGGCACGGTCATACTGCCCAAAGTAATAAACGCCGCCCTCGAATAAACGCCGCCCTCGAATAGTAGCCGCACCAAACTGAACAACGAAATAAATAAACGCCGCGGCGTCTATTCGCGGAAATACGGTATTGTACTTCAACCTAAGAGCTACATGCACAGGTGTTAATATGATTGCTTGATCGAAACACTAATGACAGTAACTGTTGTATATCTGGCATGATAATTATACGCTTGCACCATAGATATCTAGATAGATAGATAGATAGACAACCACCATACATAATATATTAATACACTGTTACATCATGATCAAAAATGCTCAGCATGCATTGACTGGCATTGAGTGGGCGTTTGGAGGAGTGGCATATTAATCTGTACGGTTGTGGGGCAACTTTCTGAACAGTATGTTGCCAAACATGACCGATGTCGACCGTTCAATCGCTCCGTGGTCTGTGGTTACGATCGGTATAGTGTGTTCAATTAGTGAAATGTGGTTTGTGAGTCCCCTTTGTGTGTATATAGTCTCATGCCCAGACCACGAGGGGGTGTGGTCTGGGCACGAGACTAGTGTGTATGTACACCTCCAATGCAGTAATCTCTTCATAGAAACAGCACCATGCATAACTCTTCAATCACGACTACACTAGTACAAAAATCAGTTTACCGTAGTTGCAGTTAATTTCGCGGTGGGGAAATTTTCGCGGTATTCGCGGATGAAGTAAGACCGTGAATTTTAAACGCACGAAATATTTTTTCCACAGCTAGGCATAACAGTAACTGTTACTGTTCTTTGTGTTCCTGGGCTTACACTCACACAGTAGCTCAGTTGCTTCGCTGTAGACGTGATAGCCACGTATACACAGCTCGATCGCTAACTTGTCCTCTATCGGCACGATCACACGTGTCAATAGTAAGTTATTACAAGTGAGCGGAAAAAAACATTTTCACAGGATGTAATCAGCGAAAATTTCCCTCCGCAAAATATTTGCGAAATATTTGAGTGGTTGACTGTGAATGACTACGGTACTATAGTATTCTTGGAGCTGGATTGTACAACAACGCTTGTGTTTCATTCCGCAGGGGTATTGACCTAAGTGGGACCACAGTCGGGATAGCAGTCACTCGGTCCATGTGCGGTCCCTCCTCAGTGTCAGTCACCCAAGATGGAGGGAGGACGGTCAGTAGCACTGGCAGCACGGCTGCCCATGAGATTGGACATACCTTCAACTTGGTCCATGATGCAAGTGAGTAGTACCACTAGTTCCTTCGTTTCAAAATCCATTGCAGTTCAAGCTAACCATAGTGGGACTGCTTCTGCTGTGCAGCAAATCTGGGGTGGCCATGGTGTTATAGTTTCGGTAGTTTCATGATTTCTTGCAAGCAGACAGTGTACACACACACACACACACACACACACACACACACACACAGGTAATTGCACGTGTACTGATCCCACCGGGGTATGCATCATGGCGGCAGTCGCTGGGGTCCCTGCCCCCACCCAGTGGAGTGACTGCAGCAGAACTGACCTCCAGACCAGTCTAGTGACCTACCGTCTTGCTCGATGCCTCACCAATGAGCCCAGCATGACCGTGGGAGACCCAGTCTGTGGCAATGGAATCAAGGAGACAAACGAACACTGTGACTGTGGAAGTTTACAGGTCAGTGTCCCCCAGCAGAGCTCAAGCTACATGTAGTGTTTGCTCTTGCTGTACACCACTCCCCTCACTATACTCCTCCTGGCCACCCCCTTTGCCTTCTCTTCCCTTCCCCTCCTCCTCCCCTCCTTCCCCTTCCTCCTCCTCCCCCTCCCCTCCCCTCGATCCCTCCTTTCCTCTCTTCCTACCATAAGCGCTCTAAATTTGCGTCACCGAAATAATAATTATTTTCCAGACGATGCCAGATTAGAAAATACGCTTCAGAAAAATTCGACGCATAATTAGAAATTGTTGGAAGGGCGCGTGTGCGAGCGCTATGGCTGCTAAAATCATCGGTACAGCCTTCTTTACAAGTACAGAAGGACCTCTGCTGATTCGTTGGACTTCGAGTGCAACTCAAGCGGGGATCACGGAGACCTTGAAAGGTAGTAGACAGAGTCCATTGATTTTACAAGTAGCGACAGCGAGCACTCGAAGGATCCACCATCTCCACCATGCCAGATGACATCACCACCCTTCTACACCGTCTGCTTGCACTTTTTACACCCACAATCACGCCCAATACAAGCCATCCACTGGAAAGAATGGACACAAGGTAAGTTTGATGCAAAATTAGAAATTACCGTTTCGAACTTATCAATTTTGACACAGAATTAGAGTGGCACAAATTTTGAGCGCTTACGGTACTTCTCCCTCGATCTGCTTACCTTCCTTCCTCCTCCCTCATAATTCCTTCCCTCCCTCCCACCTCCCTCCCTCCCACCTCCCTCCCTCCTACCCATCCCTCCCTCCCTCCCTCCTCCCTCCTCTCTCCCTCCCTCCCTCCCACCCACCCACCCACCTCTCTCCCTCCCTCCCTCCCTCCCTCCCTCCCTCCCTCCCTCCCTCCCTCCCTCCCTCCCTCCCTCCCTCCCTCTCTCCCCCTCATCCCTCACCCTCCTCTAGGAGTGCACAGACCCCTGTTGTAATGCCACCACCTGCCAGCTAGTTCCTGGAGCACTGTGCAGTGCAGCTGGCGCCTGCTGTACCAGCACCTGTGAGTTCAGACCTTACGGCACCACATGCAGAGCTTTGACTGGCGATTGTGACATAGCCGAATACTGCGCGGGGAACACGGGGGTGTGTCCGTCGGACGAGAGCCAGCTGGATGGGGTTGCCTGTGCCAGCGACACAGCGTACTGCTATAATGGAGAGTGCCCAACCTATGATGATCAGTGTCAGTTCCACTTTGGAGAAGGTGCGTGGATGCTTTGTAGTACATGATTGGCCGAAGGAAGAGAGTGAGTCACGACATATGTGTGCCACTACCCAACCATATAATATATGTGTGGTGGTGGTGGTGGTGGGGGGGGGGGGGGGGGGGGGGGGGAAGTGCCAGCCCTCATGATGTGACAGAGGAGGGCCCGTTACCACCACGCTGAAACAAAACCTGCAGTGTGATTATGAGGCTTGCATCCTGGCATTGGTGGTGGAAGGGTGCAAGTTTGTGCAAGCAGAACCCCACACACCAAGTCTTACTTGAAATAATTTATGATGTCACTTTTCACCTAGCTGGATTGACGTGCATTCAGATCAGCTTGCTGGAAGCAAGGATGGCTAGTAGTGTGTAGATTTGCAGGCTCAAGACGGGCAACAAAAATGCCGAATTTACACACCCAACTAGTTGAGCTGCCTGACTTCAGTTGACTTGGGCGAGCGTGAGCGAGCCCCACACTAGTCGTAGTCTCGCGCGTGGCACTATATGGCGCTATACAACGTATAATTATGACAACATTGTATGCACAATGTTGATCTGTCTCCCATGCTGTAAATTGGGCGCGTGCAATATAATGAAACATTGCATTTATTTCTGCACATTGTACCATAAATCTCCGCCGTGCGCGAGAGTCTGGCACCGAGACTATGGCAACAACACAGTGAACAAAGACACAGATCGATCGTGAACTACCTACTGTACCTCTGTACCCCAGTGGCAACAGCAAAGACGAACACCGCTGGTGGACCTACCATTCATTGACCTCAGAGCTGTAGCTACGCGTACGTGTCCTGCAGAGCACAATCATCATTGGTGTGCTGGACCAGTGTGCAGCATGCATAGCAATAGGTTTTGTGTTTAATACCGCCGCTAGACTGCTTCAGCTAGCCTCACTCTGTGTTGTGCATATGCAACAGTCTACTTTTGGTGTGATATTCTGGGACCTGAGCTGTTCTCATGTAACTAGTCACATTCTGATGACAATCTTGTACGTTAAACTGTTCCACATAGCTAATTTCGCACATGCACTCACTCACGCTCACCCCACTGCACAATGTCGCACATTCTACTTCACCTTGGGTAACATGATATATTGTATCACACATTCTTAGACTCTCGAAGGGGTGTGGATGAGTGCTACACAACATTCAATGTCCGGGGAAACGTATTAGGGAACTGTGGATACACCACCACTGCATTCATACCTTGTTCTCCAAGGTACTGCATGTACCAATAGTAGTGATGTTTTCAATGCTGTGTGCATATACACCAAACTGTCTTCCTTTTCTTGATTCCCCTCCCCCTCTCTCCCTCGCTTTCCTTCTCGTCCTCCCCCTTACATGCATTCTCTTGCTCCTCAATCCCCTGCTCCCCCTCCTCAATCCTTCCTTCCTTACTCCTTGTCCCCTTTCCCTCACACCTCCTCTCCTACTCCTTTCCCTGCTTACACCCCTCTCCTCCCGGCCTCCCTCCTTGTCCTTTTCTTCTCCTCTCCCTCATGTCCCCCTTCTTCTCCTCCCCCCCTCTTCCCCTCCTCTCACTCCCTCCAGTGATGTGTTTTGTGGCCAGCTGGATTGTACTCCCGGGACATTTCAGAACGTATTTGATGTCTCTGCGAGCATCGTCACGATTAGTGCCTTCGTCCCCTCTCTTCAGAGAGTTGAAACTTGCAAGTAAGCCCGCTCTACAATCATTCTCAAACCACCTTCAATAATTCCAATGGAAGTGACGTGGGAATTGGCTCGTTCTGAGACTCCACTTCATAGCACTTCATTAGTAACTGTTAGCCCTTTAAGGTAGGAAGCACGCCATCGGCGAAATCGCGCAATTTTGCTCATGAATAATTAATGAGATGACGTCACTCGCATACGGTTATTTAGAGTTATTCATCTGTTTACGTTTTCCCATGGCGGCAACCGGAATAAACAAGGGGGGCTTCTCTCTTTGATGCGGCTAGCGGCCCTTTCGAGTTTCAAATCTGATGTGGCCGTGCGGTACTTTGAAGATTTGTTTGAACACTCTTTTTTTTTTTTTTTTTTTTTTTTTTAAGTAAGAAGCTATTCTGGCTTATTGAATGTAGCGATGGGCTATCTGAGTGTGAATAGCTAGGTGGAGTGAGCAGGAATGTTTGTGGGTCTGCTGAAGTGGCCGAAGAACAGCCTGGAAAGTGAACAGCCTCCGACAGCTCCCTGGCCAAGGTACTCTAGAGAGTTGACCTTTCGGCATTACAGGCCCCGCCCATTTTCGTGTTAGGGCGAATTTGGCTGGTTTGGTAGCTGGACTGGGCTGGTGAGAGGGAGTAGATGTGTGGCCAAAACTCTGTAACCGAGAGGTGAACGTGGAAAAGCATCCCTAGTTTTGCAGGGGGTAGGTTGACCTTTTGGAAACTGGCCTTGGCTTGAGTCGGTTTTAGTTGGTATGCGTGGAATTTTTTTTGAAAGCCTAGGGTAGCCAAACCTCTGTTTTTGAGGGTGGCAGTGAGTTTTGGGCTGTAGCCTGCAAGTGAGGAGAGCAGGTGGTAAATCCATCCGTAGTTTTTGGGCCTGTTTTGTGTGTGTATTGATGATGGGGTCAGAGTGTGGGTGGGGCCTTGGAGAGGGTCCAAATTTTCAGTTTCGTAGAGGGCCTTAAAATTGAGTTTTAGGGCATTTTCAAGCAGAGGGAGCAGTTTGATGCAAAGTATTGCTGAAACTTGTGTACACTTTGATGCTGCCCATTTATCCATCAACTTGGTTTCGGAGATCGCGGTACCCATGTTTACTACCTTAAGACCTAACGTTGCATATCTGCAACGTGAGACTTTCAGCTTCATGATGTCACATCTGCCAATGTCCTTGGGAGATAGGTTCTGCGACAGCAGAAAGGGCGGGACAAGGGGAGGTGGGTGGGTGCACCCGAAGGGTGCAAACAGCATGGCCTTGTCTGTGCTCCACGGTAGAAAGGTCTTGGTCGGCAATGGAAAGGCCATATCCGCCGTTTTTTTGCATAAATGGACTTAGAAAGTAGCTGTCTTGCCTTGTAGGGCCTCCATTTCCAGCGTTCATGGTCCGTTTTTTAGCTACGGCAGGTTGGCATTTCTCGGGAGGCTTGATTGCAAGTTCGTTAAGTGGTGGGTGTGGTTAAGTCACGTATATGCTTAGTATAGCTGAAATTACCTGTGTGAGCAGTTTTGAGCCAAGCAATGCCAAGCTAGGAACAGAAATTATGGTATGTTTTCATGTAAGTGTTCTATAGACTGCTAGAGAAAGAACTTGGGCCCTAAAGAGTTAATTAAGAAATGGCTGTAATGCAAGGGGCAAGGGGTTAGCTACACTCAGGAAGCTAGGTGGTTGAATCTCGAGGCATTACAGTTTTGTACTTCTAAATTGCAGTTTGCTAGACAGGACAGGCATGCACTTTAGGTGTGAATAATTGTATGTGGGTGATGCGTACCAGGCTCGCCTCGTGAATGCCCACCAATTGCAGGTGATCAATGCTGGCCGAACCCACGCTTGTGGCATTGATCCTACAAGAGGCAAAGCTGGGCTAAGTACCCAACATGGAAATGGGTCTGCCTAGGAACACGTGAGGTTAACGATAGTGACGACTGACACACATGCACAGGTCACGACTTACGCATGACTTGTAATGAAGGAGTGCAAAAAAAATCTGTTTATCACGTACACTGTGTCTAAATTCAGCCTACAGCAAAATGGATATCATTGGCATGTTCCATTCGTACATGTATGTTGATCGCAATGGTGCAAATATTATAGGCCAAGTTAATGTTGAGCTAAGTACTACCTTTGCTAGGTATCTTGGGCTAGGAATGAGATATTAAGCTGGGGTTTGCACCATTGTGATCAGTAACAATGAAGCTTTCAAATGATGTCCTCAAAATGATTTGTAATTTCGGTCGCATTTTTGTCAAAAATCGCACTCGAGCAAAGGTTATTATAATCCATGGTTTTTCATGATTTTGGGTCAAAATTCAACCTACAGCTAAATGAACACCATTTAAAAGCTCCATTCACACTGATCACAATGGTGCAAATCCCAGCTTCATATCTCATTCCTAGCCCAGGAATCCTACATGTAGCATGGTATAAAATTGTGCTAATAACTGCTCGTTCCAAGACCTTCAATGCTGCCAGTAGTTTTTGATCACTTACAGTATTTTTTGCATACTGTAAACATTAAAAAAATTGGAGGTGTAAAAGGCCTGGGAATGAAGCTATGCATGTCCCCAGGACACGCTCCACAACAAGTGGCAAAATCGGGATAATGCATGAATCAAATTTAAATGTATGGCCAATTTTAAGGACATCATTTGAAAGTTCTTGTTCTTTTATGCGACCACAATGGCACAATCTGCAGCTTCATATTTTGTTCACATACCTAGTATAGTGCAATGCTTCTTCAAAGTCTATTCCCAATACTATTTCGTCTCATTAGTTCATTTTTGGCAGAAATAGCAGACCCCTATAGAGTAGGAGTGCTGTTTCTATGTAACTTAAGGTAGAAAGCATGGCATCGGTGAAATTGCGCAATTTTGCTCATGAATAATTAATGAGATGACATCACTCGCATACGGTTATATAGAGTGCTGTTTACGTTTTCCCATGGCGGCAACCAGAATAAACAAGGGGGCTTCTCTCTTTGATGCGGCTAGCGGCCCTTTCAAGTTTCAAATCGTTACTCTGATGTGGTCGTGCGGTACTTTGAAGATTTGTTTAAACACTCTTTTTTTCTTTTTTTTTTAAAGTAAGGAGCTATTCTGGCTTATTGAATGTAGCGATGGGCTATCTGAGTGTGAATAGCTAGGTGGAGTGAGCAGGAATGTTTGTGGGTCTGCTGAAGTGGCCGAAGAACAGCCTGGAAAGTGAACAGCCTCTGACAGCTCCCTGGCCAAGGTACTCTAGAGAGTTGACCTTTCGGCATTACAGGCCCCGCCCATTTTCGTGTCAGGGCGAATTTGGCTGGTTTGGTAGCTGGACTGGGCTGGTGAGAGGGAGTAGATGTGTGGCCAAAACTCTGTAACAGAGAGGTGAACGTGGAAAAGCATCCCTAGTTTTGCATGGGGTAGCTAGGTTGACCTTTTGGAAACTGGCCTTAGCTTTGGTCTGTTGTAGTTGGTGTGCGTGGAATTTTTTTTGAAAGCCTAGGGTAGCCAAACCTCTGTTTTTGAGGGCGGCAGTGAGTTTTGGATTGTAGCCTGCAACTGAAGAGAGCAGGTGGTAAATCCGTCCATTGTTTTTTGGCCTGCTTTGTGTGTGTATTGATGATGGGGTCAGAGTGTGGGTGGGGCCTTGGAGAGGGTTCAAATTTTCAGTTTAGTAGAGGGCCTTAAAATTGAGTTTTAGGGCGTTTTCAAGCAGAGGGAGCAGTTTGATGCAAAGTATTGCTGAAACTTGTGTACACTTTGATGCTGCCCATTTATCCATCGACTTGGTTTCGGAGATCGCTCTACCCATGTTTCCTACCTTAATCACAAAGTTGGCGTGTCAAAGTACTAGTGTGCCATAATCAGTGGGGAAATGGTTTCCCGGCTTTCCAAATGTGCTACACAGATTGGAAGTTTATACTTTTGTATACAGTATTCCATTCCGATACCAGGTGGGATTGATCACAGTTGTACCACTCATATTAATTTGACACACCCACTGCTTTGTCCCATGCAGTGCCTTCACTACTGCTGTAGGGAGCGACTTCATGAGCCCTGGTCTGGTGCACGATGGGACGAGGTGTGGAAATGGCCTGGTTTGCCTCGACCAGCAGTGTATCTCGGTCTCACAGCTCACCTCTCTCTCCTGTCCCAATGGCACCAATGGACAAGTCTGCTCCGGAAATGGGGTTAGTTGGTAGTACTTATGTATTGTACCATTAAAGTTGTGTACATGTACACATACTGAATAAAAACGTTTATATAGTTGCCTTCCGATGATAGTTATGGTGTGTGTCTAGGACAATCTGAAGAGTCTTCACAGAATGCTTTTCCAGGGAACTGGAAGACCTCCTTCAAAGGAGAGGCAGGCTTCTTGTGGGATCTATACGTGCATATGCATGTTTACTGGAGGTTTGTTTAGGTCTTTGGAGCTTGGTTTCAATCTGGCAGAGCTTCATTTGTGGTTGAAGAGTAGTACAAGTTGTTTACAAATCGAAGCTCAGCGTCATTTTAAAAAGCGTATAGTAACTACATGTACTAAGCCACTTGTGATCATGATTGTATTGCAATTGCTTCCCCTTTAGGAATGCAACAATCGTGGCCAGTGCTCCTGTAATGTGGGATTCACTGGTAGCACATGCCAGACGTCAATCTCAGGTATGACAACACCGCCACCAACAACACCGCCGCCAACAACACCGCCACCAACAACACCGCCACCAACAACACCGCCGCCAACAACACCGCCGCCAACAACACCGCCGCCAACAACACCGCCGCCAACAACACCACCACCAACAACACCGCCACCAACAACACCGCCACCAACAACACCGCCACCAACAACACCGCCACCAACAACACCGCCACCAACAACACCGCCACCAACAACACCGCCACCAACAACACCGCCACCAACAACACCTCCACCAACAACACCGCCGCCAACAACACCACCGCCAACAACACCACCGCCAACAACACCGCCACCAACAACACCGCCACCAACAACACCGCCACCAACAACACCACCACCAACAACACCGCCACCAACAGCACCACCACCAACAACACCGCCACCAACAACACCGCCACCAACAACACCGCCACCAACAACACCGCCACCAACAACACCGCCTCCAACAACACCACCACCAACAACACCGCCACCAACAACACCGCCACCAACAACACGGCCACCAACAACACCACCACCAACAACACCGCCACCAACAACACCGCCACCAACAACACCACCACCAACTACACCGCCACCAACAACACCACCACCAACAACACCGCCACCAACAACACCACCAACAACAACACCGCCACCAACAACACCGCCTCCAACAACACCGCCACCAACAACACCGCCACCAACAACACCGCCACCAACAACACCGCCACCAACAACACCGCCACCAACAACACCGCCACCAACAACACCACCACCAACACCACCAACAACACCACCACCAACAACACCGCCACCAACAACACCACCACCAACAACACCGCCTCCAACAACACCGCCACCAACAACACCGCCACCAACAACACCGCCACCAACAACACCGCCACCAACAACACCGCCACCAACTACACCGCCACCAACAACACCGCCACCAACAACATCGCCGCCAACAACACCGCCACCAACAACACCGCCGCCAACAACACCGCCGCCAACAACACCGCCACCAACAACACCGCCACCAACAACACCGCCACCAACAACACCGCCACCAACAACACCGCCACCAACAACACCGCCACCAACAACACCGCCGCCAACAACACCTCCGCCAACAACACCGCCACCAACAACACCGCCACCAACAACACCGCCACCAACAACACCGCCACCAACAACACCACCACCAACAACACCGCCACCAACAACACCGCCTCCAACAACACCGCCACCAACAACACCACCACCAACAACACCGCCAACAACAACACCGCCTCCAACAACACTGCCACCAACAACACCGCCACCAACAACACCGGCGCCAACAACATCTCCTACACCAGTGGGACGTGAGTACTTGTTCAAGTCTATATGATAGGTGCTGCATACCTACTAGAAAACCTTCAAAGACCATTAATTTTGATGAATATGAAGAGTATGTGTACAGCTATTGGAGCATACTCTTCTCCCATGCTGGGATAGCTCTATAGGCTTTGTTCTCGTCATTGTATTCAACCCTAATTGGGTGTATCATGATGCACCAATAATGTGCACTCTATTCGTGTGTTCCAGTTAACTAACCACTGCATATCACTGCAGGGATTCAGATCACAATGGAGCCGAGAGAAGCGGACGTCACTGAAGATGGAATGGGAATACTGACCTTTACCAGGACTGGTTTCAACTTTGGACCCATCCCCTTCCGTGTACTGCCCCTGACTTATGACCAGTTTGTAGCAAGGGGATTTGACATCGACAGCATCTACCCAATGCGACCCATTGCTGCTGATGCTGGTACGATGCTGCATGTTGAATGGTCACAGTAGCTCTAGAATGCTATATCGTGTGATGCCGACAACAGACCATACCACAAAATTTCAGTGGCAATATATTTTGGTCCTGTGCACATGCATGGCATCATTGCTGAAAGTAGCCTTGTGCGTGAATTTACCATATAGCTAGAATAGAATATTGAGAGGATATTAAATTTAGTGATTTGCTGGAATGCACTCTCACTGCCAACTCCACCAATTATTACGCTGTGAAATCACTATGTAATAGTTCAGGTTTTTTTCATTCTCGCAACGATTGTATGATCCCTGACCAAGTGCCCATGTGCAAGAGAAAAGGAGTGTTGAGTGAACATAAGATGTGAAGCATGTGGTAAAGAAAGGGTGCTGCGGGAAGTACAACGATAAGATCGTTCTCTGTACATGTGAGACATAATCAGTTGGGTAGCCACTTGAACATATCAGTCATTCTATCATGAATGTTGTTGATTGTCCTTGATTCCTGCAGGGAGTGACTTCGATGTTACCGTGTTTGCCTTATCATTTGTTGGAGGAGGCACACCAGAGATCATTCCAACTACACAATTCCCTGCAATTGATGACACTCTCCCTGAACTAACAGAAGGGTTCCTCTGCTATCTGGAGGTGGTGGACAGCCAGCTGGATCCGAGGGATGTTGGCAGGATTGACTTTTTCAACCGACTTACCTTGGTTCGGATCCAAGACAATGACAGTAAGCCTCAGTTTGTAGGCCAGCACCCCTAATCTCTGTGCCCGCCTGCCCATTCAGTAACTAGCTAGCCAACTGCTGCTGGAAGGGATAATTGGTTACCAAAATGCAATTCTTTGGACCAGCTGTACCAATTCTTTGGACCAGCTGTACCAATTCTTTGGACCAGCTGTTCCAATTCTTTGGACCAGCTGGTCCATGTGTGTGAAACAGGGATGGAACACGGTGTGCATGCACAGTAACAGATCTAGACCTGCTTTGCTTTTGAAGATTGTACCATGCTAGTAAACAGTGAAGTTCAGAGGATAGAAACACTCTTCTCCATGTTGGCCATCATATCATTGATGACTGCAGCTCAGGCTTTGTGAAACTAGTCATAATTACTAGTGCATACGTGAATGCACGCAGAAGAGCATCGCGGGAAGCGAGCTAGTAGTTGCTGTAAGACCAATAGAGATTGTCATGTTTATTTATCCGTTCAGTTTGTGTGTATTTCAATTCTGTTTTATTATAATAATACCACTTACAAGGGCTGCTGCATAGCAGCCAATAATAAAATCTTAGTGAACAGTCATGATACAACAAAGTTTATTTGCATGTGCTATCACGAGACATGATGTTTTACTAATTCTCTCAACAGCTCCTGTATCCTGTAGCAGTACTGTTGAGGAGAACACAGCCACCATTGACTGCACTGGGATCGATGAGCTTCCCGCTGGTTCAAATGTCTCCTGCAGTATTGACGGAGAACCTACACAATGTAAGAGACATCGACGAGGACTGGATCCAATCCTCGATCCTCCCTAGTTGCTTACCCATGGTAGCACGTATATGGTACACACTACCAGAAGCTAAAAGTGTGAAGGTAGTTCAGTTTACGAGATAACATACCATGTGAATGCGAAATTTAATATTCTGAAACCATTTCAGCTGTTTTCATAGACTACTTCCTGTTATGTGGTATTACATCATGAAACTATTTTACACATTAATTGACCAATTTGTTGGTATGGGAACATCAATTTTTCACTCTCAATATTGCTGGCTTTCTACTCATATAATGGTAGATGAGACTATCATTCCATCCACAATCTTATTTTTCTCTACAGGCACATTCCCCTTCAATATCGATGTGTCTCAGTTCCCTGGTGGGCAGCCGCAGCACCAGGTCAGGGTACTGAGTCAGAGCCCTGGGCAACCCCAGACACAGATGGTGGGTGGGACACAGTTCCTTGTACCTGGTAAGTTCCTTGTACCTGGTAAGTTCCTTGTATCATGGCTGAGTATGGGCACTGTCTTGCAAGATCCAAAACTATCCCAGCATCTTTAATACCATGTAGAAAGAGATCATAAACAGCATGCTTTTAGCTCACTGCACATGACAAAAGGAACAGAACAAATCCTATATTGCAATGCAGTTACACTGGTTAGGTTATCAGTGGCAACATTTTCCTATTAACTTGCAAACTTGGCACCACACCACACACCATCACTTGCTACGTACACCCCCTCTCCTCCTCTCTCTTTCTCCTCCACAGAGCTCTCGGTATCATTCATCAACAATTCTCCTCAGCTGATTGGGAGCACTCTCACTGCCCAGTTTGCGGCCAACCGTCCCGGTGTGGAGATTTCCTGTCATTTGCTCCGCCTGGACACCACCAGACAGAACTGTGAGCAATTCCATAGGAAGCTATACATTACATGTGTGTCCCTCAAAGCTGAACGTTTTGGGTCAGGCAGTGTGTAAACTTCCTAATTTTTAACCATTAAGATCAGAAAATCAGTTTGAATTCTGCTGAGGCCTATAGACAGCTGTGAGTACCGTAGGCTCTCTAATTATGCGTCCTTTCTAATTCTGCGTCAAACTCTCAAACCAATATTGTGTCGCACTCCAGGGACTAATTTGCGTAACACGATTATAATGGCAGCATGGCAGCTAGCTCAAAAGCGCACACAGTACAGTTGAATGGCGAAGAGGCTGCGTCACATCAGTGCCTGTGAACGTTGATGTATAAAGGCACAGTTGTGGGACAACAGTGAAGGTACAAGAAAGCAACCACTTATGTATTCTGTGCCCCAGGATATGGACGCCCTGTGTAGGAGAAAACACAGCGACAGCCTGACAAACGGGAAAAAACACAGCCGCTATGCAATAGCCTTGTCTACACTCGTCTGACTTGAGTACCTAGCGAGGTGTTTACTAATCATGCGTCGAAGTTCGTCGCTGTTTGGTTAACTGAATTTCTGTTGTTGCATTACATTTGATTTTTTGGGGCGATGCATAATTAGAGCGCCTACGGTACTGCTCCTCTGCACATATAATTCACTCTGCTTGGGATGCCACAGCTTTGGGTTCTAAATCTTGTTGATTCCTATTCATATAATTAATGTACGTATGAATCATGCAAGCTTCTTCTGTGAGTGCCAGTAATGGCATTCCAGCTCATGTGATGCAAACGATGGCTGGATGGCTTGCCCACAAAATCAAAATCGTCTGCCTAGCATTGATGTAGCTACATGTAGCTAATCATGTATAGAAACTACTGACACACGGACATCTGCTTCTATCACTGAACGGTGACATCATTCTTTTATAGTGCATCCCCACTTCATTCTTTCCCTTCCTTCCTCTTGCCCTCTTTTTTTTTTGTCCTCCTCTATCCCTCTCCTATCTCCCACTCCCTTCCTCCTTCATCCTTCATATCTGTCCCCCCCAGGCACCTCTGGCTTTTACAGACGCACTGGCCTCCCTGCTGGTGACCATGTACTACGAGTGGTGGCTGTTGACCCGGTGAGGGATGAGAGGGCTGCCATCCGAAACAGGGTCCGAGTGCGTGCAGATTCCAGATTCTGTGTTGCTGTTGGGACCAATGCAGGACTTACAGTCGGCAGGAGCAACAATGTGACAGTGGAATTTACCAGTACTGGGCAGCCAACTGGATTCCAATGTATCATGGACCGACAGGAGCCATACTTCGACTGTAAGTAGGCATGATGTTCAAATCCATGTTGTACATATTTTTTTCCACTCTCCACTGCATAATATGCCTGGCAGTAGGTTGTTCTTGTGAGGATGGCCCAGTGGAATAAAACCAACCACAATAGAGTGACGCTGACTATTCTCTTCCTCTGTCTGTAGGTGAGAGTCCTCTGATGTTGACGGGGATCACTGTCGGTACTCACCAGATCAAGATCATACCTGAGGGCTGCGGTAGACTGTACCGGGCACTCTCATACAAGTTCACCATCAACTAGATACTGCTGATTGACATAGGACTTCACCATGTGCTCTGGTGCATGGAACATTAATTTTAGGTTGTTTACTGCATTGCAATTCGTTACAGAACTGACTAGTACCCCACTTTTGTTTGAGTTTATATGATATCTCGAATGTTAGCTCAGACCAGTTGGATCTGGCGTGCGTTAGAAATAGCTATAGCTAGTGTTGTCAGGCCAGGTGGCCAGCGAGGAACTTGGAACTATACTGCACTTGCAGGAGCACTGGTATCAGTGATAACAGGACCTGCACGGTGCAGTGTGTGGATCTTGTCTCTTCTTATATAAGCAAAAGCAATTGGATGGGGCCTGAAGTTAATTGGTGGCAACTAGTGCAGACTCTCACAGGCCAGATTAGCTATATACGGAAAATCACCTGGATTTGCTGTTATCCTTAACAAATATTGTCATGCATGCTAATGCAGCAATTGGAGACTTGAGAATCAACAAACGGGTGGGTGGGGGTGGGGGTGGGGGGGGGGTGGGGGGGGGGGGGGGGGGGGGGTTGAGCACATTTGTAGCTTCATTGTTTATTATACAAGTGTACATGTTATTTGTCTATCAGCATCAAGTCAGTAGAGAAATCAATGACAGTCGAGGCCTGCATGCATGCCGTAAACGTTTAGCTATAGTTGAAACATCAACAAAGCTAGAGTTGGTAACAAGAGAACCCTCTTTCCATTCACGTAGCAGCAAACTGAAAAGCCACCATGTGCATGACTGTACAATATTTCAGCAACATAATTATGTCCCTACACGTATACGTAGAGTTATTAGCCAACTCCAAAATCATGCAGTACATTCATGTACATCATTTATGTATAAGTGCATTGTCTTGTATACCAAATTCATTACTGGGCACTGACAACTCCATAGGCAGGGCATGGCTCAGCAGTAACTGGAATTGCAGGTCTGGAGTTGTTCATTCTGGTCTCTGTTTCATATGCCTGGTTGTGGTGCATCACTACCTCCTTCTCTGCTGACATAATAGAACAAAGAACACAAATCTGAAGCAAACCATCTCGAGTGATTGATAGGGTTGGGCAATAATTGCAATGTCACAATAATGTACTGCTACAATCAATGTATAACATCAGTTTTAGAATGCCAATACTATCGTAATCGCAAAATATCCTTAGAAAAATTACTGAACACACCTTTTCTCTTTGGCTTGAATTTTGCACGAAGGAGTACAAAACTGACCACCACTACTGTCACTGCAAGAGTCACACATGTGATGCCTCCAGCCACACCCACAATGACACCTGATGTTTCGCTACTCGTTCCTTGGGCAACACTCACATCTGTGGGAGCTCTGGTGTCCATAGTAATATCTCCAGTGGTTTGACAGTCTGCAGAGAAATAGATTTCCTGATTAAGTTACCGATAGAATGATGAACTCATGACTATACTTACCAACAGCAACTTCAGTGGGTGATGACATTCCTGCACTGTTCCCTGCAATGATTCTCACAATGAGGTTACATGTATCCACATTCTGGGGCAGCCTGATCCTAACAGCAACTGGATGTCCTCGTTGATGATGATGCTGTTCAGTTTTTATAATAACCCTCGCAGTGGACATCACAGTGATAAGGAAAGAGTTTGGTCTTCTCCTTGGACATGGATCAGTCACCTATATGGATCAGTCATCTATATTGACTATTAGTCACCTATATAGAATTGTGTCCTACGAAAACATGCTTGTGATCAAACTGGGAACTTAACTACTACAACTTACATTCAAATGAATATGTAAAGCTCCTCGAGTTTCAGTGTGTACCGCCAAATCCTCAGCTGCAATTCTGTTAGGAACTGTAGATAGTCAGCTTATGTCATTTCTATTCCCTCCCCCCAAAATATGTTGCAAAATGCTTACTATGCGGTAGATATTCAGGCAACGGTTCACTCATTTCACCCTCTCCACCAGAATTCCATGCAGAAACGCCATACACTGGGTACAAACAGTCATCTGGAGCAATGCTTCCAAGAGTGAAAGATCTCTCTGTTACATTCGCCTTGTCAATATAATTCCCAGTGTAATTGTCAATGATGTATATGGTGTAATGGGTGATGTGGGGGTTCACACGCATGAAGTTCGATTCACTGTTCATTGCATAGTATGGGTCATTCCACTGAACTGCGGAGGAGTTAATCGCTATACTTTCTGGTGAGGGAAGGGAACCTGTGAAAGACATCATTAATATGAATAAACAGGAGTCAACTAAACCTGGTATGTATTCCCTATATAATTCCAACCCCACACTATAGAGCTCATGCCTTACTAGTGGAGTAGGACCCATGCAGCAGAGGCTATGGGGGCTGGCGCCCATGCATGTGAAAGTTTCCACACTTCAGGATCACGTGTAGACCAAACAAGATCAGCAAGAAGACGATAAGTGAAAGGGGAAAGGTGCAAGTATTGATGGTGCAGAGATGATGCTAGTGCATGGCATTCAATGCTATGAGAGCTGGTTCTTTACTCGTAATAAATTTTCCTCGCTTTGTGCGAAATATTATCCCCCACTCCGTGGCCTCTAGAGTTTAGTTGGCTACATTTGAAACTAACCTTCCACTGTCAGTGAAGTGTTGTGCATGGTTTGTCCACTGTGAAGACTGCAATAAACATTAAATGTACCACAAGTACGATTGCCATTGATTATCAGTGTGCCAATCAGCTCCCCAGTATTTTCATCTCTGCTGGATGTGTAACCACTTTCAGTTAGTGCAGATGATCCATTGATGATCCAAGCAGGTGGAAAGAGTGCACCGTTTGGGTCGATGCATGTGAGCGTTACTGTCGTATTGTGGCCTACAGTGACCACAGTGGCATCAGCACCTGCAGGTAAACAATCTGTCAGTAAGCACACAGTGTGAATTACACATACTGTAGTTCAGTGGTATTTACGGTGAATAAAGCACTGAACTATCCCCATCTTGTTGTATAACCACCCACAGGACAATACATGCAGCTATAGTTATACGAAATACGTATCAACTTCTGGTGAGAGTCAAGACCACGTATTACTAGGCTGTTTCCACCCAGCTATAGTACAGCACTAGAGCATATTCTTGGAATACTTACCCCACGGGCTTTGTGTTAGGCCTTGATAAAAGTATTATTATGCCAGCAAAATTTGAGCATAATATAATATAATTATGCAGCATAGGAGCAGCGAGCATAATAGTACAACTTGCTGAAAGTACTGTCTATTCACTTATTGGCACCTTTCAGATATCAAGTTCGCTTAGAAGGCTAGGTCCAGGTGAAATTTCAGCCTCTGTAAGTGTACTATAACTGAGTCACGTTCGATGCTTTCAATAGCTAGTTCACTGTCAAGTAGCCATTAGAGGAGGTTGGACTTGCATAATCGCCAAAAATTTTGGAACTATAAGGAATAATCCTTTGCCAGTGACTCTTCTTGATAAAAGATGTCTGACCTGAACAGTGAGTGGAGTGCACATTTGTGCCATAGTTTGCATTCCACAGTACATAAATGTGTTCAGGTTGAGATCAGGCATCTTTAGTCAACATGGACTTGCTGGCAAAGCTTTGCTGCACAACTAGAAAAATTCCTCAATTCAGTATACAGGATCATGTCCAACCGCCTCTGGGCAGCCATATTCAAATTACTATACAGCCTTGGTCCTTGGGTCAAAGGTTAAGTCCCATTACATATTACTACAGAACATTATAATAACATTTCCAGGAATTGCTGGCAGGCATAATGCAGGGAATTTTAGGCATAATTCGCCTAGGCCTACCTTGTGGCTTGTGTTACAACTCATTGCAGTGCCGGTATGCCTATGCCAGTGCTAGTACTAGTACGGTCGATGATGCCATATGAAATGGGTGGAGCCAAGAAACTGATAATAGGACGAATTATGTTGATTGTTTTGCATTGAGCATGATGTCTGTGAACGCCTTAGCTACCCTGCCTGAAGCATTTACATGCAATAATTTGCTTTACCCCTGCTGCACATGCGCGCTCAGGGTAATTATTAAAGCTACAACAGTGGAGAGGAAAAGGCCTGGCCACATGCAGTGATGTATCTAGACAAATAGAGGAGTGGCACATGCTTGCAAGGCCAGTGTGTTTGTCGAGGAGGTATATAGGTAACCGTTCCTCTGGTATGTATGTTTATAGCTAGCTAGCCAGGCACTATACTGGGATCGATTGCTCAGGCAAAGTCCAGAAACCATCACTGAATGTACGTTGTGATAACTTTGTGGGTATCAAGCATCCTGTCTGGAATGTGTAGATCACTAACTTGTCACTCTTCGGCTAGCTTGCAGTTCCCTTGTGAATAAACTTGTGACCAGCTAAACGTAGTGCATATAGCTACTAAGAATATGCATATGCACAGAGTCATCATGACCTGCTGAGAGAAGGAAGTATTTGACTCGTCACCGTGGGAGTACCATTGGGTGATTTCACTTTCGCGTTACGCGAGTCGTGAAATAGCTAGCTAGTATAGTTACATGTATATATAGGCCTATAATAGACTGATTTGCGTAACAACAACTTTGTATATACTACTCACCTACAACTAGCACGGCTAGGAAAACAAATGCCGCTGTAGCCATCTTTTGAGTAGGTCCATCCACCCAATTTTCAGGGGCAGACCGTTTCAGGTGCATGCGGACAGTTTCTTGTGGGCGGCCGGGGCGCATTTAATATAGAACGGGACCGTTACGGGCGAATTTTTTTTTTTTTGGACCCACTTTCGACTACGCATGCGCAAAATCGTAAACCCAACCCTAACCACACCCAACAAATGTGCAATTCGAACATGCAGCCTAGACTGTGCAAGCAAGGCGGATGAGAGTTTGACAGCAGCTAGAGACAGAAGGAGCTGGTATTTGCTGAGTCCCCATGAACTTGGCCTGCATGGACACCAAATAAACTCGGAACCCCTCTACTGCCTTGTCTTGGTAGTCATTCATTTGTCTACTCAGTTTGTGTTTGTACTGGATCCGTATAGCTACACCATGCTCATGTACACATGATGGGCTCAAAATCATATTAGTGTCTGCAAACAGTCTTGTATGCATCTTCATTCTTCAGCCACCCACACTGGCCAACTTGAATGTTGCTTGCTGATTTACGTTGTACTCCAGGTAGTAGGTTAGCCTCGGTCCCAGGCTAGCCTGGGACCGAGGCTAGTAGTAGGTTGCCAGTCAACAAGCCATCTGTGTAAAGTACAAAATTCATGAGAAAATGAATCGGTAACTCTAGCCGAGAATTATGTAATGTTCTCTCAAAGGGGGTGTCCCATGTAGGTTGTGGCACATACATTGATATCCCTGTCACCCCCCACTATGGTAGGTGGGATTCTTTGGCACCGACTAGAGGGAGGGGCAGTGTGACAAGATCATGTACACTTTAATTTTGTTTATTCTACCATTCAAGTTCTCCATGGGAGAAGGCTGCTCTAGATCTGCACTTTCAAATAATGCATCCTGAATATAGTACAGACTACCAGCGACTTACTTAGCTTAGTTTCGGTACCAGACTCTTGCTCATGACAGATGAGTCTGGTCGATGACATACCACTTGTTCTGACACTAAGTAGTATTTAAATACCATGCAGTTTGCAGTGCATTACGGGTTTTAATGCAAGAGGGCAACTTAGTTAACGGTCAAGGGCGAGATAATGCACGAGCCGAAGGCGAGTGCATTATCCGACCGAGACCGTTAACTAGGTCGCCCGAGTGCACTAAAACTGGTATCTAAACTACTCAGTGCACTAAAACTGGTACTCAGTGCAACTCACTGACCCGAAACAGCCGTTGATCTCTGAAAAGTGTGCATTATCTAGATAATGCACACTAAAGTGTGCTTTAATGCTCCGTCATTGTGATCGATTCTGAGGCGTCTGATTCGTTGAGGGTCTCTTGGGTAGTCTAAGTAGGTGCAAACTACAGTTAACGCCTTGGGGAAAAAAACGTGCGGTAGCTATATGGAAGTGCTGAGGTTCGCAGCTACTTATCGGCCACCTCAGAACAAGTTAGCTATATGTAATATGCAGCATCACTGAGAATATCAGCGAATGCAGACTTATCTACCAGACTAAAATACCAGGTAGGAAGTCGATAGAAACCTGAAAAATGTCAGTAGCTACAGTAGTACTCCGGAACAGAAATGGTGGAAGTCGTACTCAATCCATGTAGCTAATAATATTATGTCCATCTCTGTACCTCATGACAGCTTCATCGCTTCTGCTTACAGCTTTAACAGCAGTTGTTCAGCGTTCCTTCTTCCTGTGTGTATGCTTCGCCCATCTAAACTACACGTGATATGGTTTGGTATTGCATTGATATATCATGCAAATGCTAAGTATTGCATCTCTAGTTGGTACTGCCTATCTCTATACTGTACTTGCCGGGGGCCCAAGGAGCCGCTGTTTGTTGCCTTGTTTCAGTCTAGCTAAAGATAATCATATTCACTTTAGATAATTGAACACATGAAAACAGGTCTGCCCTAGAGTTAGTAGCTACGAGCAGTATATAGTATATAACCAGCGCCCGCCAGCACGCGCAGTACAGTGCAGACAAGTAACTTATAGCTAACCGATCGAGGAGAGCAGAAGATATCAGTATGATGATGTAGCTAAATTGAAACATTGCAGTCAAGGCGACATCAGAAACCCGAGTTCGTCTAGCGTTGTTGTATCATCGGATGACGTCATTAAAGTTAATCTTCATATGTGCGCATGCGTAGAGCAACTTTGAACTTTGAACTCAAAATTGTGTACTGTGTGCGGAGTGAATGTTATCAAGTATGCTTCTATAAAAATGAGGTAAACAAGTGTACAAAACATTAAAAATGTATGGAGATGTAGGGATAACAGAACAGCAAAAAGTATGAAAACAAGCAGGGATGATGGCATAAAACAGTTCAGTATACAACACCCTACATACTTTTCTCATTATACATGTATTATGGGGAAAGATATGTAAGATGGTGTTGTATATACTGAACTGTTTTATGCCATCATCCCTGCTTGTTTTCATACTTTTTGTTATCCCGACATCTCCATACATTTTTAATGTGTTTTACACTTGTATATATATCATGCCAATGGTAAGTATTTCAGAATACATGAAAACAGTTCTGCCCCAGAGTTTGTAGCTACTAGCAGTATATTGCAGTATAGTAAACTGTTGTACACAGTAGCTAACCAGCGCTCGCCAGCACGCGCAGTACAGTGCAGACAAGTAACTTATAGCTAACCGAGGAGAGCAGAAGATATCAGTACGATGATGTAGCTGAATTGCAGCCAATGCGACATCAGAAACCCGAGTTCGTCTATCGTTGTTATATCATCCGGATGATGTCATTAAAGCATAGATAATATAGGGACTATAATATTATTATCTATGATTAAAGCTAATCGTACTCGGGTCACACGCACAGCACGCACTGAGATGAAATTTGGTCAGGAAAGGGGGTGGCTCGGGTCTATTCGTGTACAGTCTGTTATCCACTGTGCATCAAAGTCAGCATTATGGAGTAAAGCATAAGGTAGAGAACGACCAGAAGCTGTGGGGATTGTTGAAGAGCACTTGTATCTTCTGATAAGAGCTGTTCCTTGACATTTGTACTAGCATCACAATACAGCTTAATTCCTAATTGGCACAACACTACAGGTATTATGAGCTTCATATCTCATGCATAGGGTGGAAGGTTCAGTGACAGTGACACTCGGACAGTGAGCTTATCATAGAGTCGGTAGAGCCTAGCTGGGAATGCACTCTAACATACTGGAAAATGGGGCAGTCAACTTGGCTGGCAAGTACAGATTCGACAACTAAGCATTGAATTATCCAAGTTGCCAATGTTTTCTGTTATGGTCCTGCAAGCCCACAAGAATTTATTAACTCTCCATATGTTATATTATTCAGTGAATAGTCACATGCACTCTTAGAATTCACCAATAGTTGTCATGTGACAACTTGGATTTTTTTTGTGGATTCACATTATCATGCGACTTTAACTTTGAGCTAGCGGCCGAAGGAATTGACAAGCATTTCAGTGGCGAGACCTTCATCATGACTGGCCTTCTTGGTATACCATGGTGACTCTAATCTGTTTCTCTCAGCCCAATGACATTGTGTATATTCATAACAGTGTAGCTATTCATTCAGTGATGTCATTTGGGATTATTCATCTTGTAGAAGATTGCCATTTATTAATATGATTATCCGAGAAGACATTACATAGCTACTACAGTCATTCAAAGTCATGATCAAATGTGAACTTTCGTCTGAGAAGATGTTAACCTCTGAAAGTATGCAGTATAATATTATATTCATCTCAAGCAAACACTCAAGCAAACAAAGTTTATAATCAGTGGTATCTAGCAACACTGGCTTATAGCAACCATTTGTCACAGTGTATGTAATTGGGGCAAGCAGTATGTGCACCATCAAGATCAGAGTCCTGCATGGATGCAGTGTTGCAACATGTGGTCCCGGAGTGCAGTTAGTGTATATCTACTTGGCACTGACCACATCATATATAACCTACAGTCTACAGAGCATTCACAACCAAATCATGCTGATTTGTGCACTATTGCAAAACAATTGTGGGTTGTCAAATGTGAGTGTAGAGTAGAAAACACGAGAGCAAAAATTTGACACCGCACGCCATCTTGTGCACGAACTTTCCTGGTCACCCTGTTACAATACAGTTCGCACTCTAAGTTCATGTAATGGAAAACAACTGCCAGATTTTCGAAGTTATCAACATCACAGCAGTTACAATATTGTGGACAGATTGGCCAGAAGAGCCCTCTCTCTGGGTGGTCATCAACAGTTGCATTGAAAACTGGATTCTGAATGTTGGCCCAATTGTACCACCGTCGGAATCAAGCTGCTACTTTGTTTGAAATTTGCAAAATGCATTTCAGATGTCATTTATGGGGTATCTGTGACCTTGAACACTGCTACTGCATTGCAGCCTTGAATATGTAGTTTCAGAGAAAAATGGGATGGCCACAAAGTCCACTCACTCAGGATGTGGTTTAAACCCAGATTAGGGTGGCAGTTAAGAGTGGGCGTCTTTATTCCTGGACTGGACTGGAGTGACCTTTTCATTGCATGGTGAATAAGGTCTGCATCTAACATAGTCTCGCTCCCCGGTACTTGGTAGCGAGCGCCTGGGAACAAGGATACATCCAACAAAGCTTAAGGCTAAGAATCCTCGAAAGGGATTCTTAGCCCATGATATAATAACTCACTATGCACGCATTTGAAATAAATAAGGTAAGGGTATAGAATGGTAAATTTCCTCAGATATGGTAGTCAAGAATAAGCTACTTAGATCGAGAGGCTAATAGTTTTCAAGGAATAATCATGCATAGCTCACTGAAACTGGATTAACCACTCGTTGGGCTGCAGCTGCTTCAAGTATTTTTTTGCAGTGATCCATGCACGAATACTGCTGTTTCACCCTATAGCCTATAAAGATCGGGTTGGTTGAGTTGAAGATTTGCACTGCTAAAATTGGGGTGCTCATTCACATGTTCCAGGGATTCAATGGATTTGGATATCCACAATGAAGTGTGTACAACAAATTGTGGAAACCATACCAGTGTTACCATGGAAACAGTGCCACTGTAGCCCACTATACTGGAACATGCGAATGAGCACTTCAATTTTAACAGTGATGTGGGTCAGGTCACTAATATGCACTTTGCACTTAATTCCTCTATTGGATAACTCACCAAAACTTACAATATTAATATTATTGCATGGAAGAATGTTCTCAGTGGGATTGGAATTCAAAGGTACATATTCATGGCCTGTAGTTCAGAATACAGTATTCATGTATCAGCAACTGCGCACCCTGAGGAGATCAACAGGATTTGCTGATTCATCACTCACTTGCAATTGGCAAACCTTACTTCGGTTGCCACTTTGTACCCAATAGCCTTGATGGCTGGTGGCTGTTGACCCGGTGAGGGATGAGAGGGCTGCCATCCGAAACAGGGTCTGAGTCCGTGCAGATTCCAGATTCTGCGTTGTTGTTGGGACAAATGCAGGACTTACAGTTGGCAGGAACAACAATGTGACAGTGGAATTTACCAGTACTGGGCAGCCAACTGGATTCCAATGTATCATGGACCGACAGGAGGCATACTTCGACTGTAAGTAGGCATGATGTTCAAATCCATGTTGTACATATTTTTTTCCACTGTCCACCGCATAATATGCCTGGTAGCTAGTACGTTGTTCTTGTGAGGATGGCCCAGTGGAATAAAACCAACAGAATAGAGTGAAACTGACTATTCTGTTCCTCTGTCTGTAGGTGAGAGTCCTCTGATGTTGACGGGGATCACTGTCGGTACTCACCGGATCAAGATCATACCTGAGGGCTGCGGTAGACTGTACCGGGCAATCTCATACAGGTTCACCATCAACTAGATATTGCTGATTGACATAGGACCTGTGGAATTTCACCATGTGCTCTGGTGCATGGAACATTGATTTTCGGTTGTTTACTGCATTGCAGTTTGTTACAGAACGGACTGACTAGTACCTTTTGTTTGAGTTTATATGATATCTCGAATGTTAGCTCAGACCAGTTGAAACTGGGACGTGTGCGGTAGAAATAGCTATAGCTAGTGCTGTCAGGCCAGGTGGCCAGTGAGGAACTTGGAACTATACTGCACTTGCAGGAGCACTGGTATCAGTGATAACAGGACCTGCATGGTGCAGTGTGTGGATCTTGCCTCTTCTTATAACAATGTTCTGCATTCGTCTAGCTAGTATAGAACGGGACCTACTGTACGGTAGATGGCTTCGCAAATATCAGGATTGCAGCCTGTGTTGAAATTGTATAGGCTAAGAAATCTATATCAATGATGGAGCGCACATTTAGCCAGTCCTACGTTCCAGTGGGAAATTCAGTCCAGCGATTAGAGACATGCACCCATGGTTCTAGAATGGTTGGCTTCAAAGTTGTGGTTGTGACTTATCAAGTTTCAGTCAAGTTCACAGATCATCAAAATTAAGTCCCTTTTCCTATACCCCCTCACTTATATTTGTCTCGCAAGCCTGTCTAGCGATAAAGTTTGGTTGCATTCATGCAAGTGACAATCATCTCTATGAAGTATTTATTGATTGTTCATACAAGTTCATGTGACATTCTGCATGACGTGGTCAGAAAAATGGTACCAGCACCAGCATAAATAAGAAAAGTGTGCACTGTGCGTGCGTCATTGAACTACAACTGACTGTCCAGTCAGACCCGTATATAAGCGGTAGCAGGTATGTAAGCCTGTTAACCTCTTCGAATCATTTCCTTCCCCATCCTCTCGAATCAGCTTGAAGAATGTCTCAATTACCCCGTGCGCATGCGCAGCAGGGGGTAGAGTGATTGGTTTGTGTCACTGTCAGTCTGTCCGCTGGTTCCATACAGTTGCAGCAATGAAGGCCTTGTTGAGACTTTACTTCACAATACAATCGTCAGAATTCAGAAATCACTAGCGTCTACATAACTCACACACCTGAATCCACTCGAGACGCACAGAAAAGCGAGCGAAACTCCAGAATTCTAATTTATACAACTTAACCACACCCTCTTTCTAACATTACTGACACAACTTACGGTATCTCATAATATCGTGCTACCTGCAGCTAGCTATAGCTGCTAGTCATGGCTAGTATGCTCTCCGTACCTAGCACCTATAGCTAGTATAGCTGAAGTATGAAGCTTAGAACTTATAAAACGCCTTCTTTCAAGGCCAGAGAGACGGCAGAACGAAAGAAGAGCAAGAGTACCAAGAACAGCAGAGAGGCGGCTACAGAAGCTGAACGAAAGCCTCAACTAAGCGCAAAACAGAGTCTCTAGCAAGAACTCTTGACAGTAATGCACGGGGTACGTGCTCTCATGAGCACCTCTAGTTGTTAATGAGCCTTGTTGGTCACCAACTTTCTGGCATGTACAATACTCCCATGTGCAGCCACACATTGCAGCCATATCAGCTGTGTACAGCAGACAATCCAAGTGGTATACTAGCTGACCTCTCATGATCAGTGGCATCTCAAAAAAGGCAGCAAGAGGGCATCATGCTTTCATCTGTTAATTCATGCCATGTGCAATGTCCTGCAGAGCACGTGTGCTGGACCAGTGTGCAGCATGCCGTGTGTGATGTGCCACCTATAGACTATATCCTGACCCACAATTGCCGTGTTGAGCATACGCATGCATGTACCTTTTTTGCGTCATATTCTGTGCTCTGATGTTCCAGTCACATTCTGATGACAGTCAAGTGCATACAACTGAGAGCTGTAGCTAAGTGACTTATAGCACAATGTATGTATAACTGCAACAATAGCAAACTGATCAACATATATTATGTGGGGTTTTCCCTAATGAAGTTGCATCACAGTTGGTCCTGGTATTGTATCTGAGCGTACTGCACTTGGTTGTCACTGGCTGGTGGCTGGGGTCGACTGTGCTTTGCTAGGTCAATTCTTGCATACATCAGGTGTTGAGGCTGCATGCAGAAAGTAGTTACAATAATGACTGTAGCATGAATACAAAGTTTGAAGCCTGAGTACAGTGTAGTCCAACTATATCAGTCTCTGAGTCTCAGCAGGGTATAGACAGCCTGCTGTCTGGAATCAGTGGAATGGAATACTGGAATGACCTTTGACCCCAGATAGCACTGAATTTGATGAGGTCATAGTAACAAATCAGAGGAGATTGGACTCTGTCATAGGACATACGTGCGTAGGTGAATTTATATGGAGATTATCCGTCCTGAAAAGGTTCACGGTAGTCTTCACGGTAGTCTTCATGAATATCTCAACAAATTTACATTGTTCAAAAGCTAGCTCTAATGCCTCAATTCTATTAAATATGCCGTCAACCCCTGGGTCACTTAGGGTGTGGAGACTCTTGAAGGAGCGGCCATGTGGGATGGCGGAGAAGCCAGTGTTACCAGGCACTCCTGGTACTCCAACTGGGAGCCTGCCCGGGCCAATCTGAAGCATATCTTCAAGGCACTCCTCCCTGTCAAACTCCCAAACTGTAGCTTCACTTCTCGTTGGCACTTTAGGTATATCTTTGGTCCCAGACCATGTTGATGCGGGAACAAGGCTTTTGAGGTTAGGACTATAAACATTTGTACTTCCACTCGAGTGCAGCGTACAGTCACATGTGCAGAAAATGTGTCCAACCACCTCTGGTAACAAATGTAGAGCTTTGAATTTCCAGCCAGATACTGTGACATGTATGAAATGAATTATCTTTATTGCAGTGGTGTAGCTAGTTGGTTAGAGATAAGCTACAGTACCATCAGTACTGACATCCACAGAGCCCTGCATTAAGCAACACACCAAGAGGTAGCCTTGTTCCCAGGTGCACAAGTGCCTGGGAATGAGGCTAGCCAAGGGCAGGCCATGTGCCTGGCAAGTCCTGAATGGCTGTACATCATGCACATTCCATTTCTGAATGTTTTAGTTGTGGCCATAAACTCCTTCCCAGACTGTGTCTGGAAACAAGACCGCATAGGTCAGCATGCACACATGGGGATGACTACTTGGGCACTGGAGAAGTAACCAAATTAGCTACCGGTATCCAAACAAAGCAAACCTGACTATACTAGTGGCAAAAAAATTTCTGCAATAAAATAAAAAGGATTTAGTGATGGCCTGTCACTTTCGGAATTATTCCACCCCTCGAAAAAGCTAAGAAATAAGGAGAAATGCCTTTAACCAGGCTCAGTCCCATCCCATTATAAAATGTAGAATTTAGGGAGGGGATGGGACTGAGCCTGGTTAAAGGCATTTCTCTTTGTTTCTTAGCTTTTTCGAGGGGTGGAAAAATTCTGAATGTGACAGGCCATCACTAAATCCTTTTTATTTTTCGCAGAAAATTTTTTGCCACTAGTTTGCATACTTTTTCGAGCACATGAAATGCGTAACTTCTTAGTCATGGTACGTGCAACATCACGTCACCATAAGGGTTCGGGGGAACTGGATGTATGCCAGACTCTAAGGTACATTTGTGAGTGTTTTTGTGAACTGCTAGGCAGTATCATTCTGTCTGCATGCTTGGTTTGGGGGGGTTGTAGCTTCTTTGGCCATTATCCTGCTGGTGCATCAGTATGGTAAAATCGAAATTTCCTTGGCCATCCCTAAATAGAGAACGCTACCGCGTTCTCTGATAGTCAGGCAGTCTGAGTGCTAGTGCTACCTCTATATACCCGTGTGTTGCATGACTCAGACTCTGCTGGTGTCTGTGATAGTATTGACAAGTTCGTCAGTCGCATGATTCCACTAATTCCAGATAGTCTGCTTTCCTCAGTCAATTTGTGCATGTATCAGTTACTAACACAATTACATGAACCCACGGCTGCCATGAATACAGTTGTCAACTCAGTATGCTACCTACTCCAGGCTAGGGACCCGGTGTCTGTAACTCGATTAGTGAGGCTGAAATACTGTACTTACTGAGTTCACTGGAGGTGAGTCAGGTTGATAGACTGGTGGTCCTCCAGGCCATGAAGGGCTGTGAAGATGTAAGGCTGGACAGTTCAACAATTAACAACACTGCTCATATAATTTATATACCTGTTTGTGTAGAGGTTTTCTTCAGGAGATTTCACTGAAATGTAAAGTTTGAATAATTGTTAGGTAGAGTGTTAATTTCGTAAGCTCAGATGTGGAGTTTGCCTATACCTTTCTCACGCTTCTGGACTTGGGAAGGGCTGTGAAGATACAAAGCAAGTCAGCTCAGAAACCAGTAACACTGCTTGTATGTGTACGTACCTCTTTGAATCGACCTTTTCTCCAGGAGGTTCCACTGCTGAGATGTAATGAAGAGTAGTTCAGTCATGAATGATAGAGTATTCCTGCAATGAGATGTGGCTGTACCTTTAGTCTTTCTCTTGCATCTCCGCAGAATGATGAACAACAGTACTGTTACACCTGTTGCCACAATCACCACAGCACCAACAGCAATTGCAATTGCTAAAGAATGATTATAGCTAGTCAGTACAAACTCAATACACAAAGTGTGCGTGAGTAATTGAAGTAGGATATTCATGAGGTGGGACTATAGACTAGTGATGTGAGACCTTCATACTCCAACCGATACCAGGAGCGCATAATGAGGAAGCGAGCGGAAGGAAGGGAGGAGCGTGAAACAACCACGCAAAAGATTAAACTTTCCCACGGTAGTCCCGTTACTATTTTTAGCTCGCACGTGTATCGTTGTTTTTCTGTGATGCCATTGCATTGACTACAGCGACGGGCCAAATCTCGATGGGAGAGAGAGAAGAGAGAGAAGATAGTGTCTGTAAGTGTTGCGGGATGTTTCCCAGCAGTCATGAACTCCAGAAAAGCACAAGGAGTGGTTCTTTCCACTAGTTGAGATGCCCGCTTGACTGTGTGGAGCGGCTTGATCGACAGCATCGTCATACAGCACTTTGTCGAGGTCTGTCACTACCAGTATGTCATTCCCCTGCCTCACTACCATTGGTGTCTTGATACTGGCCTTTTCTCTGTCTTCTAGTAGTCGTCATCCTTGTGTCTCCATACACGTGCGAGCTAAAAATAGTAACGGGACTAGCTACCGTGGGAAAGTTTTCAATTTTTAATCTTTTGCGTGGTCGTTTCACGCTCCTCCCTTCCTTCCGCTCGCTACCTCATTGTGCACTCCTGCCGATACCCAGCAATACATACACTATTGCACAAGGCTGTCAGTGCATCAGAGCAATTAGCTACTCTGGACACCCGTGGAAGCAGTGAGGCGCCTTCTGGAAGGTGAGAGTTTGTGAGAACCTTCATGGGGCATATGCTAATGTGAACGCCATGAGGGAGGTGAGAGCTCTCCAGGCCTCTGGACATAGAGCTGCATTAGAGCCCATACTCACGTGGACATGATTAGGGAACACTAGCGTAGCCGGTAAAGCTATACTTGTTGGGCAAGTGTGAGCGAGCCCCTAGCCTCATACCCAGGCCTAGCGAGCCCCACGAGTTCGAGTGGTGTCAATCTGTAACCGCAGCCCACACCGTAAATCTGGCGCGTGTAATATGACATAACATTTCCCAATGTCATAGCTACATATCAAATTTGCAAAAACAAAAGAAAAAGAGACCAGGAGGGCTGAATAGTTAAATACATAGTAGCTTGTGTACAAAACAGCTTGGACTTCTACTCGATGGCACATGGAGGTCAATACTCGATAGCAAGAACAAGGTATCAAACTTGCAGAAGACAAAAGCAACGAACAACAAATGAGACCGCGGGGAGGAAGGCTGAATATAGCTATATGGACATGACAGTCAGGCTGTACCAGACCCAGCTATAGACTATGCCAAATTATGTACTACCACAAACATCCTACAACTATTGTGATTTGCTGACACTCAGCAACTTCATTCTCTCCCCCGTACGTGGTTAAATTACATGCAGCTTGCTAACGTTCTCCCACAATGTCCTGCATTCACCTACTAGTTAATTACCTATGTATATGATTGTATCATCTCCTTGCTGATGATCAACAGGATCAGTTGAAGTTGTAGCACCCCCAGTGGAATTCACAGTAGGAGTGGTGGCTGTACTGGGGACTGTATAATATGTAGTTCGACAACCTACATGGTGAAAGATGCCACAATATAGAAGTCATAATTATGTCATGGAATTTTATGTCACGATATGTCACCTGTCACAACATAGTATATCTATACCGTAAAGTTTGGACACAACATTGTTACATTTCTTAAAATGCAATGCAAGCCAGCTACATGTACACAGTTACAGTTAGGGCATTAATAGTCACAAGTGATGTTGATGGTAAAACAGTGGTACATCAACATCACTTGTGACTATTAATGAAAGTCTCATGATGCCAAAAGGTGTCATTGGTTGGGAAAGGGCTAAAATACAATATACTACATGTCATTGGCAATAAATCATGATGACAGAAATGTTGCGTCCAAACATTTTAATGCTATTTGGATACTGGAGGCCGTGGGAACGAGGCTAGGTGCTTGACAGTGGCGGCGGAAGCAGTGTGAGATTGGGGGGCTGAGGCATGGACACATTGCACGCTGCCGAAGGCAGTGCATAGAGGTGCGTAGTGCTGATCAGTCCGCACAAAGCGCAGAAATTTTTTTCACCTTCCTTTTTCAGTTATCAGGATGGCCTCTCGTGGCACCTTCGTGCTTTGCACTGCAAATTCCGAGGATCGATGCTGTAGAGAGACGTCGAGCTACTATATGGGCGCGCCATTCTGGTGAAGGGCTGGGGGCCGGGGGGGGGGGGGGGGGGGGCCTAGGTAAGGCTCTCTGTGTCATGTGACTAAATGAATGCCTAGAGTAGTAATTACGGTGCTTTCAGTGTATTGGGGGGGCTGAGCCCTGGCAGTGAAAATATTGTGGGGGGCTATAGCCCCCCTAGCCCCCCTTGTTCCGCCGCCCTTGCTGCATGACAATAAATAGTAGTTACATGAAAACCACTGGGTGGTACATCCTTGTATGGCTTGGCATTTTTGCACATCCTATAGAATCCGCATGTGAATGACCAATTGGATTCAAAGTCCTGGAGTGAACCCTCTGACCCATGGCAGCGTTTACATTGAAATGTGTACTCTAACAGTATTCACAGATACGAACCTGCTTATATATAATGGCAGTGATTGTTCTGTAATTTTATTTGTAGACTTTGTACTTAACTTACCAACAGGAATATCAGTGGGTGAGGACACTCCAGCTCTGTTCTCCGCACTGATTCTTACAATGAGGTCACATTCATCAACGCTTAACAGGATATGAATAGTAGTAGCAACTGATTCAGAATGTGGATGGTTGTCAGTTGTTATGATAACCCCATTAGCAGTCGTCACACTGACAAGGAAAGAGTTTGGCATTCTTACTGTGCATTGATCAGTCACCTGTGGAATGAGCAACAAAACATTGTTAGCGTGTGTAAAGTGGTTCAAAGGCAACTACTACCTGATGGTCCTGCCATACATATTACTTCAACTTACATGTAAACGGATATCTAAAGCTCCTGAAACTGTGCGAATATCAACATCCTCAGCTGCAATACTGCTAGGAACTGTAGTATGGAAAAAGTACAGCTTATCTCCTCAGTAATTAAGTCAAAATGTCTCAAACTAGCTTACTACGTGGTAGGGATCCCGGCAGTGGTGGACTCATATCACCCTCTCCACCAGAATTCCAAGCAGTGACACCATACAGTGGACATGAGTGGTCATCTGTGATATTCCTCCTGAATGATGGTTCTGTTACGTTCACTTTGTCAATGTAATTTCCGTCAAAAATGTATACAGTGTACTGAGTGATGTGGGGGTATATATCCACAACACTGGAGTTGGTGTTGATTTCAGAGTATGGAGGATTCCATTCGAGGACTAAAGCATTATTTGACTCGTTGATGCGAGAGTTTTCAGGAGGGGGAAGGGAACCTGTGAAGGGCCAGTTTATACATAGTTTTAATGTAGCATGACTAATGAACTAAGTAACAACCAATTGGACCCATTTGGTACCGGTTAACTAACCTCCAACTGCTACTGAAGCATTATACATGATTTTCCCTGTGTGGAGAGTGCAATAAACGTTAAATGTACCAAAAGTACGATTGCCATTGATTATCAGTATGCCAATCAGCCCCCCAGTGTCTTCATCTCTCCTGGATGAGTAGCCATCAGCGGTTAGAGCTGTTGACCCATTGATGATCCACACAGGTGGAAAAAGAACGCTGCTTGGGTCAATGCATGTGAGCTCTACTGTCGTATTGTGAGCTGCATTCAGAGTAGCATCAGCAACTGTACCTGTATATATATACAAAAATATTTTTTGATTTTAGTACTTAAGTTGGGTCTAAATGTAACAAATTAAAGAGGCTTACATTAATTTTTAATAAACCCGGCCCATGGCCTCAGAAATCTTGGTCTTGCCTACAATAGGGCTCTCTTATGCCCATTCATATTTAACATGAATTTCTATGGGTTTACAGTAATCATATTGGCTATGAGTGCTCCTTATCACAAGGACAAGGTCAGAGCTCAGGTTACAAACTAAGAAGCATCAGCATAATCATTTCCTCAAGACGGTTTTGGTCAATCTTTTGAAGCTGTTTATTTCAGATTGTTGTTGTTCTCCTGTGCTTTTGAGGGTTCTTTAAAGTTTGTTTGCTGCGCTTTTTTGACATTCACAAAACCTGAAGGCACACACCAGTTTGATCCCTGGTACTAATTGAAAAAAGTAGGAAACCACCTATACTCATAGTATATATGTGTTGCTGACACCAGCATCTCAACATGAGAAATAGCTACCATACAAACTTCACCTCAATAGTTTCACATCAGGTGCCATGCAACATTGATCGAAGTTTGAGGTTTGGTAAGCTTGTGTCAGCAACACCTAGCTAAGTTAGCACTAGGATCAAATTGGTGTGTGCCTGCAGGCTTTTAACTCACTCACACTTGAGATGCGTTCTCCACTTGAGCACACTGCGGTTTTGTGGGCGGATTTAGTTGTATAATAACCTTAGCAACCGCTTACAGTATGCTACTAGCTAGCGCGCACAATAATAGTTTATGCCCAACTAAAGGCTTATGATAACTAATGCACTCGAATAAATGTGAATGCAAACTGAAGTGATAGCTTGATATGCTTGCAAGTGTAGAAAACAGTCTTGTACAAATCACTGGAAACTACGTACAGACGCGACATGTCAATCACCTGGTGTACAGCAGCTAAGACGTAACAATGCCTCAAGTTTAGGTGTTCGTGATAACCAAATATAAACTGTTGCGTATCACAGTTACAATTGAGTAATTAGCTAGCTACTCTACTTACCAGCGAGGAGAGCAGTGAAAATCCAAAAGACGATCAGTCTTTTCACTACGGCCATTCCAACAGCAGAGTTCGTCTCACAACCACGCACGAGGGCCTACACGTATATACAACTGTTGAATAAAAAATAATCCGCTCAATGTAATAGAGCACGCTGCTATTATATACATTTGCAAACGTCATGACGTCACGATCACGTTATGAGTTATGAGTTCGAGTTCGCGAATTCGATATGTACAATGTGTCTGGCGCCGGCGGAGGTACGTGGTGGTCGATCCAAGGTCCAGTGCAGAGATAATGGTACCAAGATGAGTGCTTTGTAGTCTACTTCGGGGTTTTGGCACGAGTAGGAAGCTATAACTACAGCTGCTGCAGGCTACTGTAGCTAGTGAGTCAATCCGTGCTGGGGAAAATTCGAGGGGCTAGCCCGTTAGACTACTAGCTGTACAGGTCTTCAACTTGAATTTCTATTACAGGGTCCCCATATACAAAGTACGGGTACAAGTACAACAGGGTGACAAAGGTTGTTTTTGAAATCATGTGAGTAGGTACGTCCTGTGTGTTTTGTAGTTTCCTCTTGACCTGGAACTGCAGGCTGGTATCAGATTCTGGCCATTGTTTGTTGCGCAATATGGCTGGTACTCAGGACAGCAGGATGTGGTTTGAACCCAGATTAGGGTGGCAGAATTATTCCATTTTGTACCAATAGGCATCCATATCCCAAGCTGTGAATATGCCTTACAAGGGTTGACAATAGAATACTGGAATGATCTTTGACTCCAAATTAGCACTCAAAACATGATGAGATCAGCAGTTAGTAAACACCTACCTGTAGCCAGATACTGTGACATGTACAGTGTAGTACAAGTGTGAGCACTAGCACAAAGCAGCAGACTAAGACCGAGGCTGGGCATGCTCTCATTCTTGCCCCACAGAGCCAGAGCCCTGTATACAGGCTTTTCGTTCCTTTCAGTACGGAATATAGGCAGAGTGTCAATAGGCCGAGATAACTCATTCAGTTAGTTTGTATTGTGCATGTCACAGTACCTTACTAGGAGTTCAAAACTCAGCATTTGCTACTACGATCTCACTATTCCAATGGACTTGAGTTATTTTGATGTTACAGATCATTCCAGCATTCCTGATTCCACCTAACAGTAAACCTTAAGTATCTGTTCAACATAACCACTTCACTTAATGACTAGAGAGGTGTTATCATACGGAGGGCCATTATAACTAGCTGGTGTCAATGTAGCCTCGTTCCCAGGCTTTTTGTCACTTGCAGTACGGAACTTACGTACTACACTTATCTAGCTAGTGAGGGGTGACTGTCATACGCACCAAATGTTGAATGTGTATTTGGTTAAACAATACGCTTTTTTCATTCTGAATCAATTGTGCCATGCTCATGTGAGGAAAGATACCAGGCCCTCTCCCGCTTTTCCGTACTGCAAGCGACGAAAAGCTGGGCAGGGGCCTGGGAACGAGGCTATAGTCAATGTACCATATCCTTAGTCTGTGTCCCACGTGTGATCACCCAATCAAAAACTTGAGTTGAGAAGGCCTGGGAACAGGCTATACCATTCCATTTCCTGTGTACCACTTCCCTAGTTGGCCGGGTACGTACACTCATTATCCTGTTTACGGGATACCATGTCTAGTGTGCACTTGACAAGAACTCTCTGAAGCTTTACAAGTGGTCATGTGACTTTTTTCTTGCTCCCTATTGTCCAGCTGTGGATGACTGCAGCAGGGGCCTATGTGTAAGGAGAGGACCTATTGCTTCAACACTCCAGGGTGCTACACGTGTAACTGTGAGTGAATCTCTGCCATGTGACTGTCATGTGATTGGTGATTGTTTTGTCACCCCATCCCCCAAACATTGCTTGTGCAATTATTGCCTGTGTTTATGTGTCTAATGATTGAGCCCTACCCACCAACTTGATGTGCAAATGTGAGTCACACCTTCCCACCTTCCCACTTTACACACCATCAAAGCTTTATGATACGTCCTGTGAAAAGCTTGCACTAGACCAGGCCCTGTTGAGAGTGGTAGCAGATACGAGAAGCATGATGTAGGCATTTGTAAAGGTGAGTATAATACACATACATGCACTGCATTACTAAATACTTCAGCCAATCTGATACATAGGTAGTGTTGGTGAGAGTGTTCTATACCTTAAGGTTGCTATTATTTGCGGGTATTAATCTTAGCAAATTTTAGAAAATTAGGAAAAATCTTGAACAATAGTATTAGCAGCATGTGACATCACATACGTGTTGTGCATTAATTGGAGTGAGTCATAAGCTAGCCGCCTACGAAACGATTCGCAAAGGTAGTTAGCTAATAAGAGGCTATCTACGAGGTGAGACCGATCAAGACCTGAAAAGTGAATTTGTCCTACCTGTTGCACTAGCCTTTATCAGCACTGCAGACTGACCAGCAGACTGAACAGCATGGTTGCCACTTGAACGGATTAGTTGCCAGCAGCTCTGGTGAGGTAAAATTAATACTCGCCAAATCCGCTGCATGCCCAGTTCGCAAAAATTGGTACCCACATGAAAATAATAGTGATCTTAACCCTTTCACCACTGTAACTGCCATATGGCGGTATGAGGTCACAACCTTGCAAAAACATGCATAATTCGCCCCATGTTTGCGCTTAGCGTTAGCCAACGCAGGCGGCGCATACTGTATATTTGTTAGTCATTGTGCAATAAACTTGCAAGCCGTTCATGCTAGGTTACTAAGGTAAACGGGCAGTTGCATCCTGTCTGGTTTTTCAGAGCACGTGTAAAGATGGTGTCCCGAATGTTCGATGTACAAGAAGCGATTTCAGCAATTTTTGACAATGACTTCGGTCTGTCTGATGGTGAGTTGAGTAGAGAAGAGGGGGAAGACATTTATCCCTACCTAGGAGAAACCGTTTTGCCGCGGAGTACCGTTGATGAACTGACCAGGGCGGTTGTTGACGATGATGGTCGATCCGACGCCAATTGCGATGACGATGACTACTTTGAGGGGACTAACGGTGCTTTGACACATGCTGATGAACTGATAGCGGTGCTGAAGGGCTGGGAGGCGAAGCAATGGTAGTGAGTCCATCTGATGAGAATGCAGATGAAAATTTCCTGGGAACTTTGCGGGAATTTGGTGGTGGCAATGACAATGCGAGTGCCTCCAATAGCATTCCCAGTGACAGCTCAGGTAGCAGTGAATCTCTCACAAGTAGTGATGGAGCTAGTTCTCAGCACATCAGGGAGAGGGGGAGCGGTCGAAGAGGTATACAAGGGCGTCGTTGAGGAGTTGGGTGGGGACATGCTCATGGAGTTGGGAGGGGACGTGCTCGTGGAAGTGGGAGAGGATGTCCTTGTGGAGGTGGGAGGGGACGTGCTCGTGGATGTGGGAGGGGACCTACCCAGGATCTGTCGGCATATCAAGGGGGTTAGTGCCTGTAGGCAGAGTATGGGAGAAGCAGCAACCGTCATCTGTTTGCTATGCCTACATACTATCTCCTGGACCTTCTTCACCATTCACAGGAAGTACATGTATGTCACCACTAGATCTCTTCAGCTGTTTCTTTACGCACACAGTGTGGAATCTTCTTGTGACAGAAACCAATCACTTTGCTAGTCAAACTTCCAGCACATCTGCTCACGCTCGACCATGGCATGACACCACAGTTGCTGAAATGATGGCATTTACAGGGATCCTGATTATCATGGGAATCATTCAGCTGCCTCAACTGGAAATGTATTGGCAAAATTAATGTCACACACACTGTTGACCACACCTGGGGTGTCATCAATCATGTCTCTAGTTCGCTTTGAGCAAATCTTCCGGTTTTTGCATCTTGCCAATAGTGACTTGCAAATCCCAGCTGGCGAACCAGGCTATGACAGATTGTTCAAAGTGCGAGGGCTACTGGACATTGTTACTCCCTTATTCGAGTCGGTATATAATCCACACGAGCAGGTGACTATTGATTAAGCAATGATCCCATTCAAGGGACGACTAAGCTTCAAACAGTACATGAAAGACAAGCCAGTCAAGTGGGGAATCAAGGTGTTTACACTCAGTGATGCTACGAATGGCTATGTGTACCGTATCCAAATTTATACCGGGAAAAACATGGAGGACACTTCTGACATCGGACTGTGCTCTGAAGTAGTTCTTGATCTAATGACTGGACTGGAAGACGACTGTTTCGAACTATACACTGACAATTATTACACTAGCCCCCAACTTTACCTTACACTATACAGGAAAGGTATCAATGCATGTGGCACAGTTCGGACTAACCGGAAAGAGTTTCCACCAGAATTAGTTTACCGTAAGGGTGAACATTTTGAAAGGGGATCCTATGACTACCGATCTAATGGACCACTGCTAGCAGCTTTCTGGGTCGACAAGGGATTCATTCACTTCATCACCACTCTTCATACTGCTCTGTGGAGTAGTGGTGCTGTAACTACAATAACAAGACGTGAAGCAGATGGGTCTCGGGTTGAAGTTCAATGTCCGCCTCTGCTCCAAGCTTACCGCATGAGAGGGGTTGATTGTGATGATCGGGTTTTACAATGTTGGTCACCGCTCCAAAAAGTGGTGGAAAAGAGTTTTCTTCACATACTTGAATGCTGCATACTCAATGCTGTATATTCTTGATAGTCATGTCCGGCCCCTGGAGCATGCACTTCGTGGCAGAACGAAACGCGATTATCTGTCATTCAGAATTGAACTTGCAGAATTGCTCATAGGAACATTTAGATTTCGACAGCGTGCTGGACGAAGAGTCTCTGCAGAGCATTCACAGTTGGACAGACTGAATCCAGCTCTTGGTCACTGGCCCGTATCTGCAACCAACAAACTTGGATTGTGTTGTCTGCTCTCTGCGTCGGAAAAAGCAAGGTCTTCCGAGAGCCGGAAACAGGCATGAAAGTAGAATAGTGTGTTGTCATTGTAATGTGCATCTTTGTGTTGACCAGGAGAGGGATTGCTTTCGCAAGTATCACTCTCTGGTTGAGTTTTGGCGTTGAAATACAGCATGTTATGTGATAAACGATAGTAATTATATTCATAAGTGCTGTTCTGTTGTTGCTATGGAAACCAAAAAATTCCCAATTGTGCACTAACACATGACCTATTCAAAAAAACCATGGTTGCTATGGTGTTTACTGCTGTTTCTTGAAGATACAACTCCTGAAATGCAATGGGTTAGGCTAACTGTATATACTCTCTGGGAATTCACCAGTGAAAGGGTTAAGGTACATGTACTTGTTCCCTGTTTGTTCAGGCTTCCCACAAACTGACAGCTGATGATATTCATTTCAGGATATGAGAGTGTGGGCACGCCCTTGGAACAATGGGAAGTAAACAGGTGCGGTAAGCGATATTCATCAGTGCATGGTACCTACGTTTCCCAAATCATGCAGCATGTGGTTGGCATGCTGACCATTTTTTGCAATATGTACGCATGGGGTAATGCCTAGCCACGTTCCCAGGCCTTCTCATCCCAGCATTTGTCGCTTGCAGTACTAATGCGGGGGAAGGCCTGGTAAAATTCGTCATGTGCAGTGACGTAGTGGACACGATGTGGACGTATGAAGGAGTGGCACATTCTTTCTGTACAGCTCTGGGGTGGCTTTCTGGACCCAAGAAATGTCGACAAGACTGCCTGATGTCGACCGCTCAGTCGCTCAGTGTCCTGTGGCTGCAATCAGTAGCGCACTAACTTACATGTGGTTTTTCCATGAATGCGCCACTCCTCCATACATCCATATTATGTCCACCTTCATCACTGCACGTGACGAGTTTTACCAGGCCTTCCCCCGCGTTAGTACTGCAAGCGACAAACGCTGGGGTGAGAAGGCCTGGGAATGAGGCTGGGTAATATCATCATTCACTGAACGAAATAACAACTACCAGTGTAAGATACAGGTGAGCACTGATTAACTATAACATGGCCCATTTCTACAAGGGCTGGTTTGTCTTAATCAAGTGCCTGGTAGGGGATTAATGTTAGACTATACTTGTGACTGGCTACCAGGAGAGGAGTGTGGTTGCCCCTCGATCACTTCAAATACTAGTTTGCTTTCTGCCCAATCTTGCCCTTCTTGGAAACATTCTAGTGTTGAACTACATGTAGCAGTATAAACACCACGGCATACCAAGCGGCAGAGGAATCCCCTGAAGCCTTACAATGTAGTAACGTGTACCGTTATACAGTTCATTACTTCCTGTATTCATAAATCAAAGAAGAGTAAACAGCTCATTGAGCAGGTAATGAGCCTACATCGGTTCAGCCCTCAGTATCTTACTAGCATCTTACTCATGATGTCACTGATGAATACTCAAACTTCAAAATCATTGTCTGTAACTCATTCTCCTCTATATGGTTTGCTGAAACCCCACACGTACATGTACGGGGAACTTGTGTACCGCAACCAGTGAAAATGTTGCTGTGCACGTGTACACCAGTTTAGATTATTGCCCTGCCATGCACACCACCTCTTCATAATTGCACCGAATATATGAGAATCAACAAACCGTCTAAGGTAGTCATCAGCACCACTGGTGCATCATTGGGATGCACCAGGATGCAAAAGAGCGTGCTTGGATCATGAGAGTGCACTAGGATCCATAGGAGTCCACTTGGATCGTGAACTAGGATGCCACTTTGAGCATGAGAGTTCAGGAGTGCACTTTGATCACAACAGTGCACTAACACCAGTAGGTGTATTAACACCAGACCCTTCATGGTAAAACCTCAAGGAAAGACACTAAAGCCTATTGACTAGTGAGCAATTCTAGTGAAGTAATTGAATGGAGTGGTATGTATGCTAGTTCAGGTCCCTGGGCCACTGGTCCCCTGGGCCATTGGCCCCCTGGGCCATTGGTCCCCCGGGCCATTGGTCCCCTGGGCTCTCCTTCTGTATCCCACACAGCAACAACCACTGAATCACTACAAGGTCTGAGGCTGGCTTGCATGGCAGTAGTACACCTGCTGATAAGAGGCTATAACTAGTGCGTTGCTGCTATCTGCTTTTGCTTGGGTGTTGCAAGTTCTACTGAAAACAGTACATACCAGTATAGCAGCAACTTACAGTAATGTATTCATCAGTCTAAAATCATGAGTATGATAGATTTGACATGAAGCAGTATCTATATGGTTATACACTCACACGTCATGAAAGTACTCAAAGATGAATAATTGTGCTAAGCATATTCACTGCCTGTTGCTGGTACTGTTTATGCCATTGCAGTGCCAGTATTGTTGCACAAACTTGTGTTGTAGTCCACTTACATTACAAGACATGGAGGACATTCAAGCTTGTAATTGGCAATTACAAGTTACAAAACTGGCCGCCCACGCAGCCTACTAGAACATTTCATTACACACTGAACTGAATGATAACGGTCTTCATGCTTTATTTCAATACTCTGGTAACTATTGGAAGCAGTACTGTAGTAATCCAGGACGTTAACCTTCCACAAGGGCTATGATCACTGACCCGCTGGTATCTTTCCAGTAAAACACTGCGACATACGCACTTCTACGGTCCCATGTCAACCTGGCCGCAATATAAATTGTGTATACAACTCGTCAGAGCAGACGTCATCAACTGGGGATAGCCCCGATTTTCTTGCGCATGATTGCGTCTTTTAAAACGGTAGAGGTAAAATCGAAATCAGCAGTTTTTGCTCTTTCAGCTGGTATCAAGATCGTATGTTTCAAAGTTTCAGTAAACAAGTGAGCTATTAATGCATGATTTAAAGTTTCAAAGGCCTCCTTTTAAAGTCTGTGGTGTTTCATACCTTTTTCCCTGCCATTTGTACACTATTTCAGAGCCCGACGTGCATGGAATCAATCCTAACAGTAGACCCCACTTTGGACGGTGAAATTAGTGAGGACAACGTTTTGTCTACCTCTTCTCTCGATAGAAAACTGGACTTGTGATAAGGCCACAATGAAATCTCCCTTCCAACCACAATCTAATGGAAGACTTCGCTGTGTGCTTAAGGCAGAGTCTGGTGTATGGGTATAGGGCTTTATCTCGTCAGAACTCCTGCCGAGAAAGATCTTGATTGAAAGGTGGCTCAAGAACAGCTGGGACATCAACTTTAAACCCACTGAAATACGCTCTTTACTCATTGCTACCATGCTGAAGAGGCACAACTTGCTTGTGAACTTGAAATTATAAGAAAGTAGAATAAGGCACTGCAAGATGCTGCAAGGATTCAAATCAACAAAAATAAAGGAAGAGTGATTTCAACTGGATACAGCTGATCTTCCACCTTTCTCCTCAGTTGAGGCATCTTTGGCCAAGGACTGCTCAGCAGTGTGTAGTGTACCTTCCTCCCCCTAGTGTTGTAGTGTGTGGTGGCCATCTCTTTGTTGCAACAGCATGGGGTACAAAGGTCATAGTGTTTATATTGTCGATTGTTTACCAATTACGCCAATTATTTACTACAAGTGGCTGAATGTCACACAGCTCTATTAGCCATGTTTTGTAATGTGGCCCAAAAGACAATTAACTATATGTATACTGAAATTAAAGTGGACCACTTCCCAAAATAGATCAGCTTCCTCAAGTCTTGCTCGTGGATACATCAGACTATGATTGCATCCACCAGCTAGCTAGCCGGCTAGCTTATGAGTCACCCCAATTAACACACACAATCAGAATGACTGGTGGGTAATTCCAAATCAATTCAGTAAAAGTTTGCGAGTGACCCCCTCAGAATAGGACGAAACTTGGTTTGTAAGTACTACTTGTGGTTTTATGAAGCCAGACGAAATCTTACTCTCGTATGTTGTATGGCTTCAAAGTTATCCCGATTTTTGCTGCCATGGCAACTGTTCAAATCCCTCATAACTTTCCCATACTTGATGGTTTTGTATTATCGATTACACCATCTTGAAGCGTGAAGAATGGGCTCTCATATGGTGTATTGTATGGCTTCATCCGACAAAGTGCACATTCCTAAACTTTGACCTTTGACCTTACAAGGAAGTGCTGCTTTAAATTGGTGATACTCACTAGGCCTTCACTAAAAGCTGTAAAAATGTTTTGTTGGGGCTCCATTGGGATTAGGAGATATGTGCTGTAATCAGGAAGCCATACAACATACGAGAGTAAGATTTTATCTACTTACAAATCAAGTTTCGTCCAATTCTGAATTACCTTGGTGTCAGTACTAGCCAGCTGTTTATTTTTCTTAAGAGGTGCCTATATATGCATTAGTTGTATTGGGGAAATTGTTTGTGAAGCTGTAGCTATCTCGTACACTGAACAGCCATGTAGAGGCCTTGCTTATTGTTGCCATAGCAACAGGAATGAAAGGATGTGGAAAGCATCAGCAGTGTGTATTATTAGGGTGAGTGTGAACAAGCCTCACACAGCGAGTCTGCATTGCACACGTGGTGTGTATCTGTGTATCTTGTATGGTCCAACTGACCGCTTACTGTAAATTTCAAATGAGTGATAGATTCAATAATGTCTTATGTACTCCTGGAAATTTAGAAGTCACTCACCAATTTGGAGACATGAGTCTGTATACCTGACCATTTGTATCCCACTTCAGCCAGTCACAGCTGTTGTGAATTGAAGTCACTTGTGAACATGCCTCGATCTTCAATGGCTAGTACAGCAGTGAGGGCTAGCTCATGGCAACAAACTGAGCTTCATCTGTCCATACCACAGCTCACCACTGCCTGGTGTATTCCACTAGTATGAATATACTTGCACTTGCAAGCTTGCACCATGCTGTTGTACCACTAGTGGGTGATGTGGTAGAAACTCCCTTATAGGGAGTTACTCACTCTTGACCCCACCAGTTGTTGCACCAGTTGCTTGGTCCTACAAATCTACACTAATCACTGTGGGTAGATCCACGTGGCAAGTGCAACCAACTCTCAGAGTGCTACTACTTTGAAGACTTCCTTAATTGATTTCGTGAACTATGAAGAGATTTGTCATAGCTACCAGTATTATGGCCACTCCCCTACCTTTTGTTGTATCTTCCTCGAGCTCCATTTTTTGGGTGAGCGTGAGCGAGCCCCACACTAGTCGTAGTCTCGCGCGCGGCGCTATATGGCGCTGTACTACGTATATGTATGTACGTCGATCTGGCTCCCATACCGTAAATCGGGCGCGTGCAATATAACGTACGAAACAATGCATTCATTCCCGGACGTCGTACCGTAAATCTCCGCCGTGCGCGAGAGACTATGAGTATGGCGACAACAAAGACACAGATCGATCGTGACCTATAGTACCTACCTCTGTACCTCCCCAGTGGCGACAGCAAAGACGAACACCGCTGGTGGTCCTACCTATTCATTGACCTCAGAGCTGTAGCTACATGTACGTGTCCTGCAGAGCACATCGGGTGTGCTGGAGTGTGCAGCACTGATGTGTACTGTTTAGCGCTTCAATGTCTTCTATTACGTCTCAGGCAACTATTCGTGCTCTGAGGCAGTTGTTTGCATCTCATGGGCTTCCCCAACAGCTTGTATCGGACAATGGGCCGCAATTTTCTTCTGAGGAGTTTGCTACCTTTTTGACAAGGAATGGTGTTAAACACATCCGCAGTTCTCCTTACCATCCATCCACCAATGGATTAGCTGAGCACTTTGTGCGTACGCTCAAGAAAGCCTTGAAGAGTAGCAATTTTGCTGATCCTCATGTGAAGCTGATGAACTTTCTCCTCTCCTACCGCTCCACGCATTATGACTTGCATTCTCACAGTCGGGATTTCTTTGTCGGTGAGAGGGTACTTGTCCGCAACATGCGCAATGGTCCCTGGTGGTTGGTAGGAACTGTCGTTGAGCGAAGAGGTCCACTATCCTACCTAGTGCAGGTGGCCAATGGAGTGGTGTGGAAGAGACATGTTGACCACCTTCGGAGGACCATTGACAGTCTGCAAGAAGAGGAAGAGACTGCTGTTCCAGACACAAACACTGATGACTCTCGATTGATTCCATCATCTCCGTCTGATGAAGATCAGAGTTCATCTTTTCCTGCTGTGATTGTCCCTGTTAACAACGAACAACCAGACACCACTGAAGTTCCAAGCGAAGAGTCTTCTGTTGTTGATAATACTGCCTCACGTACTCCACCACCTTGACGTTACCCTCAGCGCGTCCGCAGACCGCCGGAACGGTTTCATGAACAGTACTTCTGAATTCTGAGGAAGAGGAGGAGATGTAGTGAATGGACACAATGTTACATTATTACATGTTTGTACATGACTTGTGAGAATGTCGTCTCAGTGCCTAATTATGTCCACCTGTGTTTGCTCTATATAAAGACTTGATTGTGATTGTAAGTCAGACCCACCAATTCATCAATATTGATGAATTGGTGGGTCTGACTGGGTTGGTGAGTGAGACCCACCAATTCATCAATATTGAATCTCTTATAATAGTGGCAATGGCATCTCGACAGCCACGATTGAGAGTACAAACAGTGACGTGGCTCCACCCATTCCTCCACGCACCGATAAGATGCATATTCTACAGCACCAAAGATCTGCTTGTGCCAAAACTGTCCCACTTTCAGACAGTCTGAGGAGAGGCTGCTTTGATTTGGAAGAGCACCTTGCAGAGAAAGGTAGCGACACCGAGTCCATGTTAGCGCAGAATGAAGACGCTAAGACGGAAGTGGACAGAGATATTGAGTGTTGTGAGTATCCTGATGATACTATTTCTGAGACAAGCTGTGATATCGGTTTCCCCCCTCCCATCCCCCGACGAACTCAACTATGTTCTGTGTTCAAGTTTTGAGTCTAATGACTGTACCACAGTTCAAATTCCAGTGATGCCCAATCCTTCCTACATGGGTGTACGTAAAGCCACAGTGTGAGATGTATGTATTTTGTGTGTGTTTATGTTTTTTATCCTTCTGACAATCCATGACCGACAAGACTCAATTTTGTACAGTGTGTCAGTGTTAGCCTGGTTCCCAGGCCTCCTCCCGTTCAGGTTTTTATCATGGTGATGTTTGCTGATGTGTTTACAGTTTATGTTCACTCCTTGCAAACTGTCACTCATGCTTGTCCAATCACTTCTTACACTATTCAGTATGGGTAATTTGCATCACCATGGCAACGTTTGCATTGTACATAGCAATTATTCATAGGTAACGTACCGTTGCTTCTGTGGTACCCTATGAATAATCCTTACTGTGTGGTGTATGGTGGTTAATTTGTCACAGGATGGCTGTGGTGTAGGTTTACATACAGGTCCTGAATACATACATCTGTCTGTAGGTGAGAGTACGTCTTCTGATGTTGACGAGGCTCACTGTCGGCACTCACCGGATCAAGATCATACCTGAGGGCTGTGGTAGACTGTACTGGGCACTCTCATACAAGTTCACCATCAACTAGACAATGTCAATTGATACAGAACGTGGAGTTTTACCATAATTTATGCTGTTGTGCATAGAACATTTAAGTTGTTTACTGCATTGTAATTTGTTACAGAACTCATTAGTGCCCCCTTTTGTTACATAGCAGTTTTCCTAAGCCTAGGTTGTGGATTATGTCATAGAAGTCAACAAATGAATAAATGTAGCATCTATGGATGTGCCTCACTTTCCATGAAGCATGATACACATAATAATGCTCAAGTGATATGTGGGAATGTAGTGTCTGAACAGCTGTGGTTTGAGATCTCGGTATCCCTGCCTGAGACCACTGTCCTGCAGGGACTTTGTTGTTCAGGCCTACGTACCCATTTTCTGTTCTTCGGTTTGCGTTGACAATAATAATACATGGTTGCTGCTCTTCTGCTTCCGTGTGTTATTGTCAATGCAAACCGAAGAACAGAAAACGGGGTAGGCTCCATGGTAATGAGGCTATGGTGGGTATAAAGGTCAAGAAAGATACAGCGGGCTCTTTCCAGCAGCGCTCTATGTTTCGCAACAAAACTTGAGGTTATGGGAAATCAGTTTTTGCATCAACCTTTGCAAGGCCCATGCATCTAAGTTCACCATTTCCTGTTCATCCTACTCTGTGTTCAAACATTCATTGCAGCAATTAAAACAAAACTTATTGATAATATACAGTAACTTGGCTATAGCTGCTAAGTTTTCTTGTGTAATAACTGGTAAGAGGTTGCACCTACTAACAGTACTAGCTAGGTATAGTTGGGCTATATATAGATAATGAACTTGTACAAAATAGGATGCAAACATTACTTCCAAAAACACCTAGGAAATGTCTTCTATAAAACCAAAAGCAAATTCATTACATCATCTCTCAATAACAACCACCACAAAAAGTAGTCACAAAAGAAAAGTAGTGTCACATACGAGTACCAACCACTCCATAAGCAGGGCACGGCTCAGTGGGAACTTCTGTTGCAGGTCTGGAATGGCTCGTCCTGGTCACAGTCTCATACGCCTGGTTGTGGTGCATCACTACTTCATCCGGCTTCTCTACTGAAGTAAACAACAAGAAGATGTACAGATGGGAATTGATGTGTCTTCAGACACTGCTTAGTTTGGAATGAGAAATTAAGAAGGTACTACTATAGTATACTACTATGGCAGCAGCAGGAATACAGCAAGTACAACAGTGCAGTATTGGCTTACTTTGTTATTAGCAATGAAAGTGCAGTAGTAATAATAGTATGGTTCCAAAAGAACATCTCCTTTTCATGGATGATAAACAAATTAAGGGCAACTGAGAATTCCATTACATAACCAATCAATAGTAGGCTTCTCACAGATTAATTCACCAGTCACTCATATACTATTCAATTTATAGCCATTCAAAGTTTAATTGTGTAAGCAGCATGTATACAATTCAATGTCATAGATATTAAGAAATGTTTCATCTGCTGAACTATAGCCAGTCTATCTAGCTAAGTGAAGTAGCAATCATGTTAGTTATACCTTTAGTGTTTCTCTTGCACCTCCACAGAACGATGAGTAACAGTGTACCAGTTGCCACAATCACCACAGCTCCAACAGCAATAGCTAAAGATTGATAGTGCTCATAATCAAAATCAGCTAGTCAAAACTCTCCTAATGTAGCCTCGTTCCCAGGCTCCTCCCCCTGCACGCGCTGACGAAGGAACGAGGCAGCAAATAATGACTACAGGGTTTTGGAAATCCTTGCAACTCTGTATTAAACCACAGAGCTCTGTGGTCTAATACAATGTTGCAAGGATTGTGCAAAACCGTGTAATTGCTTACCTATGTATATGAAGTTATTATTTCCTTGCTGATTTTGATCAACAACATCAGATGAGGTTGTATCACTGCCAGTGATTCTTGCGGTAGGAGTGGTGGCTGTGCTGGAGACTGTATACGTACTTTGACACCCTATAGCTACAGTACAGTCATGATAAAGAATTGCATGTTGCACATCACAAGGTCTATATAGTGGCCCCTGCCCATTTGACTACACAAGGTACAGTTACATACATAGATACACCTGTATAATAACATCTTGTAATTGACCAAATTGTAATCCTGAGAGCTATAGTGGCCAGTGCTTCCATCATTACTAGGTGTACTGTACTACTGAGGATGGCCTGGCCAAGTGTAGCCAAGCCATCCACTCTCACTGGCATCTTCCAATATATGTAGCAGCAAAATGACAGCTGTTTCAGACACGAGAATGCTAACTGCATTCTAAATTTGGAATGTTCTGGAAGTGTTCTAGCTATAATCATTGGTGGACAGAATTAGCCTCGTTCCCAGGCGCTATAGGTAATAACCGAGCGCCTGGGAAAGAGGCTAGGACAGAATGTGGAAACATCAAATTCCAGTTTCTGAAAAGCATTAAAATTTACATCTGATTATGGAAATGTGGTAGCCAATTAACTTACCGACTGTAATGCTAGTGGGTGGGGATATTCCTGCGGTGTTCACCGCACTGATTCTTACAATGAGGTTGCAGTCTTCCAGACTTTGGGGCAGTGGGACATAAACATTAGTGTTTGGATGTTGCATAGTTGTTATGATATCTCCATCAGTGGACATCACAGTGACAAGGAAAGAATTCGGTATTCTTACGGTGCAAGTATCAGTCACCTGTAGAAATGAGCATCACAAAGAGTGTTAGCACACTGATAGAGCTAAGAGAGAAGTGCCACATGCATCTGCTGAATAGCCAACTAAGTCCTGTCATACATATACCAAGGAACTCAATCACAACTCACGTGTAAATGAATATCTAAAGCTCCAGATATTATGCGAATATCAACATCCTCAGCTGCAATACTGCTAGGAACTGTAGTATGGAAAGTAGATGAACAGCTTATCTCGTCAAAATGTCACAATGTAGCTTACTGCGTGGTAGGTAGCCTGGCAGTGGAACACTCATGTCACCCTCTCCACCAGAATTCCAAGCACTAACACCATACATTGGACATGAATGGTCATCTGAGATAGTTCTCCTGAATGATGTCTCTGTTACATTCACTTTGTCCATGAGAATTCCAGTATAATTGTCAACAATGTATACAGTATACTGAGTAATGTGGGGGTATATATCCACAACACTGGAGTTAGCATTGATTTCAGAGTATGGAGGATTCCAGTCGAAGACTAAAGAATTACTTGACTCATTGATGCAAGTGTTTTCAGGAGGGGGAAGGGAACCTGTGAAGGACCAGAGTAGTAGCTTTATTATACCAATATGAACTAAGCAGCAACCATCTTAATCAGGCTCAATTTCAGTGTCATATGACTGAGAGGAAGGAAAAGGAATGGGTCAACTAACCATTAATTGTCAGTGTAGTGTAGAACATGATAAGTCCACTACGAAGACTGCAATATACATTGAATGTACCAGAAGTAAGATTGCCATCGATTATCAGTGTGCCAATGGCCACCCCTGTCTCTGGATGTAAACTGGTAGTGTAAGCTGCTGGTGCACCATCCATGAACCAATCAGGTGAAAATATTTCACCATACGGGGCAATGCAAGTGAGACTCACCGTCGCATTGTGAGCTGCTTCCAGGTCAGCAACAGCTGTACCTGCATGCATGCAAAACACAAAATAAGTAGAACACTACAGAAACGGAATATCAACAAATGAGGTTCACCACACTCAATATGCATGGTATGAGGATGGACAGTGAGGTGGGTAGGTGCTGGTGTCTCTTGTTCAGCACACCAGCCGCAGAGCCAGGTAGCTAAGAAGTTTCTTAGAAGGTGTTGGTTGGCATGTATATAGCTAGTGCCACACTGGAGAGTAGGTAATGTATCATAACAGTCTGGTGCCAATTGTAATTTGTGAGCCCAGCAGGCTAGGAAAGCAAAAATGGATGGGGGAAAAAAATGGAAGATGGAAAATGTATGCCTTAATTCTCTCTGTTTGCCTTCGAGCCACTAGTGGAGAAAGCACACTAAAACTGGTGGAGGTGGTCCGTGGTGGTGGTGGTGGTGGTGGTGGTGGGGGGGGGGGGGGGGGGGGGGGGGGCAAAGCATGGCAACTAGCTGAAAAGTGACCCCACCCCCACCACCTCCCCTATTCCACCACCTATATACCATTGAAAGCCTTTGACATCAAAATCTACGTGCATATATAGATAATAAGAGCAAGAGTACTTGACTGCTGAGATGCTGTTGTCCCATCTTAGTTTCGCATTCTGTCGTCTCGGCTCTGTACAAAGCCCACAAGACTAGCTGGACGTTGACTATCACAGGTTTATACTGTATACAATTAAATTTTGACACTGACCAAGGAAATAATTATATGAACCTTAGATTTTCAGAATGGGGAGCGATCAGGCAGTACATATATCATGCAAATGGTAAGTATTTCAGTCTCGCTAAAGATAATCATTAGATACATGAAAACAGTTCTGCCCCAGAGTTGGTAGCTACTAGCAGTATATTGCAATATAGTAAAACTGTTGTACACAGTAGCTAACCAGCGCGCGCCAGCACGCGCAGTACAGTGCAGACAAGTAACTTATATATGGCTAACCGAGGAGAGCAGAAGATATCAGTACGATGATGTAGCTGAAGTGAAACATTGCAGCTAATGCGACATCAGAAACCCCTATCGTTGTTGTATCATCCGGATGACAGGTAATCTTACTCGGGTCAGCACGCAGTGAGATGAAATTTGGTCAGGAAAGGGGGTAGCCTCGTTCCCAGGCCGTTTTGAACGCAATTCAGTTGTCATGTGACAGCGATCTGAAATCTGATTGGGACTTCCAACTCTTTGAACTCGCGGAAGTTGCCAGGCCGTTTCTCCCTCCCATGCCCAAAACGGCCTGGGAACGAGGCTAGGAAAAGGGGTGGCTCGGGTCTGTTCATGTACAGTCTGTTATCCACTGTGTATCAAGTCAGTATTAAGAACGACCAGAAGCTGTGGGGATTGTTGAAGAGCACTTGTATCTTCTGATAAGAGCTGTTCCTTGACATTTGTACTAGCATCACAATACCTAATTGGCACAACACTGCAGGTATTATGAGCTTCATATCTGATGCATATATTATAGGGCGGAAGGTTCAGGGACAGTGACACTGGGACAGTGAGCTTATCACAGAGTCGGTAGACTCTTGCTATATCGGTAGAGCCTAGCTGGGAATGCACTCTAACATACTGGAAAAATGGGGCAGTCAACTTGGCTGGCAAGTACTGATTCGACAACTAAGCATTGAATCATCCAAGTTCCAATGTTTTCTGTTATGGTCCTGCAAGCCCACAAGAATTTATTAACTCCCCTTATGTTATATTATTCAGGGTACATGTGAATAGTCACATGCACCCTTAGAATAGTTGTCATGTGACAACTTGGATTTTGTTTGTGGATTCACATTATCATGCGACTTTATGTTTTGACTTTGAGCTAGTAGCCGAAGGAATTGACAAGCATTTCAGTAGCGAGACCATCATCATGACTGGCCTTCTTGGTATACCATAGTGACTCTAATCTGTTTCTCTCAGCCCAATGTGTATATTCATAACAGTGTATTCTGATGTCATTTGGGTTTATTGAAGATTGCCATTGATGAATATTAACATGATTATCCGAGAAGACATTACATAGCTACTACAGTCATTCAAAGCCAGTCTGTTAAATGTGAACTTTCGTCTGAGAAGATGTTAACCTCTGAAAGTATGCAGTATTCATCTCAAGTAAACAAAGTTTATAATCAGTGGTATCTACACTGGCTAATAGGAACCATTTTGTCACAGTGCATGTATGTAATTGGGGCAAGCAGTATGTGCACCATCAAGATCAGAGTCCTGCATGGATACAGTGTACGTTGCAACATGTGGTCCCCTACGTACTGGAGTGGAGTTAGCGTATATCCACTTAATTGGCACTGACCACACCATAACCTACAGAGCATTCACAAGCAAATTATGCACTATTGCAAAACGTTTGTTGTGGTTATAGACACACTGCATCCAAATTAGCAGCACTTTTCCTGCCCTAATGTACTTTTGATATTGTCATTGGAATACAGGAATACAGTCAAATCCAGTCATGTTTTTGACTCTTTTCCCCCTATCTATATATCAGCTTTGGGGAGAATGAGTATTTTTGTTTACTGACCTCAAATGTATGCACTATATGGTACAATAATTATAGACTCATTAACAAAGTTTATACACACATGACGTATTATTATTATTATTATTATTATTATTACGTAGCCATTGCCAGTTCGTTTCCTTATTAGTGAAGTGCGGGGAGGACATAGTTTACATTCCAGTGAATATACTTGTACTTTACTGAGAAAATTAATGATGTGCAGACATGCATGACTGTGTACTGTGTACTGCCAGACAAAACCATGATTTGCATAATGTCCAGATGGTGGTGATCATACAAAATAGAGCTAGACTTGTGAAGTACATTGTAGTAAGCTATAATAATAGTGACATGTGCAATGCACCCAGCCGACACCACTGCTTACAAGTCACACACATGGTAATGAAATCAGTTTCTTTTCTACAGTATTATCTATATAGCTATTTGCATCATGTATTGGTTGTATACTAACAGATTGCTACTGGGTTCATGTAATGCACATGTCATACTAGCTGTACAATCTCGTTCTTTGTAGGTACCCTTCAAAATTTTTCATGAATCCTTCCAGACTTTGGGGCATAAACATTAGTGTTTGGATGTTGCATAGTTGTTATGATATCCCCATCAGTGAACATCACAGTGATACGGAAAGTGTTTGGTATTCTTACAGTGCAAGTATCAGCCACCTGTAGAAATGAGCATCACAAAGCCTGAGTGTTAGCTCACTGATACAGCTTAACGAGAAGTGCCACATGCATCTGCTGAATAGCCAACTAGGTCCTGTCATACATATACCAAGGACCGGAACTCAATTAACTCACGCGTAAGTGAATATCTAAAGCTCTGGGTTCTCTGTCCATATCAATATCCTCATGTGGAATACTGTTAGGAACTTTTATATGGAAAGTAGAGATGGTCAGTTTACTACCAATTTCAAAACATAGACAATACTGAATAATTATTTGCAAACCGTTTATATAAGCTACACATAATATCGGCTCAATCCTCCTTCCGAGTCTGAAGATCTACGACTACGGTGCATTCTTCCATGGTCAGTGCCAAAATTTAGTACTCAAAACAACTTTGAGAATATGTGATAGTTGTATTCACTTAATTGTCTGTGTGTAGCTGTACACATTTAGCGCGTGCCAGCACACGAAGGGCAGACAAGTTATTAATTACTAACTGAGATATTAGTAGTAGCAAGAGATCCAACTCAGCTACTGATGACAATTAAGTACGCTGCCTGCAGAGGGAAGAGCCTATAATTGGAGGCCAACAGCAACCCTGGCATGATGGCATTATAATCCATGCATATGGAGACCCATTGATGAGATGGAAGGGGCCGGGCATGCAGGGAGGGAGGCCCCATTGAGCCTATGACAAAAAGCCTTACAAATTCGTATGGCAAGTCATAAATCTCATGCATGCTCAAACATGCATGAACTTCAAACCCATGCACCAGCTATAATTTTATGTAGCAGCATCCAGTTGGTTTTTTACTACTTAATTATTCAATGCTGTGAGATTCTGTTGCCAATTAAAGTCGGCCTTGCTACCAGAAGCAATACATCACACACCATGTCAGTAATTTAAAATTAATAAAACTTATTGAAGCACTATATACAACGTATTATAAGTATACACAAAACAGTTTGGGAGTAATAGGCATTGAATGGTGCAGGAAAGTTGAAACTGTACGTTACTGCCATTGAAAAATACAATGTTATAATTATAATGTGCATGTAGCTAGCTTCTACCAAAGTGCATCAAACTGTGATACGGTAGATACAGTAGCACTGAACTACATTCACCAGTTATCCTATAGAGCTGTATACACGTGGGTCAATAAACACAAATTTGTCTTTGTGTTGGTGAGGACAAACTACTGGACAGTTAATGTTTCCAGACCTCAAATACGAACAGGGAAAACAACAATACATAATTTTTGCATACAAATGGATGGATGGTGAAGGCACATCTACAATGTGACATACACACTGAAATAGAAATGTGTGTAATCAACAGCAGCAAACAAACGAAACACTGCAACAGTTATTTAATCAATCCTGGTGCTGCTCTGGCTGAAATTTCACTTGTCCTGGACCTGGTGCATGGTCAGAACTTGTGCCAGCCACATTACTGTCTCCGTCTTTGTGCCCTTGAATAAAAGCATAATTATTCAAAATTGGCAAAATTCACTTCAAAGTGCAGCAAAACTCAAACATTGCATCCATCAGGAAATATTATAATACTTTTGGGCGGCCGTGATGGAGGAGAGGACTCGACGGGCTGAAGGCGTACTGTCTGGTACTGAACCGGGCTGTCATCTTGGGTAGGGGGTTTAAGTTTCCCTTGAAGGGTTTCCACATCAGCATAGTGATCACCACCAATTGGCTGCAGAACAAATAGATACAAGGGATTACTTTCTGGCTAATGAAAACTTGTCCTGCACAAATTACACTCCTGGCAGGGGAAAGACGGATGTTGATCAACCTCACCAGCATCAAGGAAAGTCCAAAAAAGACTGATTAGCTCACCATCGTGTTCGCTGTCGTGCACCAAGTACGATTGGCATTCTAGATCTCGGGTTGGGCTCTCAAGTTGAGACTGGTTGCATCTATCAACTGGACGGCTAGCTGACAGCTTGCACCACTTAACCACACCCCCAGTAAGTGGTAGAAGCCACCACAGGTTTAAACCTTTTCGTATTGTTACAGCAACACTACCCACACCTGCAGTAACATGTATGCTGCTCTAGCCTGGTATGTGGGCCCAGTTACGAGGCTACTCTTTACCTGTGCTGGTTGGGGTGCTGGTAACAATGGATCATACGATTTGTCACTGTCAATTGAATCAGTCCTGCCACTTTCAGAATAACATGGCCGTGACCTGTTCTGTGGTTCAGGGGTAGCATAAACTTCTTGTGAGTACACCTGCACTGTAGGCGAGTCAGGTTGACGGTACACTTGCAATCCTACAATTGATGGGCTATGAAGATACAAGGCCAGTCAATTCAGCATAATAAAAGATAGTATAATAATACATACCCTTGCATATAGTCATTTTCTTCAGAAGATTTTACTGAAATGAAATAAACAAAAGTTCAATCTCGGATGGTGTAGGGTATATTATCAATCAGATTCACTGCAATCGGATGTGGAGTTGTACCTTTTGTGGTTTTTCTCTTGCACTTCCACAGAATGAGTAACAGTGCACCAGTGGCCACAATGATCACTACAGCAACTGGAATTCCGATAGCTAAGGAATGAGTCGAACAAAACTAAGTGAAACACCAATGCAAAATAAATTCCCAATCAAGACCACATACCTGTATATATTAGGCTATCATCTCCATGAAGACTTAAGCTTCCATCATCAGTAACTGTATCACTTTCAGTCCTTGTTGTAGCAATACCGGTGTCTATATTGGGCTCTGTAGGTCGACATTCTATAATTATGCAGAAGATAGTTTTAAGTTGCATATGGTTGCAGTTCTTATTACAGACTTGGCACAAAATCAGTGATACAACTATAGCTAACTCACCATCAGTTTCAATTTCAGTGGGTGAGGACATTCCTGCCCTATTCTTTGCAGTGATCTTTACCAGGAGACCACACATATCCATAGGTTGAGTTAGTCGGATTCTAATAGCAACTGGATGACCTGGTTGATTATCATGTTCACTGATCCCAACAGTTGACACATTGATAAGGAAAGAGTTCGGCATTCTCATTTTGCATGGATCAACCACCTATATGGAAGGAATCAAGTCACACTATAAACTTCGATCACATACAACCTTGATGCAGCGAACTGAAAACTGGGAACTTGCATACATGTAAACGAATAAGTAAACCTCCCGACTCTGCTGTGATAGTAACATCCTCAGCTGCAACGCTGCGAGGAACTATAATACAGAAGATGAGGATGAGGATGAGGATATACAGCGGATTGCACTTCCGTTCGAAAATTTGCGTATTCCGTAGATTTTTGCGGAAACTGTGTTCTGCAAGTATGACGCTCACGCAAAGTGCCCGCAACTTCCGGACTCCAGCGTGTTCCGGGCCGTGTCGTTTCTGTGAAGCTACACCCACAGGAAGTTCTTGCCTGCTAACTTTTAGCACTGTCACGGAATCCGCAAATATTTGAACGGAAGTGCAATCCGCTGTAACAATTCCAGTGTCTACACTGAATGTGGATATGAAAGAATGATAATGCTTACCTAGAGGTGGGTATACTGGTGCACTCATTCTGCCCTCTCCACCAGCGTTCCAAGCAGTAATACAGTACATGGGACAGGAGCCATCATCTGAAGCATCGCTACTGACCGTGTAGTGTGTCTCTCTTACATTCACTTCATGAATAACAATTCCGGTACGATTGTCAATAATGTGTACGGTGTACTGAGTGATGTGAGGGTCCACGTGTATGACAGTGGACTCATTGTTCAGTGAAGAGTAAGGAGGATTCCACTTAATGATGTTGAAGGCGTTAATGTTTTCAGGTGGGGGGAGGCGACCTGTGAGGACCAGAGTGCAATATTTGTAGTAAAATAAGCAGCAACTAACTTTACCATATCCACAAACAAGCACAAAAAGAGATGATCAAGGAAAATATGCATCTTACTAGTTACATCTAACCTTGCACTGTCAGTGAGGTATTGTGCAGGTTTTGCCGATTATGAAGAAGACAATAGACATGCAATGTACCACAGGTATCACTGCCATTGATCATCAGTGTGCCAGTCACCGCTCCAGTGTCATCGCTGCTGGTTCTGAAACGATCTCCAAATACCACCGATCCATTCATGAACCAAGATGGTAGAAAGCCAGCTGGGTCAGCACATGTGAGCTCTATTGTTGTATTGTGGGCTACATTGACCACATGAGGAACACCACCTGTATAATCAAAGCATGCATGGGATAATGATTACTAGAGGCTAAAAACTTTCTCCGAAAATTAATTAGTGATAGTGTGTCATTTTCCACCTCTCGAAAAACCTAAACAAGGAAAAACGCCATTAACCAGCCCCAGCCCCCAGTCAAATCCTATTATCATCAAATGTAGAATTTAGGGATGGGATCGAGGCTGGTTAATGGCATTTCGCCTTATTTCGGTTTTTCGAGAGGTATACAGAATATGACTCACCATCACTAAATTTTTCAGAGAATTTTTTTCCTCTAGTTTGTGCACTTTTTCGAGCACGTGAAATGCCTATTAGTCATGGTATGTGCAATATCATCATGGTAAGGGTACGGGGTAATGAATGATGTCAGATTTTACCTAATCACCATGTCAACAAAGGAAAACTACGAAGGATGTCAGTGATGGACGTGGACCTGGCCTTCTGCTGGGCATTGAGCAGGCTTTGATGCTTCATTGTTTCCATTGTTCTATGTTGCTGTTGTGATCAACGTTTATTGTCTTTGGGACGGAGTGGTGCATTCACAGAAGAGAGCTCAATACAATCATAATTATAGGTCACGTACTTGAAATGGCATTAAGTTCAAAACTCCAGCCTCACTCGCAGTTCTGGTCAGTAATGGTACGTTCTGCACTGTAGTTACGTCATGAAAAGAAAGACACGCCCCCATGATGGCATAGTGACAATAGATCTTGACAAGAACAGGTTGGTAGAAACTCCTCTCAGCGGTAGTGACCCACCAGATGATGGAATGACAAGGATTCAGTAAGTGTCTCAAACGCAGCCATCATATATCCAAACGCAACATGATCACACTGCAAGCTAAGGTGCTCGGCACAAGTTACAAATGGTACATAAGCAACATCTAGTGCACAAACTTCAAACAATGCTGAAGGACTGCACAAAATTAGTTACAATTTGAGGGGCTCCTGGTAGCTGTTGCAACCGGTTGCAACTCACTGGTAGCGCAAGCTGAGTATTACAGCTCGTTCAAATTAACGTACATATCAGGTGAGGACCATGCTCAGTCGATCGCGTGATTCAGCAACGGGGGTAAAAGGAAAGACAAGAAATTATTACAGTGCTCACAATTTGGCCAGCACGGTGAGTTTCGGCATGTAGGTGTCAGTGATCACGGCAGTGTGGTCAGAATCCTTGTGGGCCCACAGCTGTACTGGCAACGAAAGTCGAAGGGAGCACTTGAGCAATGGCAACCGATGGCATGACAAAAGCGCATGTATCTCCACCAAAGTGAATTTCAGCACCAAAATTGCACATTTGGGTCACTGCATAATAGCGATCGTGACGGTGCATTCAGATTCTTTGTAGGCCATTCCTAAGTTGGTCAAACGTCAATTATTTACATTTAGTAGTTCTAGCAAAAATTAGACAACGCAACAACAAAACCCAAAGAGGCTAAGTTAGCATGCAAAACGGACAGCTATAAAAGGAATAACTTGAAGTAAGAAAAAAGTATAAAAATTTGCGAAAAAGTTTCAAAAGTACAAAAACAAGGAATGTTTGCGTTAACAAATTATTTACATTTCGCAGCACGATTTTTCCCTACCATGAGTGTAATTACGAGGGGGTAATTACATTCATGGTAATTTCAAAGGCACAGTAGAGGTCGCTGGTATAGACTAGATTAGTGACCTACTAAAGTCTTAGCCAGCAACTTGTGGAAGCAGCTAGTTTAGTGGTCAATAGCAGCAAATCGTCATGCATAGATTGACGCACTTACGTATACAGTACTTATACAAAAATATTTGTCGCCTCCCGGACTGACAGGAATTTCGGTAGTCCTTGCCAAATCCAACTGTTTTTTTTTTTCTTTTTTTTTTTTTTTCTATGAAAGTTTATGCACAAAAAATGCATAGGACAATGCAATAGCCACTGGATAATAATAGCATACCCAAGAACACAAAAGACTATACTATAATGGTACATATGGTTAACAAGAGATGATTTAAATACAGACAAAGTATTGGCATGAGTAATGTAATCTGGTAAATTATTCCAAACAGAACAAGTTTTAGGTACAAAGGAGTGAAAAAATGCGTTAGTATGAGCAAAGGGCTGGCAGTAGAGTAACTTGGATGATGATCTTAATGTGGTGGTCTTAGGCACAAACAGATCGTAGGGGAAATAAACCAGTTCATGAACTACCTTGTACATGGTACACAAACTCAGGTAATTTCTGCGATCAACTAAGCTGGGTACATTAAAAAGATTGAGCAAATCGGCATAACCCAAGTCCCACTGTTTTGCACACATACGCAAAGCGAACTTCTGTACGCGTTCGAGCTGATCGATGTCCTTTTGCAAATGAGGATTCCAAACCTGGCTAGCATACTCAGTGTGTGGTCTTACCAAGGCAATATACAACTGGAACAGACTTTGTGGGCTTGTGTTCTGATAAAATCTCCTGTACAGTAATCCAACCATCCTTTTAGCTCTAGAACAGATTTCATTTATGTGTTCTGACCAACATAGGGTCGATGTCAACTGTTGGCAATTTCAAACTACTCCAGTCAGGAGAAGACTTGGCCCTTGTGTTTCAAATTACAAACTGGATGATTGTAGTGCAGGAATGGTCATCGACTGAACACTGCAACACTGTCTAGAGCATTTTGGAGACATGAATCTTGTCGGCAATTAGTCATCATTTTATTGGTTGACAAACAGAACTTTTACTGCAGATGAACAAGCTATCTATGTATAGCCTCATACGTAGCCATGAGATTCAGGTAGAAATGTGTTGGCTAGACTGAGATACAGGTGCAGTGTAAAAGAACACACAAATTATGCTACTCTGCACTCGAACTCATTATGGCCAACAGAGCTCTTGTGGGTTGACGCTCGAACGCCATTGCTTGTGCAGAAGTATTCGGTCAGCGCTAAATATAAAATTTGCGGCACAAATTCAAATGGATGCCTACTCGAATAGCTATTCAGCCTTGTCAGTGCACCTCCATAGTTTCGCGCTGCCAGCTCCTCACGCAGGGGTTCAGTAGCACAGTGAGCTAGCCTAGTAGTCTGCATGCATAGCAGCAGTTACAGACAAGTATTGGCAATGCAGCTCCAGCCGTAGTAGTAGGCCATACAACTACACGGTAATACAGCACACTGAGAGCACACACAGCTGTATCATAGCTAGCTAGCTAGTACAAAACTTACATGCAGTGGAAATCAATGACACGAATCCGACGATGATGCCAGTCGCCAGCATTGGGAGCATTGTGGCTGCAGAGTTCACCTAAGGTACTCGCAAATCGAAACTTCTCGCGAATCATACTGCACTACACTACAGCTAACCGAGTTTAAATTTAATATCAATTTTTGGGGTAATAACAATGACGTTTCAACATGACAGAAAAGCACTTGATGACGTCTGAAGCTAGGTCTCGTTCCCATGTCCATGCAATTATGGCCCCAGGATGAAGTACCGTGTGTATACATAGATACCGATACCTCAGATGTGCGACATGTGCATGCACGAGTCGTGTCTGCAAACTAGCTGTCTGGACCAATGTAGTGATGAAAGTAATATTAGTTGCATTACTGTTGGTGGAGGTCTATCAAGGAGTGGAAACATGTAAGTGGAGATTTAGATAACAAGGTTTTGTGTATGTGTCCGTCCAGAACTAATTACTTTGTGTGCATATGGCACAGTTCAACGTCACAGCTCTGCAGCCTACCATTTAATTTGTACACTCGTTAACTGTTCAGCATATATAACTGGTCCAACTGGTGGTGGTGGTGGTGGTGGTGGGGGGGGGGGGGGGGGGGGGGGGGGGTACATGGCATCGCTAGGTGCTCAAACCTCCCCCTCCCTATTTCATCGTCTATGGTTCCATGCCCATATATACCAGTACTAATGGCATCGCTAGGTGCTCAAACCTCCCCCTCCCTATTTCATCGTCTATGGTTCCATGCCCATATATACCAGTACTAATATACGTCATTTTGTAGCAGCCATAATTATGCTTATCAATAAGGATGAATACGATTTGTATATGCAAGACTGCTACATGTGCAACTGAACACTTAAACTCAGTACTGATGGGAAAATTACGACCATCATGTATCTCCAATGGGAATGAGACTATGCAAATACGGTCTTGATCCCTGGGAACTACTGGACTGGACTACTCACCTAAACTGCCATTAAATGGCTAGTTCAGTGAGGAAGAAGCCGAACATACTTATTCACTCAGTTACGTTGCTCCCTAGCCTGTTGCGGCATCTTTCCTAGAGGTCAAAGGTCACATGAGCTTCAACCATAGTCCTATGGGATAAATGAATATTTTATAGGTTTCGAAACAAGCTAGAACTTGTTTTCTGCAAACAACTGTCCAAAAGCATTCTGAACTGAAAGCACGTTACCTCTAGGAATTCGCATTGCAGCAGGCTATCATGTATGGAGCAACTTTAGCGAAGTATGTGAGTGAAGAAGTATATGTTTAGCTTCTGTCCTACACTGAACGAGGCGTTTCATGGCAGTTTGGGTGAGTCCAGTAGTTCAGTCCTGTAGTTCAGTCCAGCAATTGTAAATAGTCTGTGCAATTTCAGGACTGTGGTTATAATTATATTCTTGCTGTAAAAGCAGCTTACTTTAACGTCACTATAGCCGCCTGGAAATGACGCTAGGTATATAGTACGAGCTGGTGGACAGTTACTATTAGCTGATAGAAATCTAATACCCACCAAATCTGGTATATGCCCAATTTTATTCATAGTGACCTTAACACTTTGTTTAGCCGAATAAGCCATCTACAGCCATCTACAGCCAGCATGAGACTTTCAGACAGCATGGCCGTGTCTGGGTCTTGGTTGGAGCTGAGTGGCCCGGCCTTTTCTCTCCTCCTTTGCACAAATGGGCTGAGAAAACAGTCCTCTTGCTTGGTAGGGCCTCCATTTCTGGCAGTGAAGCTTTTCTCGGTCTAGATGGGCAATGGTCGGCCGAGAACTGTGACTATTGAATGCCCCTTGATCGGTGGGTGTGTTTAAAGTCTCAGATGTGTGCTGCATGGTCATGTGTGTGGAGCTTGGGGGCTGAAAAGTTGAGAGAACTGTAGGTTTAATGCATCCGTAAGCTAAGAGAGACCTCCGGAGGAAAATAATTTATGGGTGAATGGTTAAAGGAAAGGTACTTGATTGCGAATTTGTTCCTACTTATGGGTATAATTATGTGACCAGCTAGGCATTGGTGATATTGCTCAGAAATTGTGTGTAACGGCCTCCAGTGCTGTTAATTATGCTTCTAAGAATTTCATGGGATTAGCCTAGCCTCATTCCCAGGCCGGTACTGTTTTCGATTGTGCAACCAACTCCATGGGAACGAGGCTAGCCTGCACTCTTTTTTAGACTACTCGCTGTTGATGTTTCCAATTGCAAATGCTATAGGAGCCAACTAAAAGAGTGCAGGGCTAACCCATAGGTCACCATAATTCATGCCCACTTGAATAATTGTCTAATTTATAGCTTGTTCAAAATCTGTAGGTAAAGTCCCACTCAGACACCATGGAGTCAGTATTTATGTACAGATTGAAGATTCTGGATCAGCGACTGTGACTATGCAGCTGAAGGTGAAGTTATTTACTGATTAATCTCTCACTGGGTGCTGCGAATACCTCGAACGTTTTAATTAACTCAGGAAGTGATTACAATGTAGCCTCGTTCCCAGGCCTCCGCCCAGACTTTATCTCGCAGCCACGGCTGCGAGATAAAGTCTGGGTGGAGGCCTGGGAACGAGGCTAATTACAATGTACATGTAAGCCGGTAGGGAGGCATGGCAGCCTGGGAATAAACTGTTGTTGGGCAATTAAAGCTCAATATACTCTTCCTGGTATGGCCAAGTCAATTTTTCCTGTAAGAAGATAAGGATTTGAAATTGAGGTTGGTTGTGTACCTCTGATAGTCTGATGACGTACAGTGATCAGTTAAGGCATGCAGTAATCACAGGAAGCCTCTACGTCTGATGAATGAATAAGGTATCTTTGTCACAGCCTTGTTTTCAATATATACATATACTGTCTTCTGCAGAGACCCAGGAGACCAATTGCATGCCCATACCCATACTTTCCTATCCTGGAGTGGGGAAATGGGAATGTGACCAGCTGTCAGCTTGTGAGGAATCCTGTTCCCACAGCAGCCAGCGAACAGGAACACGCTCTCAGTTTCACATGCCACAACTTGCCTCTCAATGCAAGATTCACTCTGAAGGTGTTTGCAGGTGGTGCTCCAATTGATATGACTCCTCTTCCTGTGTGTAAGTATACAGAAACCTAGCTATTTCCTCTCATAGCCCCATGCACCTGGTAACTGATTGGCAATGCAAAATAAGGATGTTGTGCACAGTACAGCCACAGGTAGTGCACAGTACAGCCACAGGTAGTGCACAGTACAGCCACAGGTAGTGCACAGTACAGCCACAGGTAGTGCATTGTAAGGCTTCAGGGAGTTCTTCTATGGCTGTTTACCAGAGTTTCAGTTTCTGTAGCTTAAGTTGCATTAGTTGAGATGTGATGTGCTGAGTATGCTACCTTCAGCTTCTACACATGTACATAATTGCCAGAATGGAACAGTTGGTACCAAGTTGTTCCTGCAAAATAGGTGTGGAAAGCATGTGAATGAAGTTTAATTAGCACACAATCTTTCCCAACAGATACGACAGATGTCCAGAGTGTTACTGTTGTTCCAGGAAGAACGGACGCAAAAGTAACCTGCAATTTTGCCATTGGCAGCTCATGCCAAGCTTGTCAACTAAAGTGGAGGGACATTAACAGTGGTGTGAGCAGTGTAGGGGTGACTGCCATGAGGAGAGGGGATGCCCGTGAGGCAACCACAACCATTTCTCCCCTAACTCCTGGCCACACGTACTCCATCACGGCTGCTGATTTGAATGGAGGGAATGTTTCGAGTGTAGAAGTCAGGGGAGAGAACTTCACTACTAGTGTACAATTTCAAGGTCAGGGCTAACTACAGCCACCTGATGAGGATGACTAGCATGTGTTGTGCACTGGTTGGTAGTAGCACACTGTGCAGTGAGTATCACCTGGTGTATAACCTGCAGCTGCAGCAGCAAGGCAGCTGTGTTTGTGCATTACTACTGCTGCATTCAAATTGTGTACTGCTATAGCATGATGTGGTACAAGTGGTTCAGGAAGTGTGATGGTTTATGTCAACTACATGTAGCTTATATAGTGGCCACCTGGCTGTGCATATAGCCTGCACGGTTGATCATAAAACAATTATGAGCTATAGCGTATAGCCCTGGGGCAAGTGGACTTCGCGGAAACGACGGAAACGGAAACGGAAAACGGAAACGGAAAACGGAGTGGACTAGACTCACCAAAACTCTGTAAATGCCTTTTTCAGTGTAGGACAGAAGCTAGCATACTTGTTCATTCACTAAGTTGCTTGCATAGCCTGCATTCGTGTCTTTCCACGAGTCGGTAGAGGTCAAAGGTCACGTGCATATTTAATGAGCTTCAGCAATGAGCTTCAACGATGAGCTTCAATCAGATAGAGGAATATTATTTGTTTTCTAAGCTTCAGCGAAAGGCTGGAGTTCGATTTCTCAGTAAATAAATGCTCTTCTAATCTTTACATTGAAGCTCATTAAATATGCACGTGACCTTTGACCTCTACCGGCTCGTGGAAAGACCTGAAAGCAGGCTATGCAAGCAACTTAGTGAATGAACAAGTATGCTAGCTTTTGTCCTACACTGAAAAAGGCATTTACAGAGTTTTTGGTGAGTCCAGTCCAAGTCCGTTTTCCGTTTCCGTTTTCCGTTTCCGTTGTCCGTTTCCGTTTTCCGTTTCCGCGAAGTCCACTTGCCCATAGCCCTGTCATGGTTGCATATAGAAACATCCCCACCGTAAGTAAAACCAGTGTACATGCATATTTTTGGGAGTTCGTTTGTGATATCACTGCTGTTTCACATTCAGACCCTGCAATAAATTATGATACTCCCAAACTTATAAGGGATTTCATTGCCAACTTACAATAATTATGCCAACCATGTTAGCAGCTTTGTCTATCGTGTATGGCAACTTGGCATCATTGAGGCCATCACATGGACTATATACACTTCCCACACGTCAGTGTTGATGCACAAAAGGTGTTATGGCAAACTGTGAAACTGTTGTGTGTTTCACATGTTTCACACTCTAGATGCTGATGTCAACAACAGTGTGGTGGTCGTGTCATCATGTGTTGCAGCTGTGTTCCTATGCACATGCATACTCCTCATGGTGTTCTTGGTCAAGTGGAACAGCTCAGGAGGTTGGTTGTCTCATTCCCAGATTATGTTTGGAAACACGTGGAATGGAGTGATAGTCATTTATGCTCCCACTTACCCCATTGCACAGTTGACATTGCATGGCTTGCATTAGGCTGCATGCGTGAGTAAATGTTTGTTGTTGTGACTGCAGTAAACAAGTGACGTTAGGTTAGGTTAGGTGAGGTGACGTAGGGAGGAATGTACTTTGAGAGAGTTCACAAACATGCCTAAGTGAGTAAAATGTATCTGAAAATGTTTTAGTAGCAGGACCCCTAATGCAGTTTAAGTAAGGATACTATTATTACATAATATAACAACTGGTAATTCCAGTACCCATTCTCCCTGGCCCTTGAGAGATCAGGTTGATATGACGTGCATACTACAGATCACTCCCTGATAGGTTTCTGGTGTAATGAAAGTCTTCTTCCCTGTGCTTCCCCCTCATTTCCTCCTTCAGATAAGGTTTCAGTGAAAGGGATAAGTAAACAGAAGAGGCGGGGACAAGATGGGAGAAATAGGAACAAGAAGAAATGTAAGACTAAAGATGGAGACATGGAAGACGCTCTACCGCCACCACCAATCCCTCCCTACACCACGGACATGTTTATCCCAGCAACAGTCAGCAGTACCTCTACTGCCAGCACTGAGAGTACAACTGTCGATGATGTCATTGTCACGGACAGCGTCTTTGGGGACGACAGTGTGACTGGCACGCCAAACATGGCACACTGTTGTACGATCACCTTCACAGCCACGATTGAGAGTACAAACAGTGACGTGGCTCCACCCATTCCTCCACGCACCGATAAGATGCATATCCTACAGCACCAAAGATCTGCTTGTGCCAAAACTGTCCCACTTTCAGACAGTCTGAGGAGAGGCTGTTTTGATTTGGAAGAGCACCTTGCAGAGAAAGGTAGCGACACCGAGTCCATGTTAGCGCAGAATGAAGACGCTAAGGCGGAAGTGGACAGAGATATTGAGTGTTGTGAGTATCCTGATGATACTATTTCTGAGACAAGCTGTGATATCGGTTTCCCTCCTCCCATCCCCCAACGAACTCTAGATATGTTCTGTGTTCGAAGTTTTCAGTCTAATGACTGTACCGCAGTCCAAATTCCAGTGATGCCCAATCCTTCCTACATGGGTGTACTTAAAGCCACAGTGTGAAATATTTTGTATGTGTGTTCATGTTTTTTTTTATCCTTTTATCCATGACAGACAAGACTTTTAATTTTGTACAGTGTGTCAGTGTTAGCCTGGTTCCCAGACCTCCACTGTGGTTCTGGTTTTATCTCACAGTCAATGGTGATGTTTGATAATGTGTTTACAGTTTATAGATTATGTTCACTCCTTGCAAACTGCCACTCATGCTTGTCCAATCACTTCCTTGCACTTTTCAGTGTGTGTACAGATATTGCATCACTTTCACTCTATACGGATCAGACACTGCAGTGCTGTGTGTGCATCTTAGCCCCCAGCTTCTTGTTACTTGCACACGTTTGGTACCATGCATGCACCAGCTCCTGAAATTGGAAGATGTCAATTTTCGTCTCAGGAGTGGGTGTGAGGGTCTGGCATGGGACTGAGACTAACTCTTGTACTGCAAGCAACAAAAGTTGCATGCATGGGTGGGGGTCATGGAAAAGAGGCTAGGTGCATTGTGAGCAGTAGTAGTTACAGTCATGTAAACCACAGGCCATGGGTGCATACATGTATACAGTACATGAACTATATTATGGCCTGTAGCTATGGGCTTTGCACATCCTATATGTGGCCTGCGTGTTGGAAGTCTTGAGAGAACCCTCTGACGTTGCTGGCATGCCAATCCCTGCCAATTTGCATCAACCTTTGCGTAGACCATTCCATATATGGAGCGCAGGCAGGGCTATACAACTGTACTTAAGCACTGAACTTTGGCCTTTAATTAGATTACGTAATGGCCTCGTTCCTAGGCGCTAGGCCGTTAATTATTTGTAAAATTTGTACTTTTGTTTACCTATACCAGGGATTCAGCAGTTGAGTGACCATGTACCACCTGTTGGAGGAGGTCTGCTCCCATGGCAGCCAGGTACATAACAGGACAGTGCTTTTGGTGATGGTGCATGGGGACATGCCTCCTGTGTGTATGATGGATACCGTCATCCCCAAGCTTCTCTTCAAGCCTCCTTGTTAGGGCTTATTCACTTCTTGGATAGCAGTATAGCAGAGGTGGTCCCATCTCTGAACTTGTTAAGTCTGTCTGGCGTTGTTTAATTCCCTGGTCAGTGCATTCCTTCACTGTCTCGCACTTGAGCAAGTTAAGTTCGAAGGTTCAACCTGACATTTGTGGACACACACCCTCATATCAATTACGCAATTCGAACAAATGTGCACATTGTATAAACCATAGACCTGCACCAGGCTCACCCGTACCAATGACTCCTGGGAGCATGTCCATGTATGCTACATTAGCATGTTCTGTATTTGTGGTGTGTTGATAAGGCTTCACTAATGGTCTGTAATTTTCACTCTTGAATAATGACCCATGCAACCAATTCACTTGTGGGTTCCTCTACTGGTAGTTAGTGGCTTTTCTTGGCTGTGTGTGGCTTCCAGCTTATATTTGGCCAACCTTGTGTGGCCCAGCTAGCCTGGCTGGTCTTGTATGATCCAGCATATATAGCCTCGTTCCCAGGCCCAAGTTGGGCCTGGGAAACTTGGGCCTGGGAACGAGGCTAGATCCAGCAATATGCAACTATTGGGGTCATTTTCTAAATATTATTTTTAGCATCATTGTGTACAGTGTAAGTACTCCTGAGTGAAAGAAACATAATGTTATGTTTACCTCTTGATAAAAATCAACCCCCAAAATACACAATGCTTTATTGCACAATAACTCCTCCTATTATGGTCATGGTCAGTATTCTTGTAGCATACAATTGCCATTCAATATCCCCTCTGACGTAGGATGTACGCAGCATCGATCTTGCATGGAGCTCTTGTATGCTCACTTGTCTAGGACAATGGTATGACAAAGGTACGGACATGTCACAGTGTTCTCTCTCTGTCAGCATGGAAGCCATTGCACACTTGTATGGCTGGCACTGTCCTTTCCCACATTTCTGTGTTGACCTACAAGCCATATCGGCTCCATATGCTGATAGGGGTGCACCCAAGCACTGTTTATGAATTCTGTGTATATATATTAGTATACAGTCCCATACTTTTACAAGCCATAATATCAGTGTGCAGCCCTTAGCACTATTATGTAGACATTGACGTCACTCGTGAAATTTGTACCAGGCCTCACCCCTCCATTTTTGCGTAATGCAATTACAAAGGATAGTGGGAACTGGGAAGGCCTGGTGATGGTGATTCCCATGATACAACTTGGGTACGTTCCCTCCTTTTCCTTTTCACATCCTTTCAGTGTGGATGCAGTATGGTAATTTATATATGCAGACTAAGACATTCCTCTAATTTCCTTTTGGCTGTTTGTGACATACTGCAATTGTATGACTTCATGGCATCCTGATTGCTTCGTTAGGGTTTATACATGTACTACAAATAACACTTGTAGAACTGCAGCAGGGCTGCTTTAGCCTCCTTCCCACTCTGTTTTAGTGGATACGTGACCTTTGAACTGCCCATTGGTTCAAAGGTCACATATGCGGCTAAAAATGGAGCTGGAGAAGGCCTGGGAACTAGGACGTGGATTATGAAGAAGTAATTATATGAGCAGTTTAGCTCAATTAATGTGAACATGGGTCAGATATAACGTAGTATACATGTAGGCCTTACCCAATTATGATTTTGCTATTCCCTAGTTCCCTATTAGCTAGCTACACTTTCAACAGCTACTATTATTCTCAAAAAATACAATTTTAATGGTCGAACTTTCATTCAGTATAGCTAGTGACTACCTTGTAACATGACTGATGCCTCAATGTAACCTCACACTGCTAGCTACATTGTTGTTTGTTAATGGAATTGTTTACTAAGTTTAATGACCCACAGTGATTATGTTGCCAAGGTGAAAGGTCAACCGTACATAGACTGTAGCTGTGCCAAATTATGCATACCGTAACTTGTTCCATGTTAGGAAATTTCATCTTCATAATTGTGTGTGTGCTCGCCTTTGTATGCACCATAGATCCATACGGATCTGTGTTGCACATACATCTTGACTGGAGGCTACTTTGTGTATACATGTATTACAACAACGATGGCTGGACAGAGGGTTATGTTAGTGTACGTGTACATACACCAGGTATATTGCGCCCACTGATCGCCATGGCGAAGTCGTACTATATAGGAGTGGGCGTTAGTTTGTTTAGGTAATCATCTAAGTGATGTACTATGCCTTCTGGCAGCTAGCTAATTGAATATGTGCGCACTACTGTAGCTTTGTGGTTGAGAGTGCAAGCATGAATCAGCGGCGGTACACTGATTATAGATGTTTACGTGCCAGTAGCAGCAGCTGGTTGCCATAATCGCTTTTGCACTCTCAGCACTATACTTACTTGTGAACTATTCATTGTGTGGAATGGGAGTGGGCACATGAGCACTATAGCTATAGACATTATACACTGGCTCAGATTCAAATCCCATGCAACACGATTACTTGCCTCCCTCATGCTCAGCAACTATGTTTCAATGAGCTGCACTTCCTACTTTCGTTTTGCTCTATATAGCCACTTGTTTCTATGGCAACTACAGTATCTTCATGTGGTGCAACTTTGTCTAGTGATCGGGATGAGGCATTCTGGAGGCATATTTTAAGACACATACTGTACATGCAGTCACTGCTTTTGCATGGCAACTTAATTTGTCACAAATCAGAAGCCTTCTGATTTGTGAAATTTCCTGTAGCTTCACTTGTGGGTTTTCCCAAGCTTTGTTTTACGGCAGAGATGTAGCATAAATGGTTCTGAAAATGGGCACTATTTTAAAGATGCTTGATCTCAAGCATATCCCAGGCTCCTCCCTATCGTTTTGTCGCATAGCGCACTGCACAGTAGGAGGCTAGATATATTCTACTCTGGCTTCATTCGTAAGCTTCCGCCTCATTTGCAGCTGGCACTTATATAATCTCACATGAGTGACGTATAGGTATGGAAGGGATGGAAGGATGATAGGAAGGGTTTGAGGTAATTGGCGCTCAGAACTACAATAGTTTACCACACATCGCTCAGGCAATTGTTGCATGTGCAGTCAGTTGAACAATGCACAAATGTTACTTTTTCGTTCTGCCCATTTTGACGTCATGCTGGGTTGAGGCTTGGAAGCGATGCTATGACTGCACTTTGGACTTGTATGGTAATGTGAGACAATAACAACGTCTATTCGTACTGAATGTATAACTGTAAACAAGTTCTCAATATACGTAGGAGGAAGTGGATTTTATGGCAAAGTAACCATGACTTGGGAGCTGTTCATAAACAGAAAGTCCACAGTCATAATAAACATTTTTGTCTCGGCACCGAAGTGCCGAGACACAGTGCTGGATGCGTAGGTACGTACGTGGTACGTGGTACGTGGTACGTGGTACGTGGTACGTACGTCGCTTTTCGCAATGCGCCCGCGCAAGTGCTGCATGCATGCTCTACACCCTTAATAGGTTGTCAAACGTATTTATAACGTGCAACTAGATCTTCAAATATGATTATGGGTTTGCATGGCTGCTCATGAATCCTCTTACCATGACTGTTGCTACGTAGCTCTAATACTTAATTCAGGACAATGAATACTCACCCATCCAGTGTGCTGCACTCAGCCATCCCAAGTGCATACTAAAGCTCACTCAGCTCTAGCTAGCTAGCTATAGGCCTATAGATAAGTGCTGAAAGAATTGGCCAAGGTGTTGACTAAACATCAAGCCCAGACACGACCATACTGCTTTCACCCTTTGTCCTGACCCACCCCTTGCTCACACAGAACCTCCAAGGATATTGACGCTCACTTAAGCTGAAAGTCTCATAGCTAACAGATTTTGCAGTCATAATAAAGGGTTAAGCAGCTGCCATGTCCTCTGCATGATTCTAGCTGATACCAAGTCGTGCCGAGACACATCAAGTCTTTTAAAGACTCACTTGTTAGAAAGGAAACTGTTTGTGAACAGATCTCAGGTCTTGCCTAATATTAGGAAATCCACCCAGTAAACACAGCATGAATTTCCTAACCTGTTGGCTAAATATAGTTCATGAAAAAGTGGAACTCATGTCATGAGTTTCCTAAGGGTTCACAGTGCTCTCACTGCAATGCACACATAATTAGGAGAGCATTCTTCTTCCTAGGTTGTCACAAATTTACAGGAACTACTCGCTTCTGCTCCCGCACCCTCCCCCCGGGGTGGACCACCTACAAGAGCACTCTGTCACTTGCAATGGAAAATATGGTTTTAGTGGTAGTTGCAAGCCTGATACTGAGCCCTATGATTATCCCTGTAGCCACACCTGCTTGAAATGGTTTACATCAGCTCTTACATAGCCCGAGATGTATTGCATCTTATCTAGTGACAACCATTTCCCGTACTGTGTGAGCCACTTTGTGCAACAAAGCCTTGATCGGTTTGTCTACCAGATATAGCTGACATCCAAAGCCTTACTGTATACTTCCAGGCAAGAGCAATGTCAGCTAACCAGCTGATAAAGTGATGATGCATGTGCACCTGTGTTGTACATGTACCAAGGGTGCATCGTAGTACTACACTCTACATTAATTACTCTGTGTAGTAACATCACCTGGTGTGATGTCACAGCCCTTGAGGTTATAATTATGCATACACAGCTGCACGTGCTGCTGTATTTGACAACATGACTATATACTGCACCATTGTGCCTGGCAATAGTAACACTATGCATTGTCAACGAAACGTCAGTAGCCTGGTATGAGCTGTATGACACGTGCTCATGAGAGAATGCATTTAAGGTCGTCAAAGCATATTGTGGTGCACTGTAGCTTGTGATTTGGTGACGTTACCTGTACTATACTATAGTGTGCACATGATAATCATGACCCGGTTGGCTATGCAGAATTTACATTCTCGGTCTGCTCATTTCAGCCCTAATGGTCTCAACTGTGCTCTTTAGTTGGATCTACGTAGAATTTGAGTGTTAATTGGTGTTTGCTCCAGCTTGACCTCCCTTTGATAAAAGAAACTTTCTTGAAACATTTTAGGAACAATCAACGCCTGCACTGGCCTAACCCTTGAACCACAATGATATTCTCGAGGCATGGTATTCTACATTCCCAGTACAGGCCTACCCCGGTTTTTTAATTGTTTGACAATAATACACGGAAGCAGGAGAGTGATGAGCAATGAGAAAGACGGAGCTTTCATCACGTGAATGACATACGAACATGGACAGTGTTTTTGCGTTACTAGTTACCTCAGGGTATTACTTAGTAGTGGTAATCGTACGGGGCTGTGCCAGATCAGCAAATGCACTGGTCACCCTCTAGGATAGCCTTGTTCCCAGGCTCTTCCACACACGAACAAAAAGCTGCAGGGCAATGGCCTGGGAACGAGGCCATGTCTAGGACATAATTGTGTATATTAACCAGGGAATATCTCTCATCATCAAGTTGGAATGTCATTGTGTCTGTGGCGCTTGCACAATACATGACTCAACAACTCGGGATATTTCCCTGCAACCAGTAGTACGCTATCAGCTGATGAATCTATCAGGGTCATTTTTTCCTCTCTCATTGTTTGTACAATGGTTGTTATTTGTAAGTCATTACTGAAAAACCTTGCATGTAAAGATACAGTTACCATATTCCCTTCCCTTAAGGTTATGGGATATTCGTGTGTGCGCCGTGCGAAATGTATTGAGAAATGCATACTTAAGCTCACTAACCAAAAATCTCTGGTGCGAACAGCGTGAGCACCTTGATTCTGGAGGTGGAGGTGCGCTGTCACAAGGTGCAGGGCATGACGGAAGCTTTTACCGATACGCTGCGTAGCTGTGCATAAACAAGCAGTTCAGTTCACCAAAAAGCCGTATTTACCGCATTTCTCGAGCGAGACAGCAGATAAACTTGCGAGGGATTATGCTATCAAAAAAAGCTCCTGTCATGCCCTGCACCTTGTGACAGCGCACCTCCACCGCCAGAATCAAGTTGCTCACGCTCTTAGTACAGAGATTTTTGGTTAGCGAGCTTAAGTATACATTTCCCAATACATTTCGCACAGCGCGGGCACGAGTATCCCATAACCTTAATAGACATGACTGATGTCTGAAACATTACTGTGGTTCCAGAAATGCAACATTCGATTTTGCCATTGACTATGCTCACTGGCATCAACAGGGGTGAGTAGTGGTGGGGGAGAGTGACGTGAGGAGAGAGACAGGCACCCAGGAATGCTACAGGGCTAGCCTCATTCCGAACTATGAACTATGAATCATAGAAGTATAAACATAGCTTCTGAACTGACGTAGGAATTCTTGTACTGTGTGGGTGTGGGGCCTGTAGTCCTTATCACCAGTACATGCCTGCTAAATCAACTTGTGGGTTATCTTCATTGAAATTGTGTTTTGGGGGCTGGTTTGTATGTATTGCTGGTTCATGTGCATGTAATCGGGAAAACCCAGTGCGCATGCTTGATGCCTCCCATTTGACAGTGGGTATTAATACCTCTCTGGGACAATTCATGTGGCTTAATTGACAGCTTTCATCTACACAGCCCACCTCGTTCAGGCTAACACCATGTGATGATAATATTGGGTTGTAGCGATATATGCCATCCACTCTCTACTGGATACAGCATTAGTCCCACTTTGCCTACTGATATTCTAATGTACTCCTCAGATGTGCAGTGCATGTTCAACTTGATATTAACTCTCACTATTTTTATCAATTTGGATGTTGGTTGTGCATGTTTTCTGTCGGTTGCCTTCTTGAGTCAGCATTTGTTGTAGTAAACAAGTGACGTTTGGCTGACATTGTTGATTGACGTAGCCAGCTGATCTAGGTACTCACTTGCATGCTTGAGATACTATCTTTGCAGAGTGTGTCCTGGAGCATCTGTTCCCAGGATTTTTGAACACCTAAGCACTGATATAGTGCACATTATGGAAGTCAACCTAGTCTAAAGTTTAACTACCTAGGGAACCAATGAGGAAAAGCTGCATGGTTATGGTAGTTTCAGTATTATTGAACTCTGAAAGGCTGCTTTCAATGGTTACTTCCTGGTCCAAACTTTGTGGGTCTGTCCCATTGATGACTGAGAGATACTGTAATCAGAAGACACCTTCAGGGACTGATCTGATTCACGCCCCTATTCCTGGACACATTATCCTTATGGCTTGCTTTATATCTGTATGGTACCTACAAACGAACTGAGCACATAATCGACCCAATGTAAGTGAACCTTAATTAAAGCCTGTCTGGCTGAAAATCACCGCTGATTATATAGCATAGGTCATGCTACCCTACTTTGAGGTTGATTGCAGCCAATTTGCTGTATGTTACCCTAGTAGCCCATTGCCTACACTGTCTCATGGCTTCATGTACTCTTTCAATTAAGGAACATTTTTTTAGTATTGCTGATGTAGGCTTTAGATTATCATGTGACTATTGTATAGCCTCGTTCCCAATCCTTTCCCTCGCCAGTATTTGATCGCTTCCAGCATGCAAATATGGTGGGGGGAGGCCTGGGAGATTTAGTCACGTGCGGGTAGACAGATGGTAGACACACGGGGGGTGCTGCCCAAAGAAGAATTCCGATGCCCTTTCTTGTGCTGTCCGTCCAAATGCTGGAGCGTTGACTAGACAGATGACAAATACCGTTCGTTGTTCACAATGCCTGGGACAGATCGATGTGAAACTGGTCGGACACTACCCCCATGCGTCTAACTGATGTCACCGCACATGACTAAATCTCCCAGGCCTTCCCCCGCCATATTTGTATGCTGGAAGCGATCAAATACTGCCGGTGGGAAAGGCCTGAGAACGAGGCTAACTACTATGGTTTACAGGCAAAGAGGTTCAATCAGTGCATGTTGTTTTAGTACAATCATGTATTACAATTCTGTATACATGTCCATAGCCTCGTTCCCAGGCCTGAGCCTGGGAACGAGGCTAACCTGTCCACAGGTACCTGTACTGTAACTGCTGCCAATTGGGACCCAATGATGATGAATATATATAATGAGGGTCATGAATATACACTGTTTATTCATTGTACGGGGGAATTGTGTAAAGTTCAAATAACGGTTGTTATGACATCATTGAATAACTAATGGCTTCCGGCAAAGTCTTGTAAACCAGTTGTCCACAGCTAATAGTACATTCCCCAGTGCACTATTGCTGGAAACGAAGTACCTAATACCTATCCCATGGCAACCTGACCCTTATCTTTCTTTCTATGCGTCTTAGGTTCCCAGCTGCAGGCCTTCCACCACCCATTGTTTTGAGTGTATTATACTAGTGCATGGTAGCCTTGTTGGAAATATAATGTTGTGTGAACAGGGGTTGGGCTGATTTGCGACACAGACACAAGTTGGCCTGCACATACGTATTATGTATCAGGAATAAATTTTAACAGCTACCATTGCAGTAGTATCTGATAGCTACCTATTATAGAGAACTTCAGCCTTATAATGTACATCTCAACAGAGTACAGATCATTACACTGTGTTATGCATTGTATCAGTGCCCGTCAAAGCTGGCATGTCACTGTAATACTGCTGTTCATGAAAAGGCGCTTGAACCAAAGCATTGTGTAGTCTCGGTCCCAGACCCAAACAACCCCAGTCGGATCACTCACTAGCTGGAAGTGATCCACACTAGATCTGGGACTAACGCTGGGCATTGTGTACCCCTCTCACTGCATAAGCATGTGGTGAAATCTAATTTCTACTCTAAGATTTGTGTTTCTACATGAACCACAGCCATGAACCTACACTGTACAAACACTCCCAGCTACAGTTCAGTTCACTCTGAGGATATTTTGGCTGTGGAACTCTCCAGGGTAACCACCTACTCAAAGGGCTGCCGCCCACCTCTAAGCTATACAAACTTGTGAGTGAACTTTTGGCCCTATGTCAACTGGCAATCTGAATCAAAAACATCAGCTAGATGTGACTTAATTACCCCGTGCGCATGCGCAGCAGGGGGTAGAGTGATCGGTTTGTCTATCAGTCTGTCTGTCCGTCCAAGTGGTTTGCAGTGAAGGCCTTGTTGAAGGCTTATTTCAGGATAGAAGTATCAGAATTCAGAAAATACTAGCGTCTACATAACTCACAGACCAGAGATCCACTCGAGAGGCTGGCAAAAGTTGCGTGAATGTCGACGATTAGCTGTGTTCTAATTTATACAACTTGACCACACCCTGTTTCTAACATTACTGCCACAACTTACGGTATCTTATTCTGCATTGCATGCTGTATTAAAATCGGTATCATGCATGCTGTATTAAAATGCATGAATGATCGGCAGTTAAAAAGTCGCGCACGGGGATCGTGCTCTGCTGAGTACCTCTATAGTTGCCTTTTTTATTCATATATACCATAGTCTCTCGAAAATACGCCCCCCTCCGGTACCTCACAAATGCATTTATAAGTGGGCTGCCTTCAGAGACCGTTCAGAGTGCCTCCTTAATCAATGAATAGTGTCCTGGCCCCATGCAACTGTTTAGATTTTGAAGGTTGTTGTGTATGGCAGAGGAACACTAATAAAGAATGGCTGTTCTTCATGCAACCGAAAATATAACAGTATGCCAAAACAAATATGAGTGGCCTGCCAAACCAAAATCAACAGTGATTATAACGTTCATTCTACCCCACCTGTGGCTAATTTGCTGTATGCTACCCATTTCCCAGTACTATATATAGACCCTTCCAAAAGGACTAAACAACAGAAAAAATAAAACCTGCAGCTGCTCTCTGTGTACCTGACTGAAGTCGAGACTGTTATTTCCTATAACTATTCACAACACCTCTTCAGGACCACAGTGCATGCCCTTTCAAGAACTGGAATATGTACTGCATTGGAAACTTCATGTCTTGGAAATGACCACTAGGAAATGGTCTTAATTACCCCACCATTTGTACACTTCAGAGACATCGTGACTATTGTGCTATTCTTTTTGGCCCTACCTCTTCACAGAAGTCATTGTATACGGCAGTCAGTCACTCCCACACTTTGGATATTGCCATACACGAACACAGCATACATGATACATAACACGTGTTCAGTGAGAGATGTCCCAGCGATTGTCTATACCTGCACTCTATTGTGTAGACATTTTCTGCATGGGGTATGTGTTCTAAGAACATTCTCTAAAGAGAATGACATTGTGGTGGCCTTGTGGTATACCATAATTACAGAGAACACCCTCTGAAGATGGTCCACACTTAACAGCTGAGGTTGGTCAGCTGTTCAGCGTACATGTTACACACTGCCATTATGCCCAAATTGGGGCAGCATAATTCAATAAGGCCTATAATAGACTGATCTGGCAGGTGGATGTGATGGCTAGACTTGGTCAACTTTTGGTCATGGTAGGTTTAGTGCAGCTATTAGCTAAGAGAGACCTCCGGAGAAAAACAATTTATCGGTTAATGGGTTAACGAGTGGCTGTGAAGCCTGGAACTTGCCGCAGAAGTTGCGAAGTAGCTGGCAGGCTAAATCTGAACTGAGCAGTAAGCGTCTATATAGCCCTGCACTGACTCCAATACTGGCCAAGGCCCTTATGAATATCATTAGATGAGTCATGAATATCATTAGCTGCCTAGTTACTATTATTCTGCATGTTGTGGGCTTTTAACTGCATGCTGTTGCATGGCACATGTGAAGCCAATTGTAGTTAACTTTCCTTCTCAGCTTATAGTCGACACCAGCAGACGGCCACAGCCTCATGAATATCATTAAATAGCTCTGTTTTATATTGCATGTAAGTCCATTAATCAACCGGGACTATGTATGGTAACGATAATTATAATATAGGATTGTGTATTCTATGAAATATTGTATAGTGCGCATGCACACTTGCAATCAGGCACAATGCGTTGTGCGTAACTCTACTTTGACATGATCAGCGCATGCATTATAGGTCTCTCACTGTCTGTACATACATATCTGTGCAGATGAGCACTGTACAGTACTGTAACAGATTTTTACAAGTTGTGTCACTTGGGGTGAAGGTGCAACTGACACGCCATGTAGCCACGGCACACTGTAAAGATTCATACAACAACTTTCCCAACCATGATTGAGAATGCTTATGTACCTATTCATCCATGCACCAGTGAGATGTATATTTGTTGATGCAACACATGCAGATCTGCAAGAGCCAAAACTGGTTTGGAACTTGATAGAGAAGCAGTGTATTTGCATGCTGGAAGCGATCAAATAATGGCGGTGGGAACGGCCTAGAAACAAGATTGCAAATCCATAGTTGCCTAATTTTAGAAAGCAACTTCGGAGACACTTGGTGTAGATTCTATTGGGCCCCCCTCCCCTCTCCCTCCCTCCTCTCCTCCTCCCCCTCCCCCTCCCTCTCCCCCTCCCCATCCCCCTCCCACCTCCCCCTCCCCTCCCTGACCGCACCACAAAATTACCTATGACATGATACACACATGCAGTACTACATAATTAGATTCATCCATGTCTTGTGACCAGAAAACGTATCCACCCCTTACTCCAGCCGTTGCTACTTTGTTGTGCAGGTGGGGCATGAGGAACCAATAATTTCACTGACCAGATGTTCCTTGGAACCAATATATCCAAGACTAAAATCTATGATAGTGTCCTGACATGCATGGTCAAGGTGCTGACATAGACGAAGAGGGAAGAGGAAGGTATATATCATTGGTAGAAAGCATTATGGTTTCTACTTCTTCAACAGATGACAGGCCCACAGAATTACGTAGCTATCATTGACGAGACAAGTCCTTAGGGAACGCTGGGACTTGGTCTTGATTTCCAAGGCCATGTGCTTCAGAAGAACGCATTACACCAAGCAGGGCAAACAGCCAGTAGAATGGAGAAAAAAACTGGGAAAAGCCAACTTTCCTGAACTAGTCCTAAAAGCTTAAAACTGCCTTCAAAGTTCAACCTGCAGATGACAAAACCGGTGAGTCATCCGACACCTGCTACTATCCTAGCTGCATGTAAAGTTATTAACCATGCATGGGGGTAGACTTGGCATCATGAGATGTTGATTTTTTCTGCACTGCAGGTCAGAACTAAATACAAGATGTTGACGCTGCCATGCCTAGACCAGTCCTTCACAGGCAGTGATCGAGACAATAAAATGTAACAAGAAAATACTAAGATGATATTACAATACTCTACAGAAGAAAAGGAGGGAGTGAACCCGCTCATCAGACAGTTCCCCCCCCCCCCCCCCCCCCCCCCCCCCCCCCCCCCCATGAATCAGGACACGGGGCCTCGCATAGTTCCTGATTCAGGTATGCCTTCAATAGCTGCACTTCCTGAAGGTATGGGTTCCACCACACCCCACCTTATTATCAGGATGTCCGTTTGCTTGTGAGGTACCCATTTAGTGTATGACCGTATATACAGGTAGAAACTCATAATGTGGCACCGTGTGCGTGTGTGTGAGCTGGATCAGACTGCCAGCTACGTACTACGAACTAACTGAAACTGCAGATTGCCATGAACAAGAATGGGTTCTAGTATCTATTATGGTTTAAGGTCCCACAAACCAAAAAGGCATGTTGGCCAGGTTGTGGGTTATGGCTGCTGCTTATAGGGAGTCTCCTTGGAGTCTATAGCAGCTCTACCCACAAAATTGAGTATATAGGTGTTTGCCTTGCTTACACCGCATCCTTCGGAGGGGGATGTAAAGCCGTCGGTCCCGAAGGGCTGGTTAATACTAGCATTCAGTTGCTACTTCCAGTTGCCTCGTTAGCCACACTGTAGTAAACCTCTCATATAGCTATAGAGAGGGGAAAAAAAGTTTCTGGAACCTTGTTTATGTCTTGTAGAGTTCAGTTTGTCGCAGAGATTCAGCGGAGTAGTGGTTATTGAAACTCATTTTAAAGATGTGTACCATACACCTCCAGACTCCTATGTTAGAAGCTCCACTCTCCGGTGGATCATCATCAGGAGGCTCTGCACTGACTAGAAAAGGCAACAACGTCTTTACTGTCACACGGCCATTTGTGACATGCAAACAGGTCTGCAAGCTAGTCCACCCACTGGGCACTGACCTAGCTGACAACGGCTAGTACCCAAGGGAGGGAGTGGAGTTCTTAGGGATTCGTGAGACCTAGATGACAGAACAACGTTAACATCATGAGCACCATCTATACTAAGGTTAGTAGGACCTCTTATGCTTGCAAAGAGCACCGTGATGAGTATATACGATGCCCGCCTTGTCCTCAGAGCCACAATAGTGTACAGTGCGTCCCACGTTATCAGGGCTGTTCAGTGTCACAAAGTCACTGTTATGGCAGATCGATAGGCCACAAGCAAAACTGTTAGCTACCTTAACCTCTTGATCTGGACATATTCTTCTGCATTCTTACGTTAGCCTCTTCCGAGATTGTGCATGGCTGAAGCAGCACCTGACATATATAGTAAGAGTGAATTATACAGCTACACTCACAGTGATCATGGGATCCCTGATTGAGAATATGTGCATGATAACTGGTAAAGGCATCTCTCAAGGCTGTAGCCCAGTCCAGTGCCTGTAGCAAAGTGAATTATACACACTCACAGTGATCCTGGGGATACCTGACCAGTTAATATGCACATATTCTCAATCATGATTGACATTATGTGCATGATAACTCCATGGCAAAGGCATTTCTCCAAGGCTCAAGCTCCACAAATTAGCTGTAGCTAACTGTGCAGAAATTTATTTCGCCTTCATTTTTCAGTTATCAGGATGGGCTCTCGTGGCACCTTCGTGCTTTGCACTGCAAGTTAGAGACACCAGCCCCCAAGAAACGAGGTGACATAGCTATAAGATTTTGTGGGATAGTATACCATCCAGTCTGTTGTTGTTGTTTTTGTTTTTTTTCTTTTCAATAGAGGATGAAACACGTAGCTACTGACACAGATACAGACTGACACTGGATGGCACTGGCTACAACAGGCAGAAAACAGGGAGTGGACCTCAACAGGTAGGGAACGAGCCTCACTATTACTACAAACGAAACATGCATAGATCTAGACTACAGACAACAGGGCCTCAGTGGAACAAAGACAGAACAAGGCCAAGAAGGTGAGGAACAGTAGAGAAACCTGAACACATAGAACCCACAAAAAGGCTACTACAGAATCACACAACAATACCAAACAAGAACAAGAGTAGCTGTACCACTCATACTGACATGTGATACACAAATGCAGTAGTTATATATACTACACAATTAGATTCATCCATGTCTTGTGACCAGAGAACCTATCCGCCCCTTACTCCAGCCCTTGCTACTTTGTGGGACATCTTTGAGTCAGCTTTTGAGGCTACATTCAGTTGCATAGCTACAGGAGTTGGAACAGGTTTGTCTTTCCACTGCACTACATAGAAGCATTAGCTAGTGACTATGATTGTGCCTCCTCATTAATATTAAAGGCATTATTGCACTGCTTGTATGACTTTTGCACATGTAGGCTTGAGCTGATACAACTCACTAGAGAAAACAATGAGTGACCGTTTTCCAGGAATAGGTAGGTGAAGCTAGTTCTAAGGACTACTATCTTTGGATATGGTGGCACAAAAAATGTGCAGTTGGGGCATGAGAAACCAATAAGCTAATTTCACTGAGCAGATGTTCCAGGTACCCTATTAATATTGTGGGTGCTAATTTGGGCTAGCCTGAGTGAGCCCCACATGCTCTCAGGATGTCCGTCTTTTTGTGAGGTTGTGTGAGGTGAAAAATCGTAGCTAATGGGGCACCGCACGTGTGTGTGTGCTGGATCGGACTGCCAGCACGACAGCTAATGTTTGCACCGGCAACACTACGAGATGAACTACATACATGTACTATGAACTTGAGACTGCGTGAACGAATGGGCTGAACATAGTCTAGCTACGTACTACAGACTGAAACTGCAGACGGCCATGAATGACAATGGGTCTGAGTATGTAATACTACAAACTTGAAACTGCAGACTGAGCGGAGGATGAGCTATGAACTTGAAACTGCAGACTGCACACCGTCATCAACCAGAGGCTTGAGGTAGCTAGTGTGCACCCATGGTGCAGCGCAGTGTGCACCCATGGTGCAGCGCAGTGTGCACCCATGGTGCAGCGCAGTGTGCACCCATGGTGCAGCGCAGTGTGCACCCATGGTGCAGCGCAGTGTGCACCCATGGTGCAGCGCAGTGTGCACCCATGGTGCAGCGCAGTGTGCACCCATGGTGCAGCGCAGTGTGCACCCATGGTGCAGCGCAGTGTGCACCCATGGTGCAGCGCAGTGTGCACCCATGGTGCAGCGCAGTGTGCACCCATGGTGCAGCGCAGTGTGCACCCATGGTGCAGCGCAGTGTGCACCCATGGTGCAGCGCAGTGTGCACCCATGGTGCAGCGCAGTGTGCACCCATGGTGCAGCGCAGTGTGCACCCATGGTGCAGCGCAGTGTGCACCCGTGGTGCAGCGCAGTGTGCACCCGTGGTGCAGCGCAGTGTGCACCCGTGGTGCAGCGCAGTGTGCACCCGTGGTGCAGCGCAGTGTGCACCCGTGGTGCAGCGCAGTGTGCACCCGTGGTGCAGCGCAGTGTGCACCCGTGGTGCAGCGCAGTGTGCACCCGTGGTGCAGCGCAGTGTGCACCCGTGGTGCAGCGCAGTGTGCACCCGTGGTGCAGCGCAGTGTGCACCCGTGGTGCAGCGCAGTGTGCACCCGTGGTGCAGCGCAGTGTGCACCCGTGGTGCAGCGCAGTGTGCACCCGTGGTGCAGCGCAGTGTGCACCCGTGGTGCAGCGCAGTGTGCACCCGTGGTGCAGCGCAGTGTGCACCCATGGTGCAGCGCAGTGTGCACCCGTGGTGCAGCGCAGTGTGCACCCGTGGTGCAGCGCAGTGTGCACCCGTGGTGCAGCGCAGTGTGCACCCGTGGTGCAGCGCAGTGTGCACCCGTGGTGCAGCGCAGTGTGCACCCGTGGTGCAGCGCAGTGTGCACCCATGGTGCAGCGCAGTGTGCACCCGTGGTGCAGCGCAGTGTGCACCCGTGGTGCAGCGCAGTGTGCACCCGTGGTGCAGCGCAGTGTGCACCCGTGGTGCAGCGCAGTGTGCACCCGTGGTGCAGCGCAGTGTGCACCCGTGGTGCAGCGCAGTGTGCACCCATGGTGCAGCGCAGTGTGCACCCGTGGTGCAGCGCAGTGTGCACCCGTGGTGCAGCGCAGTGTGCACCCGTGGTGCAGCGCAGTGTGCACCCGTGGTGCAGCGCAGTGTGCACCCGTGGTGCAGCGCAGTGTGCACCCGTGGTGCAGCGCAGTGTGCACCCGTGGTGCAGCGCAGTGTGCACCCATGGTGCAGCGCAGTGTGCACCCATGGTGCAGCGCAGTGTGCACCCATGGTGCAGCGCAGTGTGCACCCATGGTGCAGCGCAGTGCGCACCCATGGTGCAGCGCAGTGTGCACCCATGGTGCAGCGCAGTGCCCTTGCTCTGGACAGAAGTATATTCAGGCCACACCCCCAGCTTCCCTCACATTTGTATGCTGCGTGCACGGCACAGTCAGCCTATGACCGCATGCTGCACTTCAGGCGAGCCCCACAATGCCCTGCATTCTCCTAGTTTTAGCGAATTTATCAAGCGCTGGTGAATTGCTAAAGTTTGTGTTTGCTAATAATAATAGTAGCTTAATGATTGTACATCACAATGAAATATAGTGATTTGAAGGTACCTCAGATTTTCCGGGTACTGATTTTGGCGATTATAACTGAATCAGTCATAAATGTTTTGTACTCACAATTATAAGGTACTAGTAAGATCATGCCCAGTGGGTGTTATCTAGCGACGGAAGTACACCCCTCCCCTACACCTCACCTCCTTCAGCTCACCATGCAGATGCACATGTGTATGGGGCTCGAAGTGTGATGACAGCCATATTATTGTATAGATGTCTGGCCTCCATGACAACTGAAGGGCTGAGAGCCAGATCGAGTGGCCTAACCCACAAACATTCAACTAGCCCACCTAAACTTGAGAATACTGTTAAAATGTGTTTCAGGAGCTGCTGAAATTTCAAGAATTTCAAATTTCGGTCATAATGCTCATACCCATCGCATATTTTTTACTCCATTTTTGTGCAATTCATGCAATTTCCAGTACTTGATTTTGGGTTAGGCCACTCTCAGACTGGTTCTCAGCCCTTCAACTAATGTACAGCAAATAGCACACGATAGGTGGTTCTTTACTTCTTTCAACAGATGACAGGCCCACACTTCCTCAGTTGATGTCTTTGGAATGTCCAGGCGGGACGATAATACGTATCATTGAGAAGACGAGTCATAACTGGTATAATCTGGGACTTGGGCTTGGTTTCGAAGGCCATGTGCTTGATGCTATTGACTTGCAGTTCCGGCGACCAAATGATGCCTGTCGAAGCGTACTGCAAGATTGGCTGCTGGGGAGAGGTAAACAGCCAGTGACATGGAAAACACTGATACAGGCACTGGAAAAGGCTAACTTTCCTGCACTAGTCCTAGAGCTTCAAACGGCCTTCAATGTTCAACCTGCAGATGACAAAACTGGTGAGTCTTAGTCTGCGATACCAAAGGTACACAGCTACTTGCAGAGTAGTTCCTCAGGAATCATTTCCATGAAGTTAGCTAATTAGTTCACAAAGGTCAGCCTTCTTGGGGCATCATGCAGGTAGCTGTATCAGTAATAGAGACATGCTGGACAATTACGTATACAACATAATATTTGACTTCACCACCGCCTGTTGTAATACGAAGAGAAGAAGCAAACTGGACACACAGCTGGTCCATGATTAACTCCGTCAGCTAGCATTTTGATAATTCTCCTCGTCATCCCACACCCAGTAGCTACCATCTAGCTATTCGTAGCTGCATGTTGCTGTGCATGAATTAGGAAACATGGAGGTATAGAATTACCAACGTGAGAGATGTGTTGATTCTTTCTGCACCATAGGTCAGAACTAAGAACAAGATGATGACACTACCATGCTTAGACCAGTCCTTCACAGACCGAGATTGAGACAATAGACATAGCTGGCAACACCAATTGTACACACTGTATACGTATACATTAATATATAACAATAGCTACCTGCATGATACTTTACTAAGGCATGCAAGTTGTAGCAAATTATTTTGATATTCAGAGCCTACTTTAGATGATCAATGTTAATATGATACTCAACAGACGGAAAGGACGGGAGTGGACCTGGTCATCTGACAGTACCCCCCATGAAACAGGACACGGGGCCTCGCATAGTTTCCGATGCTGCTGATTTAGATTTGCCTTCTATAGCTGCACTCCCCGAAGGTGGGTTCCAGACCCCATGCACATTATAATCTCATGCACCATACACACACACACACACACACACACACACACACACACACACACACACACACACACACACACACACACACACACACACACACACACACACACACACACACACATGCACACACATGCACACACATGCACACACATGCACGCAAATGCACATGCAAACACACATGCAGTATGTGAAATTAGGGTCCAAATCATGGTCGCCATGGGTACGTGACCACCAACTTTAAAAACTTAGTCTCCAAAACAACCAGTACATCAACGCCATGACAGAATGGTGATAAAATTGATGTGCAGATGCTGCATCCTGATGTTGAGACGATTCATGCTTCTTAACATTCTCTATTTCATTGTTGAGCAACCTTTTACAAACTGATTCCTTGAGCCAAACTTGCAACCCCAGTCACCTGGGAACGAGGCTAACAATTTGCTGTACCGGGAGTACAGTTGCTGTATAGCTACTCATAGCCATAACTGAATTTTAGAATCATAATCTTGAAGTCATATCCTCTTCTCAGCCATGCATGTTCGTTATAGCATCTTCTTTTAGCTGGAAGAGATGTAGCTTGCGACAAAGAGTCATCTTCATGGTGCAACTGGTAATTTTACAAGTGGCTATAGGCTCCTTCCTTTGCTTATGAATACCTTTAGCTAACACCTGTGGCTTGCTAATCAATGTGTGGTTACTTCAGCTACATGGTGAGCATAGCAACTAAGTAGGTCACTGGCTGCAGATCAGATCACCATTGGGCAACATGATCATGACTGCTAATTTGACACACAGACACACACCTACAGACTGTATGCACGTTTCAAAACTCACAATACAACCCCCCCCCCCCCCCCCCCCCCCCCCCCCCCCCCCCCCATCTTCAATTACAGGCACACCACCTCCAGTTCTGTCCCAATCTCAATCCAACCCAACACCCGTGCCTCGCCCCATGCCTCGCCCCCCAGGTGCATACGCAGGTATCCAATGGAAAATGAGTGACAGTTTCGCTGTAACAAAGTGGGAACTGCAAGATTTTCACAAGATGGGATTTGATGGACAGGGTATGGTGATCGCAGTTATCGACTCTGGAATTGACAGCGAACACGATGCCTTCAAGTGTGACAACAAGATTCACCTAGATTCAAAGAACTTCCTAGGACCACGGTCTGACGAAAGGAGGGACATCACTGATGATGACGGTCACGGCACATACTGTGCTGGTATTGCTGCTGGCCTTCCAGTGGGAGATCAATTCTTAGGAGGAGTGGCACCCAAAGCTCAGCTGCTAGTGTGCCGTGTTAGTATAGAAGACAATGAGCCAAAGACAATGATTGAGGCTTTGCAATACCTGGTTTGTCTCCGAGAAAAGGGCAAGCAAGTTGATGTTGTCTCCATATCGCTCGGTTATCAGCTCAGTGACCGACTGCAGAGAAGTCAAGTTAAGAAGGCTATACGTGAACTAGTTGAGGATCACAACACCATAGTGGTTGCAGCCGCATGCAACAATGGCCAGCAAAGAGATTCTATTTGGTACCCAGCAAAATGTGAGCAGACAATATCCATTGGTGCTCACGACCGCCACAATGAGAGGGCACGTTTCTCATCAGTTGGACAAAGGCTAGACTTTCTGGCTCCTGGAGTGGAGATGATTGTCCCAACAAAAAACGAACCTCAAAGGGCTAGTTCCTCCATCGCTTGGAACATCGATGGAACATCGCTTGCCACCCCAGCAGTAGCTGGCCTGGTAGCCCTCCTGATTCAGTGCGCTAAAGAGGCACATGGACCTGCAGAAACACGCATCTCAGATCACAATGTGATAAAGTACGTCCTTCAAGAAATGAGTTCACACACTCATGACTTTGAACTCGGCTATGGAGCATTGGAACCTAACAGAGTTTTACGTACACTCACACGAGACACGGCTGCAGATGTGCTCCACGGACATATTAAAAATTCTCCAGATGGGTGTGATTGTGCTGATTGCAAACACAATTGACTGTGCAAGCTGTGTGAGTGCATGAGCATTGTTATTATGGTTCTATGGATATACGTACAATACTTAACACTTAATATGTATTTCAACGCAGCACAAACTATATTACTTCACTTGATTCTGTACTATAAATTTGCTATAATAGTAGTGGTGTTCGCTATACGTTTTGTAGTAATTATTTTGGTTTGTCATGGATGAATTTAAGTTACGTTTGACTAGCAATCAATTCTTGTTATACTAATCATGGATACCTTGTAGCCTCGTTCCCAGGCCATTCTCACCTCGATCCCACCGGTCACTGCATGTAAGGAAAACCAATGGGAAAACTGGCCTCGCTGCCATTTATTAGGAAACAAACTGTGTCCTTCAGTTTTCCCATTGGTCTTCCCTGCATGTATTATCACAAGTAGGAAAGATGCTATTCTTCATACTGTTAGTCACACCTCTACAATAGTGTCCATGGATCAGAACTCTGATTGTTGTATGATGATCTTCTCCAACATTTTGGTGGGGGAGAACCTCTTTGCACTATAAAAGATTCGTTTTCAACACACGATCACCAACAGCTAGTAGCATGCAGAGTGTAATTTTCCTAGACAGGTGGTTGAAAGTGTTGTTTTTGGTTTGGGTCCTACCACCCATGCTAAAACTCAAACCATCAATTGTTTTGATGTGCACAAAATGGGTGCATCACAATTTACTGTGGGGCCTTCCCACATCAACCGAAGCAACAATCACATATGTTGGGAGCATCGCCATCTCCACAACATTTTAAGCTCTTAAAAGCTGATAGCGATCACCACAATATCAAACAAGTGCTCAGTGGTAATGCAGCAATCTGAAAACACTCATGTTGACATTACTCAAGCTGCATGTCCTCTGCAATAATTATTCATTGCAAAATACATATAGACTCCATATACAGCAATCGGCATCCAATCTCACCAATTTCAATACTCTAAAGATTACGTGCTGCAGTTGTACTGTAGCTACTGCACTTGTTCACCAAGGCCTTAATCATCACTGCAAATGCCGCTACTGATAACATTAAGTTTCAATTTCAGACTTTAGTTAGCTACTGTTGTGATGGAAAGAGCTAGAATGGCTAGAGCTCTCCTCCTTGCTGACCTGCTTTTGCTGCTAAAAGAAACTCAGCGGTTG